>VYZM01008987.1:26832-72963 GCA_013398915.1 Dromas ardeola
GGCTCTGCCGGGGGTGCCCTCCCGCCCGCGCGGCGCGGGGGCTGCGCGGCTCCGGCTCCGCCGCTCACTCCGCCTCGGCCATCGCCGGCGCCGCTGCTCCGCTCCTCCGCGCTCGGCACCCAAATTTCTCTTCCCAATATTCCGACCGCCGCTATACAACAAAAGCTTTCTCTTTACCAAGACAGTAGTAATACGTCCCAGGGTAAACCGGATGTGAAATAGGCTGTGACTTCATGCCAGAGAGATTTTATTTTAGAAAGGAAGGTGGTACCAAGCTCTCATCTAGAGACCAATCCGCCCATTTTTTATATGCAGCACAATTTAACTTCCAGTGCTCTCGCCCTAATCCCTTTCTCTCTGGCTGCAGACTCAAATCCTTCTACAATCTGCAGCATTATTATTATTTGGGGGGGAGGCTGCACTGAGAATCTTTAGACACTTGCAGTTTACCAAACAGTCTATTTTAAGGGTCGTGCATTAAAAATATAAGCGTTCTGCGTTAGCGTTCAACCTTTGATCAAATATTTAATCGCGGCATAAATATGAATGAAGCCTCGCTAGGAGTGTGGAGGATGCAGCACTACGCGTGTGCGCCTATAGACTGTCTATACCTATCAGGGACCAGGGGGTAGCCTATGGATGTAGCCAGACGGGGACAAAGATGCTCTGCAACCCCAATTAAACCCAGGTAACATGCATTTTGGGCGAGACCCGTAGGAAATCAGCTCCGGGACCTGCTGGTTCTCCCACACTTTTACACCCCTTTTCTCGGTAGGTGCCACGTTTGCCCGTAGCGGCCCCGGGGCTCCGCCGAGGGCTGTGCTCGGGGGCTGCCACCCCCCTGCCGCACTCTCCCACGGGGCCGCCGGGGACCTGGCGGCGGCACAGCCCCCGGCCCCCCGGTGCTCGGTCGGGGGGGCTCCCGGCCGCCCCCCCCGGGACATGCCTGGTGGCCCGGCCCTGGCCCACCTGTGGTCACCGAGGGGGACGGTTTTGCTTGAAGTTAACGTCAATTTGAACCCCCCCAGCGACCGTCCTCTGCTCAGGTGTGGGCAAACTGGGCGAGCTCGGCGGGTGCCGATACTTCTGCGGAGAAACAAGGAGAAAGTTGGAAGCATCAGGTCCGGGGAGGTGTCGCATATGCCGGGAGAGCGTCATGCAGCCGCTCACCTGCCACCACAGGTTATCGGGGCTTCAGCTCAAGGCGCCTTTACCAGCTCCAAGCCTTCTGCAGAAATGTCAGGCACTGCTAACTGCCACAGACACAGCACGGTCAGCTGCCTGAGCTCTGTTTAGCGTGAAGATAAAATGAACTCCTCAGTCAACAGCATCTGTTACTTATAAAGTACTACCAGCATCCATGGGGTGGAAATAAGCCTTATATGCACCTTCTGGACTTCAAATGCTGTCTACTTCCCCTCTTCCCCTCTCATTGCCATCACTGATCCAGTTTCTATTCCCTCTTATGATGCTGTTCCAAAGGAGGTCAAAATCCATATATTGTGTCAGAGATAACCTGAACTGGTATCCTATGTTACAGTTGAACTGTTGCAAGCTTTATCCAGATTTTTAAATAAAATATTGCACATTCTACACATCCTCATGAAATACATGATTTGTTTGTCTTTGTAACAGCATGAGAAGGATTTGATGTGACCCAACAAACCAATGACATTCATAGCTAAGGCTGGCAATAATTTCCAAGGTGGCAGTCATTTTGGATAAGTGCCTGACTTATAGCAGTCTAAACGCTGCAATGATTTCCCTAAGCACAAGGAAAATAGAAATTTTGTTTATCAAAGTCCCCTGGTGCACCAAGTGCACCCAGTCATTATAATCAGCATTAAATAGCCACAGGTTATTTTAAAGACTTGCAATGGACTTTTTGCTTCGTTTCCTGACATTTCCAATGTAGTTAATCTCATTTTGATTCAAGGTTCTTAGCAGTGCACAGAAAAGTAGGGAACAGAAAAACCTACTGACTTCCCAAGGGAATTATAAATAGTGAATTTTCAAATCAGTAGCGCATAGACACACTCTTAGTGGCTGGAGGTGTTTTCCAAATACCCGTTTCCATATTCATTTGCTCTTAGCTAACATAATTTACTATGTTTCTGTTCTTGCACTGAAGCATGAGAGAGTTTTGCTTAAGCAACAAGTAAGTTGAGGTACTCAGATGAGTTTACAAAAGCAGCACAAGGGCTTTTTATTAAAGTACGTGGACATTGTGTGGCTGTAAAACCACTGAGATTCCTTGCCCTGTCACTAGGGAATTATATTATCTGCAATGACCTTAAACTATTTGTTCTAGATTAATAATATATGTTTGCAAAAATAAATAAATGTTCAACATAGCTCCAGTATTTCATTTTCCCCTTCATTTCTCATGAACAAAGAAACTGTAAGTACATTTGCTGTATGCGTGTGTCTGTGATAGATAGGTAGACAGATGGGCTGAAAAGTGAATGATTGAATGGCGAGAGGTTCATGTACCTCTGTGCAGTAAAATCCGAGCAAGTGGCCAATTGAAGTAGTTTCAGAGGTAATGAGACATAACCTTGCACCTATATTTTTTTTCTTGGCTTATTTTAATTAGCATATAAACAATGATAACTGTTTTTGTTTTAGTAAAGTGTCAAGGGTTATGCGGTATGGTCTTTGCCTCCATGGACACAATTGGCGCATGCCAAAGGATCATATGTTTTTCTGAGTTCTCCCTGGGTGAAAATATTGACCTAAAATTGGAAGTTGCTCATTCTCTCTCTAATTCTCATCTGCTCAGAAAGTAGGACAAAACTATTTTTCCTCCATGGCTGAGATTCCTGTCCATCAGTGCTCACACGTAACCCAGATTTTCCCTTTCCTTTTCAAGGGCTGTTATCACGGTTATCATGTCATTCTATAGTAAATGCTAAAAATATTTGGATGCAATGAAACAAATAGTCGGGTTTATGATAGATTGTGCTAACCAAATAACTGTCTTTTAAGGAAAAAAACCCAACTATAAAAGAAAAGATCTAGTCTTTTAAAGACAAATACAATTTGTTGTTACCAATAGGAATGCTCTTTCGAAGAACAAGTCCTAAGTGGGACATACATGTCTTGCAATTCTTACTTTTTCCATTTCCCATCCAAATTCCACTGACATAATACCACTAAGGGTAATGCATTTTTCAAATAAGTCCACCTGTGGGTTTCAGGCACCTAACTTAAGAGGATATCTTTGAAAATCTTAAGCTGTATATAGGAATGTGTATATTAGCAGTAAGCCTTACGGTCATATGATGTCTTTCATGAATGAATTGTTCAAATGAGAAAGGGAAGATGCATTTGAACTTACTGTCTCCAAGTAACTCAATATTAGGTGATGTGCATCTCTCTGCATTGTTTTACAGCCACATTTGGAAATTGAAGATGTCAAGAAGACCTAAGTTTTTTCAAGCCAGCTTTATGACTCCATAAAATTTTCAAAAAGAGGCTATCTACCTCATTCATCTTACGTGGTAGTGCAGAGCTAAATCCTTTAAAAACAATATTATTAAATCTAAACAGTCAGCCAAAATGAACTTGGCACAGCTGCTATGTGCAACGCTTTGAACCTTGTTGTTAGTGCAAGTGGTTAGTAGCAATGAAGTTAAACCAATTAAATCCTATTTTGGTAAAATAAATTTATTAAATGATGGATTAAAATTGACATAGAGAAAGATTTTTAAAGTAGTTAGAACTATTTTTGCTTTTCAATTTCCAGTAAACACTTTTTGAAATCTGGCTGATTCCATCAGTGCTTGCATCCTCTCTCTGAATATATATACACTTTACACTTAACACATACACAGAGAATTTATATAAGTCACCAGGGAAGAATTTTTTGTGCATGTATTGTGGTTTTAATCATGTTGTTCTTTGTGCGTACAAAGTATACATATGTTTTCCTTTAGGTTAGGAGTATATATAAAACAACCAAAATTCCACAGCAGAATGCTTTGACACAGTGTGTCCTGAATAGCCAAGGGATTTGAATCAACCAAATGAAACTCAGAGATTTACTGGCATACAGCAGATCAGATAAAGAATTAAAACAGAAAGACCATCTGCTCCAAAGCTTTGAACTCTGTTATTTACAAGTCCTGCTCGTGTGATTAAATGGAAATATTTTGTTCAATAAAATATATTATTTGAATTTGATTTCTAATTTAATGTGTTACAAAAATATATTGAAGAATAGCTATTGACCCTTTGGTACACATAATGAAATTCAGTTGCTAACTTTTTTTTTTTCCTTTAGTTTAGAGCCACAGTTAAGAAGACAGGACATATAATTGTCAGCTACTGTTTTTATAAACGGCAAGTGATGATAACAAAAAAAAGTTCACTCTTATTATGCCTCTTTCATTTTACAGTAAGGTTCTGTTCATTGCCTCTTTCCTCTTCAAAAAATTAGTAGAAAGAGAACTTCCAGGGAAACACAAATGAGAATCTTCATGAAAACAAGTTGCACTATTTTCGAAGAGTCAATCTGAGATACAATGCCCATTAAAGATATATGAATGTTCTTTCTAGATCTGTGTTGAAAATTGCAAGTGGCACTTCTTTGAACCCCTTATCTATTAAAAATGGATTAAAGATGTAAAATAGCTGATGCCCAGAAACTTAGAGATGGTGACTGTCTCTTGAATTTGAAAGTCTCCAAATACAATATTTCAAACAGAAAACCCAATTACTTACAAGTTTCTCAGGCTTTATAATCCACAGAGACAACAATTTATTATGCCTTGCCACGCTGTTGCCAAACATCATCTCAAAATTCAATCCATAAAGCCAGAAATGAAGGATTCTCTCCTAGATAATAATAGGATTTCCTGTCTGATGTCAGAAAGGAAGAATGGAATAATAATCTGTTTTCTAAAAAAAATCACTGTGGAATTAGTGAAAACCACCAAAAAGAACAAAGGTCACAGTCAGGAGCTTGTGGGGATTACAAAAGCCTGGTAAATCCAGTGGTGATCATTGACAAGATCTTTTTCAGGAGGCTTTTCCAGCAACAGCTGGGTTTATCTATCATGGAATACAAACGCCATATGTGTTTATCTCCTATGCAATAAGTCACTGTTTCTGATGAGGTGAAGTCTTGACTAGAAATCTACAATCTCCTGGAGCTTTCGTGGCACCTTTAGTATAAATTCAACACACTTTCTGCAACTAGGAAGCTCTCCCCACAAAAGGGAGGAGTGTACTCTTGTCATCCTGGTGTGGATGGCATTCACTTACCCTTCAGAAATAAGAAAATAATTTTGTAGCTCACTGTCCTTCGTGCTCTGCATTTGGAAGGACAGATTTGTTTGGGACTCAGACCTTAGAATTGAGACTTGTGGTTTGATATATGGAAGTTCATAGTCCTATGGACCAATGAGGTAACCTGTAATTTCTTGTTTTCTTAAGCAACGGTATTGATCCATAATGATGGTTTTTCTTAAAATCAGATAGGATAAAAATCTATGTACGCAGCAGTTCTAGATTATTCACAGTTCCTGAAAGCTGATACTTTTTTTCCTTTTAAAAATTTATCCAACAATACAGTGTTTAGTGCATTAGTAAGCCCTTGTACTTATTACTTGTGGATAAAGAAAATAAATGACTATGAAAAGAAAGTGAGCAAAGTACAAAGAATGTTTCACAGATAAGAAACAATAAAATACACTTTAAAAAATAAAGAAAAAAATCAGTAGCGAAAAATTCAGTACACTATTGTCCTACTATAAATACTTGCCTTTGTTTGAACTAAAAGATGTAGAGTCAGAATATATCAGCCTGAATTCAGAGAGATGCTTAAAATGTGTTTGAACCCATCCCTATCCAACCAACCACTTAAGAATCCACTTAATGCCATGGGTCATAAATATTCTTAAACTTAACTGTGTCACACTGGGCTGAATTTTGTTGCTTTGCTGCTTTGGAAGCCAAATACCCTGCTGACTTCTCAGGTGATCTTAGACACATTTAATTTCTCTCCCTGTCTTCGTGACTTTACCTAGTGTGAGAACATTGCAACCTGTGAAGTTCAATTAGCCAAAATTCCTGCAGATTTCAGTGCGTGCAGCGCTCAACTGAAGCTTTCTTGCAAATACTGTTTAGAAACCTCAGAAAAGTTAGTAAAGCAAAGGCAAGGCACACATTAGCTTGTCAGGTGCTGGGTCCCACTGTCATTTAGAAGCACACAGTGTTGATTCACCCATTCCTTCTACTCCGCTGTCTTCCTCTCTGGTGGAGGCGATGACAAGGAGATGGTGACAAGGAGACTCTTCAGGTGATTTTTTTCTTCCAGTTGGACACACCGTATGCTTCCTGCCTGCTGATGTTATTGCATGGAGATGTACTCGCTCAACTGCAGTACACTGTCAGAGCACTCTTTTATACACTGTCCCATTCTAGAGTTTGAAGACTGCTGTAGGAACAGCAGAGTAAACATTGAAGTGATATTCGGATTTTCAAATTTAATTTTTGTGCGACTGCTTAGTGGTAAAAATCCAAGTGTAGTCAAGCACAGCAAATACAGGTGAGGAATACACTGGGACGATCATTAACAAAGCGATGTTGTAGTGGTATGGTTTTACCTTTAGCTTTTACACTCATCTCTTTTAAGGTCCTTATCCAAAAGATACTAACACAACTCTTCTGCATTTTCCTTCCATTTTAAAATTATTTATGTTTGGTTTTATACCTACTGAAAATTGCTCAGACAAAACCCGTGCAACACAGACAAACTGCTGTTCTGGGACAATTAAAGGTCCAGGTGTTAGTGGCAGACATTCACAGGCAGTATGAGAGCGGGGTAGGTTGATGCAAGCTTTCCTCTGGCCCAAGGCTCCTGGTTTCTACACATTTGGCTTCTAAGGTGGGTTCTTCCTGATTTCTTATGTGGTTTATGGTGCTTGTTTTTATTGTTATGGATTAAAACCTGATTCATATGTTTTTGGATTTCCTTGCAGAGCCCCCAGTGTTAGTCAGGCAAAACTGAAAGTTTGATGTTGGCTAGTGAGCTGCTTGATGAACTTTTAATTATTTCTTGCTCATTGTAACGTACTGATTCAACTGCATTTCCTGTTTCATCTATTTCATTCATGGAAATATACCTCACAATTGTTATATTTATATGCCAAGCTTTGCAACATGAAGTCTGCATTTAAAATAGTTTGCATTATGTGGTTATATTATATTAGGAAATTATTGTTTTCATTTAAAAACAGCTGACATAATTGCTGGGCTATAAAAGCAAAAACCCAAACAATTAAAAATCAATATTTTTGTGGACATTATCAATGAATGTAAATACTAGTTAGAATTGAAACTATTGTAACCTGAATCTGTGCTTTATTCTAAGGGAGAGCTATGACAATACTATTTCTGAAGGCCTCTGATAATCCAAGATGGTCCAAGTGATATTTTAGAATGTAACCAATAACTTTAAATGTTGAATAGCACAAACAGTTTTGTAGGTGTAAGGATTGGCTCCCTAGCACATGTAAACTGGCGCAGCTGTGCTGAGTTCAGCTGGGTTGTTGCAGCAGCTGTGGATCTGGTCCCTGCCCACTACCCTGTTTAAACAAACTAAGGAATTGCTATAAAGAGCTCTGCTTGCTCAGGGGATAGGTGAAAAGGCAGTCAACTTCATATGAAACCATATTTAGCATTCATAGTCTTTACTTGCCGCTTTCATAAAACTGTTAATGTTTACCTAATCTTTGTAGCGTGGATATCGGTGTGCACTTTTACTTCTTTTGAGATTCCATGTGCCAATATTAGTTTGTTTTTGTTTTAGAGCACAAACTGTTACGGAAATTATGAAATGTGCCCACACAGAAACACCACCTCTTTAGTCAGTAGTGACTCTGTATAAAGGAACATTGAGTCTTTTCTCTTTTATACTGCTGCCAATGAAAAGCAAAGCAACTGAGATTAGAGCAATATTCAGGCTAACAGCCACTGGTGTGACTGGGGGAAACTACTTTCTAACTCATGTTAGTTCTGCTATGGGGAGAACAGCTCTGTATTTTTGAGAGTAATTCAGTGATATGGTTGTGGAACCACCTTCTTGGTTGCCACTGGCTACCCTTACTGAAGGGAATGAGAGTATACAGGCTCTGAACAAAGAAATGTTATTATTAGCAATATTTCATGGACCAACAACAAGGTTGTCTGACTAGGAAGTGTGGGTTAAATGAGTGGACAGTGAGGGGGATTGAGAACTGGCTAAATGGCAGAGCTCAGAGGGTTGTGATCAGCAGTGCGGAGTCCGGTTGGAGGCCTGTAACTAGCGGTGTTCCCCAGGCGTCAGTACTGGCTCCAGTCTTGTTCAATATATTCATCAACGACCGGAATGAGGGGACAGAACGTACCCTCAGCAAGGTTGCTGATGATACAAAACTGGGAGGGGTGGCTGACACACCAGAAGGCTGTGCTGCCATTCAGCGAGACTTGGACAGGCTGGAGAGTTGGGTGGTGAGGACCATAATGAAATTCAACAAGGGCAAGTGTAGGGTCGTGCACCTGTAAAGGAATAACCCCATGCACCAGTACAGGTTGGGGGCTGACCTGCTGGAAAGCTGCTCTGTAGAGAGAGGCCTTGGAGTCCTGGTGGACAACAGGATGACCATGAGCCAGCAATCTGCCCTTGTGGCCAAGAAGGCCAATGGTCTCCTGGGGCGCGTTAAAAAGAGTGTGGCCAGCAGGTCGAGGGGGATCATCTTCCACCTCTACTCTGCCCTGGTGAGGCTGCATCTAGAGTCCTGTGTCCACCTCTGGGCCCCCCAGTTCAAGAAGGACAGGGAACTACTGGAGAGAGTCCAGTGGAGGGCTACAAAGATGATCAAGGGAGTGGAGCACCTCTCTGATGAGGAAAGGCTGAGACACCTGTGTCTGTCTAGCCTGGAGAAGAGAAAACTGAGAGGGGATCTCATCAATGCTTATAAATATCTAAAGGGTGGATGTCAAGAGGATGGGGTCAGGCTCTTCTCAGTGGTGTCCAGTGACAGGGGGCAACAGACACAATCTGGAACACAGGAAGTTTCATCTCAACATGAGGAAAAACTTCTTTACTTTGAGGGTGGCAGAGCACTGGAACAGGCTGCCTAGAGAGGTTGTGGACTCTCCTCTGGAGATACTCAAAACCCACCTGGATGTGTTGCTGTTCAGCCTGCTCTAGGTGACCCTGCTCTGGCAGGGGGGTTGGACTAGATGATCTCCGAAGGTCCCTTCCAACCCTTACCATTCTGTGATTCTGTGACATTCTCATTTTGTGGTAAGGTAGCAAGTAAAGGAGTCAGCTGTTCATTTTGAAAGTAAAACTCTGCTCTGCAGGTCATTAAAGGCAGCATTCATCTAACTTGTCTTCAGCTGTGAATAATTAATTATATCCCTGAATTCTCATGTAGGATGTTGGATATTGTTGTAAGGGTTCCCCTACCTGAAAATCCATTGACAGAACTTTATATCAATGGTGAGATAACTTCTTTCTGACTGTGTAAATAATCACTAAAAAATCAACTACTACAAGGAAAAAATGAGAAGGCCATTCATTTGTATTTTAATTTATAGATTTCAATTTTTATATAATAAGCACTAGCCATTTAAATGCTAACTGTAACTGAGCTTATTTAAATAATTCAAGCTGGAAAAAAGAACATAGCTGACTCCTGAGCAAACTAATTGTCTACATGTACAAGCTTTTGTCAGAGTAGAACTGATTCTTGAAGATAATCTGACAATGACACTGTTTAGAAGTAGGACATTTCATTAAAATGTTTCTTGACCTCAACCAGGTTTTATACGGCTAGATGCTACAGAAGGGCATGCCTCCTCATCTCTTGGACTTGAGTAGGTGCCTACATTTGGAACTTAGTCAAAGTAAATGTTTAGTGAAAAACAGCCTTGGATTGACACAAAACTCAAGTTGGCATTTCCATGTGTGATAGGACAGAAGGAGTTTTAAATATAAAGTTTCTTCAACTGTACCTCCTAGAGTATTTATTGTATGCATATACTTAGATATAATTTTATTTACTAGTGCAAAGTCAGTGTGAAATAGCATATGCCAAAAGCTCAAGAATAGAAGCTTAGTTTTAAGTCATCTTTAGTGAAGAAATACAGGTTATACAGTTTCACAACTGTTAGCCTGTTTTACTTCTTTTTTAAGTTTTGATTTATTCAAAATATTATACAAAAATAGAAAAAGAATGTACGCTGAATATAATTACTGTTCTGTAGTGAACAGTACTGCTCCCAACAATGAACAAAAAAACATACTGGTTGGAAGAATTTGTGTGCTAAAATAAGATTGTAACTTAGAGTACCATTCACCCAAATAGATTTTACAGAGTTATAAAAAGAAACAGGTTTTGCAATTAATCTGAATGAATGCAATTATTTCATTGTACCAAGCTAACACCTTTAGAGCAACTTCTATGAGAGAAAAGCTATTTAAAGGACCACTGCAATGAAGAATGACTGACAATATGGAGCAGTACAGAAGGGACCTTGTTAGTTTTTTACAGGAGGAAGAAATTGGAAAGCTAAAGCTTTCAGAGGGCAAGAGTCAGCCAATGTAACAAGGAAGTCCTTATAAAAATTGTGTCTGTCCACCTATTACATAGCAAACATTACAGTGGAAATTTAAGTGAAAGGTGTCTTAAGATATTGTGGAGAGATATGAAATATGTTTGTAAAATGTCCTATCCTTACAGAATTATCTGCTAGTGAATTTAACGTAAAAACACAGAGATGCAGACAGAGCTGTCCTGATAATGAGTAATAAGCAAATACTTACTATAAGACATTCTTGTTTGATAGTAATGATGGTATCATGGTTAGAATTAAATATCAACATCAGATGCTTTTATGTCACTCATACAGTAGAAATAACTTGGAAGGTTGTTTTATGTATCAATTTGGAAGCTGTGCTTTACAGTAGGTAGTGAAGCTATGAAGCAGTAGTAAGGATCCAGAACTGAACAGGTATTTCAGATAACTATATTTAATCTTCATTAAAAATTAGCACAAGAAACCAACAGAAAATGACCACAGAATTAAATTTATGTTGAAGCTCTTTAAATTTGCTGGGGAGTATGCTGGATACAACCACGTAAGAGAGTTTGTTCAGCAGAGTGATGGGGGACAGGCAATTAATAGGAATGCACAATAGGCAAAAACCATTCAACGTGTATTAACACAGGTTTACTGCCATGAAGGAAGAAATTTTAAGCCAATGAAAACTGTAATTTTTAAAAGATTCTGAAGGGTGAATTGTCGTTCTGTCTCTGACTTTCAAGTATAGTATTCACATGTATTCTCTATTCCTTGAAAATTCTAACAGACTTTTTAGTGTAGCATACAACAGTCCCTTTTCCCAGCAGGGGAATGAAGGGGGGTTTTATGCCCTACCATCTCTGGCAGGATGTTTTATTTTAGTTTTTCTTGCCTCACCAACAGGCAGCACCCACAGGACTTGGTCCCAGCATGGCTGTGCAGAGGGGTTTGTGCTTCAGCAAAGGAGCAGGACTTTATACCCTTGAGTTTGTCATAACAATTGTGATAACAACGTGTAACAGCTGAGAGTGTGCATACATTCACATTTAAGTTTAAAGCATACAACCATGAGATGCAAACTTGCCAAGTTAAAGAAATTTTGTAATAGAAAGCGTACCAAGAAAAAGAAAGCCAAGGCTTGCACAGAAAAGAATAAGCGGAGGTATAGCACCACAGCAGGAGAAACAAGGTGAAACATAGTCTTGATGTAGCGATTGTTCTTTGAAAATATGGGTAGCTGTGAACTAAATTCTAACACGCTGGTCCTTATACACAGTTGTTAGACCTTTGGGTAACACATGTGCTTCTGAACTAAGCTAAGATGAGAACAGATCTAACTGGCAAAACGTCTTATGGATCTTGCTGTAACAAAGCATGGAGAATTGAAAGTCAAAGCCATGAAACACTGTCAAATTTGTATTAAAAAAAAAATTGCAGCACTGTTAACGGGTCTGGTCTTGAACATTGCATCCATCATTTTTGTGAACCATAATGTTTGTTAAATTCCTCTACAGAAATTGCTTTCTAAAAGAGCATTAACATTATGGAATTTTAATACATGCATTATATTCTCCACTCCTAGTCTTATTTTCCCAGCACCATTCTTCAGCTATTAATACATTTTGTTAAATAGCTTCTTATAAAGGGCTAGAGAGGTAGTAACTGTATGCCATGGATGAATTACAGAAGAAATTGAATATTCCAAACATTTGTTTGTACTGTGACACTTTTAATCAACTCAGAATTTGCAATTGTTTGCTTAGAATAGAAACTACTCAAAAATCAGCAAGTTAATCAAGGTTTCTGAAATTCTGTGCCATATCATGAAAATCTATGTTTAGCTATTGCAAAGGATCAAGATTTTATCCTTGGTCCAGTTTTCATGGCATAACTATAGTTGCATTTATATCTTATGTCCTAGGTTATTAAGGATCTCCCTAAAACAAAGCTCAGGGAGCTCAGTAAGTTCTGTTGATCTTGGATGCTCATTAGGTAGAGAATGGGTATGTTCTTGCTCTTAATGAATGCAGTTATAAGTCTCATTGTCCTTTTATGCATATTTCCAAAGTCTTGTGTCAGAATTCAGAGGAATTAATATATAGATTTGCTCGGGATATTGGCACTTGTCTTGCTCCCAATTCCAAGCCTCTTCCAAGAATCTGCAGAAGACCAGTAGAAGGCATGAGTAGACAGATAACTAACCTTCCCAGGAAAAATGTGTCTTTTAGGAGCAGCTTTGCAAGTCTTATAATTTATTTTTTTTTTAGTTACACTATTAAGAGAGCTATAAAATCACATGCATTCAAAATACCTTAATTTTTCTTGAGTATCTCCAGAATTTCAAATCACAGAGTAGTTTGGGTTGGAGGTGACCTTTAAAGGTCATCTAGTCCACCCCCCTGCAATGAGCAGGAACATCTTCAACTAGATCAGGTTGCTCAGAGCCCCGTCCAACCCGACCTGGAATGTTTCCAGGGATGGGGCATTGACCATCTCTCTGGGCAACCTGTGCCAGTGTTTCACCACCCTGATTGTAAAAAATTTCTTCTTTATATGTAGTCTGAATCTACCCTCTTTTAGTTTAAAACCATTACCCCATGTTGTAACAGGCCCTGCTAAAAAGTTTGTCCCCATCTTTTTTTATAAGCCCCCTTCAAGTAATGAAAGGCTGCAATGAGGTCTCCCTGAAGCCGTTTTTTCTTGAAACTGAACAACCCCACCTCTCTCAGCCTGTCTTCATAGGAGAGGTGCTCCAGCCCTCTCATCATCTTTGTGACCTCTGGACTTGCTCCAACAGGTCTACGTCCTTCTTATGTTGGGGGACCCCGAGGTGGATGTACTCCAGGTGGGGTCTCGCCAGAGCGGAGTAGAGGGGAGGAATCGC
This sequence comes from Dromas ardeola, assembly GCA_013398915.1. Lineage (NCBI taxonomy): Eukaryota > Metazoa > Chordata > Aves > Charadriiformes > Dromadidae > Dromas > Dromas ardeola. The sequence continues at coordinate 40,295 of VYZM01008987.1, forward strand.
CTCCCTTGACCTGCTGGCCAGGTTGAGGCCTTCTTTTGATGCAGCCCAGGATGCAACTGGCTTCCTGCGCTGCAAGTGTGCATTGCTGGTTCGTGTCTAGCTCCTCATCCTAGCCCTAACAAAACAAGCACCAGTGTTAAATTAATCCTTACTTTTTCCAGAAAAAATAAAGTAGGTTCTATATAATCTATATGCATTCTTTATAAAACAAGAAAAACTTTTTTTTTTTTTTAAAAAAAGCCCTTCTTTTTATTCTTCACGTCAGTACCAGGAGATCCGCTGACATTCACATCCTGTCTAGTGAGATCCAGCCACTAAGGCCAGTACACCGGATTAAAGCACGGGAACTGACAAAGGACGTGAAACTTAATTTCTGTTCCTTTCCCTTGCACGTTTACCTTTAGAGAACAACCAAACTTTTTTTTTGCCTTAGATTTTCTTGCCATGGTTTTTCATGTGACTGCTATATTTCTCCCAAGTTTAAGGAAAAAACCCTTCACGTATAGTATGGTAGTATTGATTGTCAATACTTGTGATTTTTATGTCAAGTTATAAAACTTGTATGGATTGGCAAGCTTCTTCAGGGTGTTACTTTTCATCAACTCAATGAACAAGAACTATATTCTGAAGATAATATGCAAAAGATTTCAATGGGAAGGGAATAATGTCAGCTCTCTGCCCTTGATAAAATATAAGGACCTGACATCAGTTTGATCTTATTCCTTGACAAGACTGGCTCATTGCCTCTAGAAAAGCTGAAAAAACCTCTGGAAAGCTTAACCTTGTGGTATCTGGATGTGGAATTATATGCTCAGGAGTTCATGTTTCTGATAGGATGCTCAGAACCAGATTAATCTAAAAGTGTGTGTGCTATCAAAGGAAAACTGAGCAATTCTTGCAACAGTTTTTTTGTAGCTGGAGAACATTATTATGGTAAGAAAACTTCTCTCACCCATGCTGTTCACTATCAGCATAGTGTATGTATACATACATATATGAAACACATACATCCATACATATACGAAATATAACTGAGTGTCAAATGGCTGAGAAGCTGCCACGACGGTTGGTTGCAGCTGACATTTGATGATGGTGGTTTAAAATTATCATAGCTCCCTCTTTCCATGGGCTGCGAGCATGGTGCAATTTTGAAGCAGAGGACATAGCCTCCTCCAGGCTCCACGGTTGCAGGGCCAGGCAGCACAGCGATTTCACACTGTGGTGAAGTCTGAAGTGCGAGCATATCCTTAGTATAAATGGTCTTGGGGATGCAAAAGCTGTAATGGTGAAGAAGTGCTACATAGCTACATACAAGTCCTCTGCCCAAGAGTTTCCCAATCTTGTAACCAGAGGGATGTAAGGGGAGCACATGTTTCCTCCCAGGCAGCTCGCTGGCTTATCCCCCAGGGCTGTGTTTCTTCTTTGAAATTTGGCAGTGTTGGGCAGATCCCAAGGTTCTTTGGGTGAGGTTAAAGATATAGTTCCAGATTTAACTTTAGAATTGTGTTTCTAATACTTACGTCTATATCTAACTTTGAGCAGTGCGTTAATACAAGGCTTTTGTGAAAAACAACGTTCTCTGTAGGGTTCTTCTCTTTAGCTGACATGCCTTAGACATATTCACAGGAAAGCTGGATTTTCTGGCCATATGGTAAGACTCAGATAAATAAAAAAAGTTACAATGCCTAAAGATAAGGTCCAAATCTCCTAAGTTTTCTGGCAGTAGATGCCTCTAGCAGCATGCTAGAGGCATACCAGCCTTATTTCAGAGAGATGCCACTAAGGAAACTTAAAATACAGTATCATGACTCTCTAGGTCTTGAAAACTTTCCAACCAATTATGCCACCAACACAACTGAAACCAAGAGAAAAAAACGTTCACTGATATAAAAGGCAGACAAATTTGGCTGATTTATATTTAACCTGCTTAAATTAATGAAGTCAGACAAGATCACGTGTGAGGGCACTGTAATGTAATCGAATCCATTTTGGGGAGCAGGTATTGATAACAAAGGTGCTGGAAAAAGAATTTCATATTCAAAAGGACATCTACTTAAAAATGAACTTTAATTGTCAAGTCATGTTAGACCTTCTAATGAAGAGTACTTGTATACACTGGCTAAATATACTGCAGAAACTGTAGTGGGTTTTGGTGTGATGGTGTAAACCGAATACCAAAAGTTGCTTATGGTCATGCTTTTAACAGACTATCAAGATTGTTTCTTTATTTAGACTATATGTCATATTAGACATGGCAAACTCAAATAGAAATTGAATGCATATTTTGGATTGAGTAAACCTTAAAATGTCTCAGAGGTTTTCCATTATTGTTATGGTTACATTAACATATTAAAAAGGCAATCTTGCATGTATACTTATCCTTATAGAGTATAAGTCCTGATCTTTTTTGAAACTTACAATTGAATGTTCTTTTACATAAACATTTCTTTGCATCACAAGAGCATAACAACATTAAGTAGAAAAATACACGCTAAGACAAACCCACAGATTTGCTAATATATCCTCTGTAGGAAAAAATTGGTCAGTTAGAGTTTGCTTTTGAGAGTTTTTAACAAAACTTGGCATTTTGTTTAAAACAATTCTCTATTATCTCTGAATTACCTTAATTAACCTTTTCTCAGGATTAGTAAAATGTCATTACCTTTTTTGTTAACTACCCAACTCTTTATGTAATATTCCTCATGCTACAAATTATGAGTGGAGATTTGGCCATCAAAGTGATTTCTAGCGCTCTCCGTCTCTTACAAGGACATGCAGGTTTGTTAGCAGGGCATTTACTCCAGGGATGGTGACATAATAGATTCACTGGAGTCCCTGGTAAGAGTTCATGGGCTGTAGTAGAAATAATGCACTTTAAAAGTGTGCTAATCACAATAACGAACAGTCAAAGGAGAAAATATTTTTTCTTGTATTTTTACTTAAATATGAGTATGGAAGAACCTTCTTAAAATACAGTAGAATGTGAGTAACTATTTTCAGAACTGATCTGTTCTGCTACCAGAGTAATATTATTCAAAATAAAAGAAACAGTCTTGCAGGTATTGGTGTCATTGGTCTAATCACACAATTAAAGACGCTGAATTGCAAATGTATTTTTCAGGATGAGATGCAAATGACATAATAAATAGATTGAAATTGGGCTGTCTATAATTATAACAAAGCAGAAATCTTTAAGTGCTTCCCAATTTTAGTCAATGGCCAGGTAGAAGTGTTCAATTTGGATATGAAATGCTTATTGCTTGATACTGTGATTACAGAGTACGATAATTAAAGGCTGATGAATGATTTATTAGTTCTCTTAAAATACATACCATCACTTCAGTTTAGCTTCTACTCCTGTTCACTTGCTGAGCTAACTATAGATTTGAAGGTTTGGGGGCCTTGCCAGAGATTGTATTGTCTATATTTATAGCACTTTAAAAAAGGTATCAGTTGGTATTTTAAAAGGCAATTTTCATGAATCTTCTATTCTTTTCTCTGCTAGTCTCGTTCCTTTTTTTTGCTCAGCATAATCAAATATAAGCACCTATGAGTAGAGACACCTACAGTGTCTCGATGTTTTCCACCTGCTCCCCCTGTAACTCTGTGCTCTCCAGGGCAGCTCAGCGTGCCCTGGAGGGGGGCAACCCCTCTCCTGCTCCTGTGTCCCTTGGTGGCTGAGTTGAACTCATTTCCGTGCAGTCAGCAGGGCGATACCCATCCTCTGGGGCTTATGAAGCCCACGCACCGACCTCAAGATTGAGCTGGGGCCAGAAGTGGGGATGAGAGTGAAGTCTTCCTTACTAATTATCAATATAGCCACAGTCTTCCGGGGCCTTCGGCCTGAAGTATGTAACTTATTTAAAGTATACAAATAGTTGCAGTGAACTCAGAGGAGCTGACACTTAAGTATTTTACTCAACTGAAGCATCAACCTTGGATATTCTCTCTCTTTGATTGTCTTGTGTTGTTTCTGTTTATGTAATATATATTTTAAATTAGTTAGATCCTCTGTGCAACGTGAAAGATAAATGGACAATATAAAATTCATGGGAATTGTGTAAAGGATTTTAAATATTTTAAATTGTAGTTAAGATCAAACAGTATATAATCCATACTGTATGACAAAGTGAGAAATGGTTATTTCTGCTGGGATGAAATTTTAGTAGCTCAAATCCAATTGTGTCATTGAAAGAATTCGTAGATTCTGTTGTACCATTGTGCATAAAAGAAATGATATTCAGAATAGTCTCAGTCAGTATCTGTTCTCTGAAGTAGATGTGGACTTGTGGGGTGCGTGTATGTGTACGTGTATGTATGTATACTTAGCAATATATGTGCATATGTGTTGGTCTCTCTCTTTGATTAATTCAAAGTATGAATTCAAGGCAAATTAAAAACTGATCTGTAGCTATGAATACTGGATAATAAAAATAATTTGTATAAATTTGTATTATTTAATATTCATAGCTACAGGCCAGAGTAGTTTGTTTGTTTATCTTTAACCACAAGGAAAGCCTTGGCTGCAGAGCCTTTGGGGCTAATTGTAAAGAAAGCCTCTTCTCAGCACAACACAGGGGAGCCACGATAATAACCTTTGAGACGTTAGTAAAGTGAGCTGTGTTTTTGTACCCCTCCAGAAACTATAGCTCATAGAGAAATCTGAAAGGATTTGGTGAATGATTTTGGCACATTAACACTGCTAATTATCAGGTAAAAACTAAACAACAGAACCAATAGGTCTCTTCCCACTATTTCTTCCCAGTAAAATGTAGCATCTACCAAGAATCCTGAAGGTTAATCTACAAAGTCATGTGTGACCATCAGATCACTGCTATCTTCTGTACTGATTTTGAAATAACGGTATATATCTGTTTCCCAGGACTTACCTTTAGAGAGCCCGTTTGCAGTGGAGGGAGCTAGTTGTGCAGCCGTGCTCTGCCAGCGCCTCAGCAAAGAGCAGGCACGGGGCAGGCGCCTGCGCCTCTAATAAGATCTTCCCTCCATAAAAAGACGGAGGGGCTGGATGCAAACTCACAGGAGTTAATGGAGAGGGTCTAAAAATGCCCTGGCTCTGAATACATTCCACGGGGAAAGGAATAACAGGGAATCTATTTTGCTGAGAACCGCTTTATTTTAAGCGTATCTTAAGAAGAAGGTAAAGCCACTTAGCAGACAAACTTGCACAGAGTGCCCTTGCTGGAAATGTTTATGCTTTTTCATAAAGGGATGCTGTGCATGCTAATATGCCGGTGCAGTGCTCAGCTGGTGGAGCTGGGTAAAGCAAAAGAGTAAAGACCTTGTAGGGAGGTTATCCTCCTTTGGGAGCATGGCCTTTGAAAATACCTGCCATTTTGGGCAGCCTGATACATTCTGAAAGCAAAAGATTTTCTCTTCAGAAGTCTTTCCATAAGCCCCAGGGAAAAGTTATTTCTAGCAGGGATGATTAAGCAGTATCCAGAAAGGGGTGCGCTCCATCAGAGACAGGGAAATCAATCCTACCTTCAATTTGGTGGTGGTATTTTAACAAAGGGCTTGTAAGAGCCCCTGAGAGAGCCCTCTGGCAGAGACAGTGTTCATGTGCAGTGTCTGTGAGAGCTGGACCAGAGGATACTCGTGCAGCTAATGCCGGCTCACACCAGTACAGGAAATTTCTGTTTCTCTCACTGTTAGGAAGGTATTTAAATTCACTTGGCAGTCTTAGCACACGAATTCTTTTTGAAAATTCTTACTGCTGAAGGTTATGCTGTGCTTTCGTTAAGTCATAGAGTCTTAAGTGTTAAAGAGTTCTGATCAGTAAAACTACAACTCATTTCTACTGACCATTGACCACTGGAAAATGCAAATTCTTTTTAGACAGGAATAGTTTACAGAGATTCTGTTAATCTGTTCTGCAGGGTGGGGAAAATACTGCAGCTCCTTGATTTCTTTACAACATATCAAATAATTCCTGCCTCACCTTTCTTTTTTACTTTATGTTAGAATGGGAGCAAGCCCTTTAATCTCCCATCTCAGTTCTCAAATATTTCTGCACGGAATGAGAGAGAATAAAGGAAACAATGAATGGAATTATGGCAAATATTTTCCTATGAGTATTGTTTTAAGATGGAAGCCATTTTGAGAAGCAAGAGTATATGTTTGTACAGTGTTTATAATTAATTTCATCCATTTCTGAGCAGTATCCATCCTGTACAGTAACAGCTTAATCTCCACTGAAATACATAAAGCAAGGGAAACAACAGTCTCCACATTAGCCTCTGGAAAGCAAGTGTTATTATTAAAATACATTTGAGTTTTATTTGAGAGTTATGAATTTTTGGGAAGAGCAGTTCTGTTTGCTCTAAAAGGATATTAAAGCAAATAAGGAAGATGGAATCTTGAATTGGAAAATTAGTCATCTCTAAGAATAAAACTTCCTTTTGAAAATGGGAATGTTAATTATTAATCACCTCCAGACACTGTCTCCCGGAGTTTCTACGAGTTTTTCTTTATTTGATTATATACATTTTTGACTGATTAACCAATTTTTTTATTCTTCTCAGTCATAAATAGAGAGAGACACCTGCTGATTAAAGTGGAATTTATCAAGTGTAGGACAGTCTCTTTTGACAAAGCAGTTTAAAGAGCAGAGAAGTAACAGGAACCGATGCATTTAAAGATGTTCAAAACAGTTCAGAGGAATTATTTTTCCTCAGTCTCTTACGTGCGCATTTATTGGGGATTGAAAATTTCCAGGCAGAGACAGATTTGTTTTTTCAATTTTCCTGGGTTTGGTTAAATAAACTAAAGATAAATAAGGGGGGACATTTTTACACTGCATTCCAAGTTGTTTGAGGGTCTCTTATTTTTCTATTTGATAACATTGTCCTGCCCAGCAAGCAAATACCCTTCCTTTCAGCCAAAAATGACAGCACTGATTTTTTTCATAGCTGTAGTAAGCACCACAATGGGCTATGTATGACCATGTGAGCTGTCTCCAGCTAAGTGAAGGTAGTGCTGGAGGAATGCTGATGAAAATGGACTCGCTCAGCTCTCTCTTCCCTTTGTATATCAAACTTCTATGGCTTATGCTCTAAGTCTGTCTCACAACTAAAGCAGTAGGGTTGTCAAATACTGAAAACATTAAGTGCAGTGATCTGTGGGCTGGCGCTTGACTAGTCTGAGAATTTTTCAGTAGGAACTGAATAGAGACATATGGCAGAAGATCTGTATGGCTTTGTTTCTATTTCTTTTTAAATTTTCACATATAATATGATTTCGTCCAGGTACGAGGGGAGATTTCTTCAGGTCTGTTGTTAATTCAGTAGCTGATGGCCAAGGAAGCATGCTTGTACAAAGGGAAAAGATAGAAGATTGCTTTTGGAAGCAATCCCCCTCCATTATCCTGTGCCCTGAGTTTGTGAAATTCTGCGTGGTTGTTAGGATTGTTGGTTTATTCCACTATGATTTTGAGGGTCGACTGGCTGGCCCTGTCATTGCCAGAAGGGATCACCGTTAAGAGATTTGGTGAAAGATTTAACTGTTACTTGGCTTATAACAGCTATTGGGACCATGTCAGTCAGGGTTGCCTCATACACTGTGGAGGCTGGAGTAAGGTCTGGCAGTACACTGTCCCATACCTAGCTTATGGCTTTGGAAATCCTAAGGAAAGGATCCTCACTAGAGACAGATTCATAGATAAGAATAGCTTTTAACTGGGAAATGTATTTACTTTCTTAACTGGACATAGGATTTTGGCTTTTTATTGTGCTATGAGACTAAGGCCAGATAAATTGATCTGACTTCTACAAAAAAGCTAGGAAATGAGACATTAAAAATACCACAGCTCTGTCTGTTAGTTATATCAGTGTAACAAGCAGTAACGGTCAGTACTAAACATATTAGAAAAATGACTACGGTTCAAATCACTCTTGCTATAATTCTGTTATCCTGTCTGCTCTGTATTTATTACATGCAGTGGCACAGAGTGGCACAGCAAGTTGTCTTTTTACTGCAGCAGACCTTCATTTGCTTTGAATGTTAAATCATTTCAGAATAAACACCAACTGCAATGACTGAAGTGAATGTAGTCTGCTAAAGAATTTTACACTAATGATTTCTACAAAGGGAATTCAGGCTTGTTAAAAAGTATGTAAACAGTAAGAAGCAATTCTAAAGCCCTCTGATGTCAATTGAAGCCTTTCTATCTCAGAAACTCTGTATGTTTGCTTTAGAAAAGCAGCTTCTCTACAGTGGAATGCTCACAGCAATTTCAAAAACAGCAAAGCAATTAGTTTTCTTAGTCTGGGGTTACTGAGGCTATGTAACAAGAAAAAATACAGGACATACCTAAGCAATGGGTTGGGAGGAGGAAGAAATAAGGGTCTTTCATAACAGAAAATCAGCTTTAGCTTTCAAATGTCTCAGTGAATCTTAGTAACCTATAGTCTAACAGCAAAGTCAAAAAAGTACTAAATTTGCCATGTCATCATAATGATCTATATAGTCTTTTATCTAACTCATGATAATAGTTCACTTTAATTGCTACAAGAAGTGAAAAATGAACAAATATTTAAATAAATATAGCCCATCGTGCTGAACCGTTTATGTGAAGATAGGGTTATCCTTCCTCACTCTTGTGAAGGACCATCTTACAACTTTATGCATAGACTTGTAGGACTTTCATCATTTTTGTATTGCGTTTCTAGGAATGATACTGAAGATAAAATTAGGTGTCCATAGTGTAAAATATACAATGTAAAAGATCTCAGGCCAGTACTTTAAATTTAATGTCCAAACTCACTTCGTTTCTTCTAACTGCCCTACGTGAGCACAGTGTTGCCCAGGCAAGGAACAGGGAGTCTTCTGAAAGAAAGGAACAGGGAGTAATTTTCTTTATTCCTCACTCGCAGAACCCGATTAATTCTTAAACTGGAAGGGGACTATTTGGTTATAACACTTAACACAAGACGATATTCCTCCCCTTCCTTTTTTGCTTGGTGACCCATTAGTGAAAGGCCCTATTTTGTGTCCGATTCTGAAGCATGTCATACCTAAAAGGCACAAAAAGGCTTCAGAGGACTGTGCTTATTCCTGGGTGAAACAAATTATCAGAAATATATCAATGGCTAAAGCTATAACAGAAGAGACAATTCTTGAGGCAGAGGAAGCCTTCGTTGCTGATACTAGGAATAAACAGAGGAGAGAGTGAAGGAATCCTTCAAAAGTAGTTATTAAAATAGTCATTCTGGATCTGCCGGATAACTTCCTGCATAGGCTGTGGCTTCAGATGTGTGTAAGACTAAGACTGCAGCCTGAATGGTTGAGATTTTTTCCTCATCTGACTCTAACTCACTACCAAACAGGTGCCTACATCTGAGCTGGTCAGATAGACTCCCTCACAGGCTCATTTCTAGAATGCGACTTTTGTCCACTATTTCAGACAACTGCCCCAGAATGGGACTAGTTGTACCTAGGACAAACCTGCTTCTCCCCAGTGTCTTTAACAGGAGTCCAAACTCCCCGTTGAGGTGGAGCTGGTTACAGCACATCTAACACAAGCTGAGATGAGCCTTGCACAACAGTGCCGTACTGCAGCTCTTCTGCCATAGGAAAAAATGTTCTTGTGAGTGCAGTCAGATGAAGATTTTCGTAATGCTCAGAGATGATGGAAATAGAAATAGAATTTCTGAAATAATGATAAAAAAAAAAGCTGTTGCCCAGGGGAAGCTTTTATTAACATTTTTGTCTCTTAGTTCACTTCAGTGAGTAAATTCATTGCCAGTGGTTCATAAAGACGTCACTGCAATACATGCTTCCCCCCTCCCCTCTCCCCAAGCGACCTATACAAAAGGCTTGTATGGTGCTCATTGTCTTGTCTTTCAAAATGCCCGCCTTCCATAGCTGGCACAGAAGAAGGTTAAGTTAGTGCGCGGTACATTTGCTGAGCTGTACTGGCTTATAGCAGTTGAGGACAGGAGTATCTAAATTGTGAATTTGTTTCCATTGTATGCTACTTAGCATAATAATTGAAATCTAGATTATACTCTTCACAACAACAAATGTCATTTTTTTGCTGATACACCCTTTTTTAGCTGGAGAGTCTAGAAGGTCCCAAATGTTTTTCTTTCCACTTCTTTAATGTAAGATATTACATAATGTATTTGCCGGTCATGCCCTTGGAAAAGGACTTCTTGTTCATTGATTGTTTACACAAAACAGAAATGCACAATTCTCTGACAATGAGAATCTGACTAATCAGTATGACATTTGCAAAAGTAATCACTGATTACAGAAGGGCATGTAGAGATTGAGCTCAAACTCTGCAGCTGTTATTCAACATCAACACAGCCAGCAGAAGTATAGAACTATAACTTGTGGGGAAATTTCCCAAATAGTCCAGCTTCTTTTCAGTTTTTGAAGATCTCTATAGATTTGTGACTCTTCCCCCCATAGTTAGCTTTGACAGGGTTAGCTTTTTTCCCTTGTGTTTCCTCATTTCAGTCATTTTAGTCATTCCTCTGATGTGACTGGGACTTGCTGTTGAGTCCAGCTGAAAACTAAAGGTTTCCCCTAAGCTGATCAATGCTGTAGCAATATGCAAAATGTAACCACAGACCTGCAGTTCTCACATCTGCTCATGTGTTGCACAAGTTCAGAAGTTATCAGTTGGTCACTGGTGATTATTGTCACGACCCACCCATCCCCACCCCCTACCCCATTTGAGTAAAATGAGCAAAAGGATAAATTCATTTATGTTTGTCATACAGAACTTCTCAGGGAGCTGAAAGTTTGGCTTTAAATCATCCTTTCCCTGGGTTAAGGGAAGGTTGTTCAGATTTGTAGCTCTAGAAACATGCTTATGGGTATGATCTCAAACTACTAGTGGCTTGTTTTCTCACTCCAGACTGAACACAAAATCTCTCAGTAGAGTAATTAATATTTATGCACTTGTATTGACTTCATGGGATTTTTGGAAGCAGAAAGAAAAGTCCTGACTGAATATCCAACCATAGCTCTGGCTTACTGAGATGCTCAAACACTGAAACCTTGCTTAAACTAGGCTGAAATATGATCAGAAAGCCCGTATGTAATATCTACTTCTAAATGGCAGTGATAGCATTAGGTTACTTCCCCAGCTGCCACTCTTGGCAGAACAAGATGGGTTATATAAAATAGTTTTGCATAAATGCATAGTAGCAGATAATGGAAATTCAACACCTTCAAGAAGTGACCTGGGAAAGACAATCAGTACAATGTTTCATTATTACAGACTTGCATTGTGTTGGAGATTTGGGAGATAGGGATTATTTTATTCCTAGTTCTACTGTGCAATTCTAACACAGTTGATTTAACCTACTCATGGCTTGATTTATCTACCTGTACAATGAATGCAAAATTGACTCAAACTTCACAAAGATATTAACAGATTTAACGCTAGATGGGAGTTCTGCTTTTTCCCCCACTTCTCCCTCAAGAGTCTGGCACTGCCACTAGACAAGAATAGTATTTTCCCCTTTACAAAGGACTGAGCCCTCTGTGGTAATGAAAGAGTGGAGAAAAGGACAATTTCATCTCTGTTCAGTTGCTCTCTTGTGCAATACTGGGAATATTAGAAACGCTAATTTTTCTGTGTATTATTACGGAAGTATTAAGATTTCACTGCTGAAGAGCAGGAGAGAAGGGCAAGTGATTCTGTTGATATAGCTGTCAACTTTCAACACATTAAAAGGTTAAGATCTTGAGGTGGTTTACAGCAAAGATTTTTTTAAGAATCTGATATTCCAAATCTCTACCAGCATCAATTGCAGCAGAAACTCTCTCTGAATAATTTGCATGGCAACTGTTGCTAAGAAAAAAACCTGCAGCCTAAACCAAAATTCTGATAAATTCAAATCCTATCAGCATTTCCAGCAGCTGGAGAAGACTAAATATACATAGTTCAAATGGCTGGCTTCCTCCAGCAATGGTATTTTTAGATGTTTCAAAGAAAAATAATGATTCAGAACACACAAATATTCCTGCTATATATAAGCTTGGGGGGAGGGGGGAATGGCCGTATCAAAGCAACAGAGCATCGAGGTTTCAGATGTGTTATCTGACCATGGGCATGATTCATGTCTGAAACCAGATGCACCAGCTCAAGCAAAGTAACTGATGCTCAGAGGAAGCTTCTGCCTCGCCCAGGCTCAAGAACCCTTCAAAGTGGTGAAATGGGTGCTTTCACAAAGGCCTCCGAATCAAAACATAAACTATCCCAAATTTATGAAGCGTTCCTTGTTAAGAAGTGATCCCAGGTTACCACGGAAGGCAATGGAAAAACCTCACCTTGCTCCCCACATGCCCTAGCTAAGTTTTGTTCACAAGTCCTTGTAGCTCCCTAAAGATTTCCTCTGGAATAATACTTCCTCTGGAATAAAATGGTGAAAGGTTAAAGGGAAATACAGAGACTATTTCCTTTAGGAAGAGGAAAAAAAAAAATACATAAATGAACATAGCGTGCAATGCATTGATAAAATGACATGTTGACTCAAAGAAAAAGCTAGAGTGGTGTAACTTGTCAACAACGCTACTGAATGAGTCCAAACCAAACAAACCTGAAATTACAGTCTATTTCAGCAAACACCCTCTTAAGTGTCTGGCCCTTTGGTGTGACAAACCTGTCATAGCCCAGGTCCAAGACTAGCCTGTAGAATGGACTGGGCAAGTTGATGACTGGGTTGCCCAGCAGAAGGAACTAAATATCTGCACAGTAAAAATAAGGATGTTCATATTTTGTTCTCCAAAACAAACTCCTGTCAAGTAGAGCCCTTCATCTACTGCTAAAGGAAAGACTAGTTCTTTTTGCAATATCAGATACAGCTATGCTGTTTGCAGAAAACAGGCAAATTAGAAAGAAATGATTGACAGGTCTTTTTTTCTAACAGAAAATACTAATCTGTCCTAAACGTATGAAATGATATTTTTGTGTAAAGCTAGATCTATGTATGTGTATGTATGTGTGACTGAACTCAAAGCACTTTGCCAGTACATAATAGACTCATGTGGCTGAAATTTTTCTAATGTTTTTTATAGTTCTTTGGAAGTTACGGTTTCGGTATTATATTTTTTAATTAAAAAAAAAAAAGTGATTTTTTTCATAAAGTTCCTGGGGTTTGCCTGGAACATTACTAAAGCAAGCATGCTAGCCATACCTGCTAACCAAACACAAACTGCTTCAGGGCACCGTCTGCCCTTATAGCCCATCTAGTTTGTCCCTTTTTTATGTGAAGTGGGTATAATGCTTTCAGTAGCACTGAAGGAAGCAGCAGCCATGACTCCATTTTCAGGTCACTGATAAAAGAGTATAACACTGCACTCTGCTCAAGGTATCTTTTCAAAATGGATTCAGTCAGAGTATATTTTTTTTCTCAAAGTAGCTGGGGCAATAGTCTACAAGAGCTCAGAGGCTGTATGAAGTATCCAAATCTTGGAAACTTATTCAATGAGCTTTCTGTAGTTTATCTGGAAATTTTCTGGTTCCTTTTTAAATTGTCATTTGCCTAAATTTTCCCTAGTTGCTCCTTTTCAGGTTGAACTGTCTTCCTCCATCAAAATAACAACAAAAGTTTTGCTGACTCTTATCCTTCAGATTTTGCTGCTGAAGTCAGAAGCAATGTGTGTGTTACTCGTCCCCTTTTCAGTACCACTTTAAATACTGCAGCAGTTGAATGACATCTGCTTGGATGGGTCGAGTGGACTATGCTGGAACTGCAGGACACAACACTATTATTTAGCTGGGCATAGGTGTCCCCAGATCATGGCAAAAACTGACATGTGAGTCCCTTCTAGCCTGCCCTTCTGTCCCTTGTGCTGCAAGGAAGCAGGCCACACAAGAATGGAGGCGAAGGCTGGAGTTCTCCTGAGATGATGGGGGAAGACCAGCACTTTCAGATATGCTGTGAATCACACCTCCTGTTCTGTTCAGATACAGCCAGGAGTCTCCAGCATTTGCTTACTCCCGCTGTGCACCCAGCAGTCCTTCCAAGGTGGTGTCTGTATGCTGTGAAGTGATGTGTTTGGGATTTATCATGCTTTTTACATAAACTCAGACCTGCTGGCACAAGCTGCCAGCCAGGGCAGAAAACTTCTGCAAAAATTTCATAACTCATCTCTGTGCACATAAAGAATAGAAAGGATTTTTTTTTTCCTTTGAATGAAAGCTTAATGTTCTATGTGTAACTCGTGATTCTGTGGCATTGGCAACGTCTTGTGAAAATGAAGTCACTTAAAAATATTTTTTTACCTTTTGCATCCAGTTAGCACAAGATGGCCTCTCTAAGGTAAGGATCAGAGGAAACAGCCCTGTACCTCCTCAGGGAAGAGGAGATATCACAGTCAAATAGGTTCTGACGCTTGGCAGTTTGGACAAGTTCTAAACGGCCTAGAAAGCAGCAAAAGCATGCACAGGGAAAGAACAACACAGCAGGAATGAAGAGGGAAAATGACCACAACAGAAAGCAGAGAGACTGGTGCATCCCCTGCAGGTCTGTGCCCAGCATGACTACAGGTAGGACCTCCATCCTTCCATCCCATCATCAGACATGCACTGCTTTCCGAGAAGTCCTTTAGGTTTCTCCTCCAATTTCTGCCCTCTGCATTTCTGAATGAAATGCCCACCCCCTTCCCTGAAGACAGCTGATATTTGTTTTACAGATGAAATAAGTGCATAGCCAGAGAATCTCATGGGATATAAGTTGAATACATGACTAAATTTGAGATCAGAGATTGCACATTCCCTTAGTGTGCCGTGTGTCTGAATGATGTGTGGATCCCACCTGAAAGGGGCAGGGCTGAGCCTGCCCCTAGGACTGGGCTGTGTGCGCTCCTGGGCCTGCAGGCATGTGGCATTCCCCTCTCGATCAAGGGCTGTGAACGACCCAGCTGATTTTTGGCTACGCTTGTCTCTGCTCTCACAGAGGTACTTCTGGGAATATTTTCATTAAGAGCAGCATGGTAACATTGGAGAGAATACAAGCAAAAGAATAAGTAGAAAAATAAGAACATTATGACCAGCTATTGGAAGATTCTGCATCTCTGAGTTCTTGAAAAGATCAGACTGTGATTTGATAAGTACCATTTTCCAGCAAACAAGAGTTCCTTTTTGAAGTAGATAGCTCTATATGAAAATAGGAATCTTTAGCGGTGGACTGCCATTAGATAATCTTGTCCCTGCCTTAAGGATAGTTATGTCCATTTTTGGAGTAGACTCTGAAATACTTAACCTCAGCACAAAAATATTGGGCTTTTTCTTGTGTTGTGAATGAATGCTTTCAAACAGCCAGTCTAGAAGCTGGGCATTTAGGGAGAGTGTGCTGCATCCTGAACGTCACAATGAATTCCCAAATGCAGATGCCAGCAGCTGTATATTCATGTGCAAAGGCATGATTTATAGGGTTGAAGGATTTATGATACTTTCTCAAAATACTTCTGGAGCTTGGTTTCCATTAGCAAAACAGACCTTGGTGCATGAAAATATCATTTACCCTAAACAGCAAATGTGAGTGTGCGTCTGCTGTCTGTTTCTTTGCTTTCTCGTTGGAGCAGTCCGGTTTGTCAGCATCTTATGCAGGTTGGGACATATGCCGAACTGATCCGTGTGAGAATGTTCTCGTTAGGAGCTGGGAGCCGCTCAGCCTTTTCTTGGCCACAGGCTTCCCTTTCACTGCTCTCAATTAAGCACCTCTGCTCCTGATTGCCTTAAGTCAGCTACCGGGACGGGGAGGGCAGCAGAACGGCACGGGCCCTTGGCCTGACCCCTGCAAGCCAAAGCAAGTAGTAACTAAGGGCTAGAGCTTTGGTCCTAATCTATTTTTTCCTTTTAGTTCTCTTTGAGGGTAGTAAACTATTATTGCTTTCTTGAAGCTGTAAGTGCTGAACATTTTGTGCCGTTGGATGAAAACAAGTTTATTCCTGCCTTATTTCATTCTATTCATTCGTTAATGAATATAATCATACCAACAATATTCAGCTTTTTATAAAGTTGAAAATACAGGTAATAATTTTATCCTGAACAATATAAATTCTTGGAGAAAATGATAGCATGTGTATTCCTCTAAAATATAGTGCAATATTAATAGGGAGGACTGGCAGTAGCTTGATACTGTTCTCTTAATACATGTTAACATTGTTCTCCTGGATCTTTAAAGAAAAAAAGCTACCCTTTCTCCCATAATACAAATTTATTTTCTTTTATATTACACCCATCTGGAAAAATCTGGGGAAGCTGAGATATGATTAATAACCTATTAAGATCTCAGCACTGCATTTCCTGGGTATTCAAAATGCCAGTGTTTTCTAAAAGGAATATTTTAATATTCTGCAATGCAAACAAGGTCATAATGTCATGCAAATTAACTTCCAGATTGGAGAGGTCTCCCATTCACACATTCGTTATGCTCCATTTTCATGGATGCTGATGACATCAACGCATTTAGTTAAACCCAATGTTTTATTGCAATAGCAATGCAGTGAAATGATAGATGGGTAATACACCCCTATAATCGCATTGCTTACTGGCACATCAGCAAAATATGTTTCTTAATATGAATTTGACAGCTTATGCTTATTGAAATTAATGGCAAAACTTTTGTTGGCTTGGTAGTCTGCAGGAAGTTTTCAACAGTAGATGTTACATTGAAGTGTCTTTCTGAAATGAAACAATGCAGCGTTGTTGTAATATTGAGCAGTAGAGTAGAAAATGTCTTTTATAGTGAACTTTGTTAATGAAAGTTGCAGGAGAAAAAGATTGATTATCAAATAAATTACGGCCTTTTTTCTTTTTTCTTTCCCCTAATGCTGTGTATGACAGTGACTTTAAGAACGGGAGAATAGTAGCTGAGTTTTGTGATTACTCCGGATGACCTGTTTATCACAAGTCATACAAATCACACTGCCACTATGAAGAGTAAATGAAACTTCATAAATATCCGCAAGCCAGTAAATTGTGTCAATCTGTGCAGGTCTCCTGTGAATGAAGCAGAAAATTTCTGATGAACAAATACAAAATGGTGATAATCCTATGTAAAAATTTCTGCTTGGGAAAGTAATTTTAGAGCATTCTTCTCACTTGTTACCTGGGTGTCGTGGACTTGATGCGTGTAGGGAGGTATTTTAAAAGATGAGTATGTTATTTGAATAGGTCTTGTAATCGTGTGCTTCTCTATTCCCTGATTTCTACTCTAGCTCTGCCTGCTTAAACACATTTGAATGCAGAGGAGGTATTGTTAATTGCTGAAAGAAATGTCATTAGAGCCCTTCTCAGTCAAAGAGCTTATGATAGGTTAACTCTGGCTTAAGTGTTTGAAGAATGGCTGCAAAAATGAAAAAGGTCTTTGTCCAGATCAATTATTTTTGCCGTTTTCCCAAACTCTGTAGTGACTGTGTACATTTGAAGGAAAAAAAAAAAAAAAGAATAATTGCTTTGGAAAATATTTATTCTTATGGGAAAGAATCTCACAGTGAATTAAAAAAAATAAAATCAGATTTACGTACTACGCAGAAGCTGCTGTGTAATTATTTATTGAAAGGATATTTTAAAAGTAATCAAATGCTTTTAATATCAGGATACAATTCCTAAATTTTAGTGACCAACACAAATATTGAACAACTGTGTATAAGTACATTTCCTTGCTTACTGTACTAAAAGTTAGGAAAATCAAATTAGTTTCACTTAGAGGTGCTGGAAGTGTTTGTGCAGAACTGGGCATTGATTCTGCTAATTTCACTAAAGAAAAGGTTTCAAAATCGTGGGTTTGTTCCTCTGTGTTCCAAGTCTTAGCACTTGTTTTGAAATTCTGACTAGGACTAGACAATACCAGCTCTGAGAAAAAAAAAAAAAAGCAGTATGAAGCAGTTCTGTTGAAAGAAACAGAACTTCCGAAGAAATTCTTTGTCTGCAAACTTCATCATACAGTGTCATTAAATAAGCCCAAACAGTTTATATTTCTGATGGTATGCACAAACTCTCAGCTTTCTATTAACAAATAAAATGTTCATAGAAATTGTAATCGTCTAGTGTTAGACAAATGCGTTATTCCCTCTGTACTAGATGCAGGATGGCAATAAAAGTTTAAAGCAGCTTACTTTAGAAACGTTACGATGAATGTTTCTGACATCAAGGGAATCATTGATGATTCCACTGTTGACCCAGTGGCAGGATAGGAATTTTTTTTCAAGCTCCAATTATAAAAGTCTTAAAAAATTTGGAGGTTAGCAAGATGGTTTCCTACTTTGGATCTATGACAGTGGAAGATTTTGTAACATCAAAAAAATGAGGGAAAATACCAAGAATACATAGAATTTACCAAAAGACAGAAGTTTGCAATTAAGAAAAATAAAAGAAAATAAAATTGAATAAGGATAAGAAAGGAATAAGTAATACCATTGAACCTTTCTGGTTTTACTATGGAATTATTGCAAGATTTCTCTTTCTTTGCCAGTCTCTTTCCAGCTGTTTTCTTGACACAGACTTTTAAAGGGACAGTTAGGGCATACATACATCTATTCTGACTGAAGTTGCGTTAAGCATTCTAACAGAAGTTGTGTTAGACATGACAGTCCCACCTCTCAGAGTGGTCCAAATGCTGGTGGAAAAGAGCTTATAAATTGTCTGTTGTTGAAGCTTTGGAGTACATAAAACTGTTTTTGAATTCAGATGAAGTAGAGTTAGTGCATAGACTAAATACTTTTGAAACAGATTACAGTAACGATGAAGTACTGAACATGGCAGTGCTGCCTGCACCACGGCGGAAGGGTCCTTCCACTTGCGGGGGATGCCACTGGGTGCAGTGGAACTGGTGCCTGAGGCCTCTGTATGTGGCCTGAGGCCACAGAGGGACACCCACGGCATCCACAAGGCACAAACCCTTGCAGATGGCCTCGATGGATGCAGCCTCCCTGGGGAAGCAGAGGAGCTGACTCCAAGGTAGCACCTGGGAATCTCTTCAGAGGTGCCAAGCTCCCAGTTAGCTTGCAGGAGGGGGCTCCAGCACCTTCCCTTGGTGCTTTGTTTGGTCTGTAAATTAAATGCTTGATGCCAGACTTTCAAGAGCAAAACCTGTGTGTTTTGGTAGATGGCAGAGATGAGAAGCTGCTGAGCGATACATGCGCCACTTCCTCATTTCCTGCTCCTGCAGGTCATCAAAACCCCTTCAGGTTTTTGCAAATTATTAATTATTAGACCCTTGTCCCAAGATGGTTGAGTGATGGCTTGGGCTTACCACAGCAGTCAGCCACAGGCTCTGTGAGGAGAAGGAAAGTTTCTAAAACTTCTTCGGTGTGACAAATGGAGAATGTTGTACTCTTTACAGAAAGTATGATGAGTCTTTGCCTCTCAAAGTTTCTCTATACCAGCCTTAGTTTGCCCTTTTAGTTTCTAAATCCTGTCCCCTTCTGATATCCTTGCTCCTTCCAAAACTTAATTCAGGATCTAAACAAGGCAGGTGACTCATTTTATACTTACAAGGCAAGAAATTCTTGACATTGAGCCTGTAATGTGTGTGCTGTGAATAGATCCCCAGCATGTATGCAGTTGCATGGGAATTGTATTTAGTCAGCAGTCTTCAGGGAAGGTTTCTACAATAGCGAGCACCAAGAAAACAATCAGCAGACCCTAAAACCTGCTGATGGGGCGTTATTTCAGAATGAGCAGGGCTGGGTGTGAGATGATAAGGTTAAATGAAGGTGGAGAGGTCAGGGGAGCTGCACTGCAACCTGGTGCTCAGACTGGAGAATTAATGCGAGCCAGCATGGGAGGATGTATTTGACAGAGGGTTCAGAATATTATGAATAGCGTGTTGTCTTTGGGTCTTACTTTTTGTCCTTCTGGATAATGCAACACAATTTCCCCTTTCCCCAAGCCTTTTTCATTATCTGAATTGAATCCTAAGTGTTACAGTCAGAGGCTCTTTGCCTTTACTTAGAATTCCTGAGAGGGAAGCATTTCTTGCCAGGCAATTTTCAACTCCTGCTAGAGTAGGCTGAGTTGTTTATCTGGTTTTTACTTTTCGAATGGTTAATGATAATGAACTGTAATTGAGAATTGCTTTGGGCTCATTAATATGCATGTTGTCATCCATTTATCTCCCTGTTTCCTTTGAAATCACCTTCTCAAGGCTTTGGAACGATGTTTGGTATTCATTATTTTTTTTCTTCCTGCCTTCCTGTTAATATTTGCAGGTTTTTATTTTTGTCCTTTTTTAGAACTGTATTCTTCTCGTGCTTTTTCTGAGTAAGTTTCTGATTCTCTCTCGAAGTTTTTCCGTTACTGTAGGCTTCTTGACTTCTAATCGCTCTATTCTAGACTTTTAAATCTATTTCCAGTGCACGAATAGGAGTAGAAAAAGCTTCTTAACCTAAAACTCAGTTATATCTTGCTTAGGCTCTTGTTATTAATACATCTGCTCTTGCTGGCAAAGGACACTACTGAAAACAAGGCATCATATTTCTCACTTGTATTTTGTCTTGACCAGAAACCTATTATGGAATAATAAAGTATCCGCCTGACTGGTTTTGGTTTTGTTTTGGTTTGGTTTTGGGAGTGAGCGCTTTATTGTTGTGTACAAGTGAAGTCCTTTAGACTTTCTTGGCCATTCATAGTATTTCTCTGCTTCTCGGCCCGTTGGAAGTGCTGGTTTCACGGTTGAATTGCTTAGGTGTAGCATGGCCCTGTATTGCTCATCACCTCCCTGATCCTGTATAAATTAGGGAGTGCTGTACGCCTCTGAAAAACTAATCATTAGGTACTGCTGGGATGTTGTTAGCTGCAGGTAGCTCAGACTGCTTCCTCCATCACCCCACCCCAGGCTCCTTGCTTTACGAGGCGGCGGTGCATCCTGAGGATCATCCCTTGGACCTGCCCTGTGTTCATTTTTAAAGCTTCTTCCTCTTCTCTGCTTCCACGAATAGCAAATCTGCTTTCTGAAGCAGTGCTCAAAGAAAGTGGGGAATGGGAGCTCAGCTCTGAAAGCCTCATTAGTGTGTTTCAATCTGAGTGATCCCACATGAAAGAGTAAGAGGACTGTATCATTAGTAAGAGACACAAATTTTGTTCATGATCATTCACAGTTAAATGGAGAGCTGAAAATAATAACAGATGAAAACTAATACGAAATTGTGTTTATTCTAGTTCTATTCATTCTAATTTTAGTCAGCCTTGTGAGGATATTTTTCAAACATTGGTTTTGGAAGAGATATTCCCGTCTTTAAGAAAGCCAACAAAATTAAACATAAAGCAACAACAAAACAATCCTGAATATCTGTAACTATTTTTATATGTTACATTGCTTGTTGTATCCTGAAACAAAAGTTTAGTATTATGGTCTTAATGACAGCACTTCATTGTCAGCTGTCCTCCCTTCGAAATACAGCTCCAAACATCAACAGTGAGAGCCTGAAAATGTGGTTCTGAGAGCTTTTGACAAGCTCAGCTCCAAAGATGGATTTCACTGTGGATACCCCCTGATTCAAAGGGAGGGTGGGGGGCACTCAGAAATACGAATGCCTTATCTAATGATTTCCACCTCAATTTTTTTTTTTTTAAACATGGATCCTTCCACTTTCTGTACAGGTGCACGTTTTTCAGGCCTTGACTGACTAGCTATGACCGGGACGCTGGCAGAAAGAGCTGCGCGCTTTCCTTTTGTATTTTATTTGCCCGAGTTTCTGTCTCAGAAGTCTTTTGTTGAAAAGTATTGCTAATTTAGAACCTATTTTTTAAAAAACTGATAGGATGAAGGAGGTAACTTATTACTGTGTGACTGTTCTTAATATGGCATTTTGTTTCATATGAAGGCTTTTAGGAATGACCAACTGGGAGGTTTAGGGTGCTATTCAGACAGTGAGTCTGAATGCAGTATTACAACTAAGAAGGCTCGCTGAAGTTGCTGTCTTTGCTGTCACATCTTTCTACTTTGTATTTTGTATAGAGAAGATTTCAGGGTCCAAAACTGCAATAAGGGGTTCTCAGTGTCCTGTATTTTGGTGGAGAATAGCCATGCTGCAAGGACCAAACTGAGCTGTTTCAAGTTCTACTTTGAGTACCTATTTGCGTACCTAGCCGATGTCATTGTGCAGAAGTCAAGCTGTCAAGGATTTAAGAGTAGAACTGTGCAGAGAACCATGAAGCTTCTGTCCAGTTTTGTGGCCAATGAGGGCAACAAAGAGGGGTGCGCATCCCAGGGCTGCTCTGCCATACCTCCAATAAGTAAATAAATAAAGCTACCATTGGTTCCCTGATTCATGAACTATCTCTTCTGTGAAGTATCTCAAAGACAAATCATGTCACTTCTGACTCCTGTGACTTATAAAAGGAAAAACCTTTATGTATCATGGAACCTAGCCTTTGGCTTTAAATATTTCCTCATGTAATTTCTTCTCTGTTACAGCACTAACTTTCTTTGCATCAAATTACTAGACATCATACCTCTTGTCATTACAGCGAGTAGAGGTTGAGAATTGTTTTGACTGTTGTTTCTGTTCTGTAATGTAGGCTCCAGTTTGATCCATGTGTGTGCAAATGAAGCAAAACTTCTAGTTGTGCCAATTTGCTCTGCTTTGCCAAATGGAAAATAGGCAGGAGAGTGCAATTGCATAATTAGAAAATATACATTTGTATCTTTCCCCCACTGCTCTGAAAGCAGCTTGCCACCATGACTCTTGCAGGTGGACGAACAGATGTTTCGCAGTTGACATCCATGCTGCCCCTCCGCCAGCTGGCAGGAGAGGGCTGTCATTGCCTCCCTCTCGAGTTCACAGATGTCCCTTCTGAGACATGTCTTTACACAGAGGGTGATCAAACTGTGCCAAACTTGGCGCTGCCGTTCAATACGACGGGGGAGTTACGCGTCTGTGAGCTTGTGTTGATGTGTTGATAAAAACGCCGCAGAACTGTGTCTGGGAAGTCACATATAATGTGACAGAGACTCAAACAAGCAGTTATATGGATTGTGATTTATGGTCTAACTCCCATGGGGACTGTTTTTCACTCACAAAAAGCAGAGAAGACAGTGCTTATGCCAACTTTCATGTTGCTGCTGCCTGAGTGCGCCTCCTCAGCTTCTAGCAGCCTTGTGGAGGCCAATATCCCATCGGGATCAGCTCCCTGCCATCCCAGCCGACGCGGTTACGCACCCTGGCCAGCCTTGGAGGTGGAGGGGAAAGGAAGAGCAGAAGGTTTATGAGAAATTTCAGGGGTAAAAAAGACAATTTCTAATTACTTGTGATTCAAGGAGGCTGTGCATGCTCCCCCATATATTTTTTCAGAAAGAACCAATGTTAAAAATGGCATCAGGTGAAAAATAGCTGTTCTCAGGAATTTATTGCAACACTCTATGTAAGCAACAATGGTTTCATTTTTCCAGGCATGAACACTTGTAATGCTGCTTTTCCTAGATGCCCTATATAATGCTCAGTTTTCTAAAATTACCTAGTCTTCTGCTTTATACAAAAATCACACTGAATGAGGTTTGTAAATCGATGATACATCAGCCTTCTGTAAAACATGAAATACTTGTAAGCCAAGGAAATTTTCCATGGAAAATATTCTATATGCTTACCTTGCCTACGAGCACACAGACTAGAAAATGCCAGACAACATTTCTCTTCTGCAGTCCTTGACTACAAAGCAGTGTGAAATCAGGCTAATTTATCAAGAATTATCATAAAGTGTGATGTCATTGATTGCCAGAAATACTGGAAGTATATTAAGAATAGATCTTAAGAAGAAAAGATCTCCTTTTAAGAATAGAAGTTTTATATATAACCCTGCATTATTTATTCTACCTGAACACGCACACAGTGCAATTCGGGGTAAATATTGCTTACCAAAGACACCCTCCTGACTGCGAGGCGGTGCCATGTAATCCCTGTGTGTCTGCCAGGAAAGCCTGGGCCCAGATTCCTCAGTCCTCATCTTTCTGCTTTGCCTTCCTTTTTCCTCTTCTTGCACAGAAGCCACAATGAAGAAAACCTTTCTTGTTTACAGGAAACATGTTGATTTCAAATAGCACAAAGGGATTAGTCTAAAACAACTGCAGGTAATTTTTAAAAATAGCTTGGGAAAATTTTGTTTTCTTTTAGTTACAGAAGGGGGATGGATTCATAATAAAGCCAGGTATGTTCAATGTAGAAAGATAAATATTGCAGTGATCTCTTTTCCCCTTTCTCTCTGTAAAAGGGTTTTTTAAACAAGCAATTTTTTCAATAGTTTGGGCAATATAATAGAGAGACATTCATTTTAAAACCTTTTGATGTGTCAGGTTAATAATCTGTTCTTTGTTAGCACTGAGACACTCCGGGGTGTGTGTTAGCAAGTTATTGATTTATTTTTTTCAGGTCATCAAAAGCATTGCCATTCTGGCCTCTGGTCTCCCACCTTAGGTGTGCTCCAGTAGGGTACTGCAGCAGCCAACCACTTTCGGGCTGGATGTGGGCTGGCTTGGTATGACTTTGCTTCGTGGGACTTTAAAGGTAGTCCTTCCCAGAGCGCTGGTAAAGGAAACGGGCCACCAAGTGTTTGGAGGAGATATGGGTCAATCAAAAATTATACCAGTGTGTCAAGCAAATCAAGTGGTTCAATAGTCATGCTTTCCTCTTCAAGACGAAAAGGTATTTCTTCTAGTTTTTTTTTCTTAATTTCTTTTTTAATACTAAAGTAAAGGAGAAGTATCTGCCATCTGGAAGAACGACAGTCAGTTGTCCAGTTGAAATAGGGCTGAGAGGAAGGAGGGCATGCTTGGAAAGATTTTTTTTTTCCAGTACAGGGCATAAAACTTAAAACAGCAATCAAATTATGTCACTTCTATGCAAATTCAAATCTGAAGTAGCCAGGTCATATACACAAAAACTTGCTTCCGAGAACTAATTCCTTTTTTCGACAGCATCGCTGTAAGGAGGTTCAGCCACGATCAGTTGAGGCAAAAAGGTGTGCAGGGGTAAGAGTGAGCCTTTGCTTTGGCAGAGGAGCTATTACGTCTCCTGCAACAATACCAAATATTGCACTGCTTCAAGATGGCACTGTTCTGTAGTTTCTCATGCCTCTTCTAAAACGAAATCTGCATTTATGTGGTGAGGAACAGAAAGGATTCTAAAAAAAGATGTCCCTTCAACTACTACAGGGCAGAGGAATCCCAAAGCAACTCATTCTCCTTTCTTTTATCTACTCCTGAGCTACTAAGCACTGCAATGATGTTTATCTAATAACTCCATTCTCCTTGAGGCATATTTTCTATTAATAGTAATTATCTATGACTTATAATTTGTCTTGAATTCTCCTTACTAGTGCAGCACTTGAACTGATTATGTACTCCCACTATTAGAATAAAAAATGATGTGACTGCATTCTTAATAACAGCTGCATATAAGTGTGTGCATAAAAATATCATATCTTCTGAAAGTGAGAGGTGTTTCTACCCACAGTGAGGTGGATGAATGTTCACCAGTTGCAGAATAAGTGGGATGAAGAGGCTCCTGACATTCTCTTTAACGAGATAGAATGTCTCCTGACATTGACTTGCATGATTTGGAAGACTCAGATTATTCTTAGTGTATTTATATATTGTGGAAACTTGGAGAACGATGATGGTTTTGGTACTTAATTGGGGATTTTTGCTGTAATAAGCATGGAATAAAGCAAACCCTGATTTGAAGTGTTTACAATATATGTAGAAAAGACAGAAATCGTTATTGTGTGGAGTCCCCAAATGTAAATTCTAGAGAGATCATGAACTTCTCAAGGTCACATGTGAGACTTTCGACAGCATCAGGAAACAAATTTAAATACCTTAATCCCAGTTTAGTGTATGTACTATAATGTCCTGTATCTTACTGGTTTCCTTTTGGTAACTGAAAATTGGATCCAGATTGTTATAGCTGTATGTGGATTGTGGTGGAAGACTGTGTGTTAGCTCTTCCCTACTTCGAATACTTGAGCAAATCCTCCGATCAGGTAGGTGAGTGCTGTCCTTTGCCTCTTTGAAATAGGCTTTCAGGTTTTGCTGAATACACAAAAGTAGGTTGGAAAATTCCAAATAAAAGAAGAGTAGGTGGACTTTATCCCTCTGCAACATGTATTATTTTGGAATTGTACCACAGTTAGAGTTCCTTGTATGGTTATTGCTAGTCTATCAGTAATTATAAAACACGCCACAGAGGAGGAAACTTATGAATTCTCATTTTTGTTCTGTCTTGACTCATCTGACCTTGGGAAGTTGCATTGAGCTCTTCAAAAGTGGTCTGTAATTTTGCATGTCTTATGTCAGCTGAGTTGTACATACAACCTTAAATGAAATTAATGAGAGTTAGAATTTTCCAGTGCATCTGGTGCTGAATATCATGTTGAGCTGGTGACCCTCCCATCTTAATTTTCTCATCAGTTTAAAAAAAAACAAGAAAAAAATAGAAAATACACACACACAAAAACCCCAACGCATCTGCATTCATCTCACGGGAATGATGTAAAATCAGGTAGTTTATCTTGAAAAGTCTTCTGAAAAATCTATTACTAAAAATAATTACTGTTGTAAAAAAGGACAAAAAGAAAAAAAAAATAAATGTTGTAAAGTGATTGTTCTAATTTTAAGCATTCTTTAAAGATATATATTAGGACAAAAGTGTCAGGCACTTTGGACCTAAATCTGTCAAGTTTTATGTTTGTAAAGCTCCTTGTTTCCAAAATGGATACTAATTTGCATTCCTACATCTGATTTATAGACATAATCAATGCCATTTTTACAAAAGGCATTGCTTATTCTCATTCATGGCAGTACAGGTGTGGTAGTGGTTGAAGAAAAGGCTCAATATTTGGATACGCTGGCTGGGGTGAGAGGTGAAGAATGCGAGCTCATTTGAATATCAATAAATACAGTATTCCCATGGGGAGAGAATTCAGTGGTGTTGAGCCCACCCAGCAAATTAAACAGGAAACACGAATTTGCATAAAACTGTCTTGAACAGATGTTCATCAACAGAATGCAAGCATAGCTTTTTTCTTTTTTTAATCAAGGAATATAGTACAAACACTAATTTATTGACTTTGGGGGGGGTGGGGGGGATGTAACTCCATACCAAGACTACACCCACTACAAAGGTAGAGACAAAAAATCAGAGAACACTTCCATTTTCTTTTGAAAAAGTGACCAGTAGAATCTGGACTGCAAAACAGTTACATTTTATTTTGTTAAATAAATAGATCGTTCATAACTGAAAACGAACTAGTAATACTGCTTTTAACTGCACCATCTGCTGCTATCTGTCATTACAATATGTCCAAATTACTATTATGTTTAATAGGTGTATCATCTTGCATGGAACATTGTATTCTCGCTGATAGTCTCATCTTAAGAAAGGTTTAACAGAAATGCAAGTTTTCAGAATTACATAACAAAAGCCAAGTCGGGTGGAGAAAGAAACTGAAAGACTAGAGCCGATTACAAGAGAGATTATAAATACTTGACAGTAATTCAATAGCATGCAGAATTTAGGTTTGAAAACTTTCACAGTTTTCTCTTGTACCATTGGAAACAAGACGACGAACTATATGGCCAGCTTCCTCCAAATCAATCGCGCTCAACAGAAATGAGTGAATGGGACTTTACATTGCTGAAGCCTTTGGAAAATCCCCTGTTTTAAGGATACAGTGAAAGTGGCCTGTGTTACATTAAAATTTATTGATGAATATACAAAATAGATTTGCTTCTTCTAACCCTTGAAAGATTTGGCAGTTAAATCTCAACTGCGGAATGGAACTAGCAGAAAGGTGCTCACCTCCTCCTCAGTCTTTGCACCTCTTTGCTAGTAATAGTAGTACCTAACATGGTCTTAAGGCCACAAAGTGAAAATTTGTCTGAAAGGTACGTTTATATCGGAGGTTCCATAATTATCTTCTCATGTTAATAAGCACCCTTGACGATTTTTTTTTATATGTAGCAAAATGACTGAAGCCCTCTGAACTCTGTGAACATTGTTTTCTGTTAATTAAAGTAGGACTTTTGTACCAGCTTTTAGCTTGTAGTAGGCAACTGCAAATTTTGCACATCTTGCAAGGAAGTAATGAGATGGAAATGTAAGGCCAACAGGACTAAAGCACGAACGCTCTTCTCTTCAAAAACTCAGTGTAAAGTTTAGCAGCTGGAATTGCTTAGAGTGCTTGGGACTTGCTTGAGAATTATTTTCCCAAATAGTCTTTGTTAGGCTTGGAAATTTTGAATACAAGCTGATTTTCTTAGAAATACTGGATTTGGTGCCCTCTTTCTTTGTCTTATTCCAAATGGCAGAGCAGTTTCTGAACCATGCTGCCAGGGGCGTCTCCACAGTTAGTTTAGGATTACCGCACAGCTCATTGCCTGCTCCATTCCTACAACGGTGGGGAAAGTCACGCTTTAGAAGCATTATGTGAGATAGTAAAATAAGAAGTTATTCTGCAATGCTATTGATCCCCACACCAGATTTCTATGAACTTGGCCCGTTTGGCAT
Source organism: Dromas ardeola (assembly GCA_013398915.1). Lineage (NCBI taxonomy): Eukaryota > Metazoa > Chordata > Aves > Charadriiformes > Dromadidae > Dromas > Dromas ardeola. The sequence goes on from VYZM01008987.1 coordinate 68,783, forward strand.
TGATGTTTTTGTTTGTTTGTTTGTGGTTTGGGTTTTTCATTTTGTGTGTATGATGATGCCCACATCCTCCCCCCACTTCCTGCTCCCAGGAATTAATGTGGATACACTCTGTTTTCACTGTCCTTATGTCCCCAGACTGGGAATGAAATGTCCCATGCTTAACTTCCACTTAAAGATGTGGAAGCAGAAGATGATGGCTGCAGAAATTTAATTTTCTGACAGTTCAGTAGCACTATGGAGACATTTTAGGTGTACCTAAACAGAAGCAGGAAAAACGTGTGTCCAATAAGTTTTCCAATTCAGGACTAAAAATGTGCTTATATTTAGAAAGCATTCCATCACCACAAAGGCTATAGCAATTTAACCTAGGTTTAGAAAGGAAAAGCAACAGCTGATATTTTTATTAAATTAGACAGGTTTACTTGCTAGAACTGTTTTTGGTTTGTAATGAACTGCAGGGTTAAGCTGTCATGGTACTAATAATATAGCTAGGATAATAAATTCAGCTTAAAAAGTGCTGATGGCTACCTATGGTGGATAACTATAGGTACAAAGTGCTTTCTCTAGAATGACAACTACACCTGAAGTATCACGCGGTTTGGTTTGGTGCAAAATGGATGCCAAGTAGGTCAAACTAAGGTATAAAAGACATGTTTAAGGAAATATTTCCTTGGACCTTCCTGAAAGTGAGACTTGCAGGCAGTAAGTTACCCAAGGCTCTTTCTGAAGTAAGCCACTTTGCTCTTAGCAATAGAAAGTGACAGTTAATTTTGAAATTTCCCTAAATATTTCCAGTGAGGAAAATACTGGTCATAAAGGGACCAAATAAAGTTAGCGGGTGGTATTTAGACCCAGTTTGTCTCGATCTAATCAGATGGTATCTTAGTGCTGAACCTTCAGCTCATCAGTGCTTCATGACATACCTGAATAAACTTTTATATCCTGCATTATATAACATACAGTCACAATAGTAAAACTCGATGGCCTTGCTATATTTAAAATTTACAAATATGTTTCTGACAATCTCGTAGCCTATCAGTTATTTTTTACAGTAAAATAGTATGCATTCAAATTTTTGCTCTTTGTTGAAAAATACCCTTTTTTTCCTCCCAGCTTTCTCTACCTCAACCTGTTCACTACGGATTAGCCCACACTTTTTATATACACAATACTTAGATAAACAGTATTGGAGACTTTAATTACAATTGTTAATCCAGCTTGTAGCATGATGAGGTGTTTTAGAGGCTTCTCAGCGTGTTTGCCTGCACAACTGTTCTGACTGGAAACATCTCCTTTACATACTACATTTTCTGCATAATTACTTTGTCATGAGGTTAATTAATCTGTGTATTTGCATGGCACATATGGTACGGAAAACAACTCTAGCATCGTTTTATTACTTAAGTGCACCAACTCTTTTATTGACCTGAAAGACGGTCTGGGTTCCAGCAAACAACTATTTTAGCCGATAAACCGTGCATTACGGGTGCTTAATTGTGTACACGGAAACAACAGATGAACACAAGTGTGTCTATAAGGTAAATAAAAGTTGTATAAATTGCAGGGACATCATAAGCATTTTAATCAAAGCATTTAAAAATGAAAAGGTAGAAATGAACTCTTGAAGAAACTGTTGTGGAAAAGTACCTTTGAGCCATTTGTACTGTATTGTAAGACAAAGTGACAACATCCACTTGATCCGAGACACGTACAAGGTTATGTAATAGCGAATTAATATTGATTTATTATAAATGTCCGTATTTGGATCTGATCAGTAAGTGACTTTCACAGACTTCTCCTTTTCTGTGAATAGATGTGCATTGGGTTGGTGCTTGTTTAGAATCTTGGCATTTATAAGTGGCCTCTTCCTATTTTACAGCAACTTGAAATGTCTTTGCCGCTTATCCTCTTTTTACTTTCCTTTCTCCCGTTTAGAACTTGCTGTGTGTTAAAATCATGTTAATAGCCTTGGATGAAAATTGGTATTAAACTAGTAGTAAGATGATAAAAGGCCTGTTTAAGATATCAGAGTAATTATTGTTAACTTAGCTTATCCTGCTGTTATGTGCCATCATGTTTTTGCAAAAAAAAAAAAAATAAAAAAGTGTTCATAGCACTTATAGTAAAATAGTTTTGAGTGAATTGTGTGCCCAGAAAGGCCCATGGGATTTAGGCATAATGTGATCACTTGCCTGCCCTTAGCTACATGGGTGCATCGTGCTGTGCAATACTTTCTTTCTACCTTTAGAAGAGGCATCAGGAGATGGGCTAGTCTTCCAGCCGCCTCGTGGGAATGCATTTATGAAAGCGCTTTGTAACCGGAGCACACTGCCCCTAACAAGAACACAACATATGGGATTAAAAAAGTAATACATTCCCTAATTATTTTGTTTTATAAAAATAAAAGGCACAATAAAACTACTTTGTGCACCCTGTTTTGCTATTTCTAGAGCTGGTTCAGTAGTAATACATGTGCATTCTTAAATAATGTATTCAGCAATTGACAAAAATGTCATAAAGTAGTGATTTGTATTGCTCAGCCACGTGTAGAAAGACTTTTTAATGTGGAAAAAATAGATGAAGTAATTGTATAGAGCAAGTTTGAGGGTTTGGTGTTATGAAAGAAAATAGCCTTGATATTTTGGAAGAAAATTCTGTGAGTGCTGTTTGAAATAATGGGAACAAGACTCTGGGAACCACACTTTATGGAAATGAGAAAGAAATGCTGAGGTGACTGCCATGGGCTTGAGTGGACGAGAGCAGGTGATGATTACAGTCTTGTTATAAAAGCCAGAGCAATACGTATCCTATATAACTCAATGACTTACAAGCGGAGTTTGCTATTCTTTTTATAATTTTTATTTGAATGAACCAGAAAAAAAACCAAAAAATAACCAACTGCCGTGATCTTCAGCAACAAAAGAACTGTGAACCAGTCAGTTTCACAGGACTGGGACGTTCCTGGACACCTTATGAGACAAGAAGAAACTTTTAGGCAGACTCAGCAAGATAATTCTGTAACTGAAATAGTCGAGGCCGCTTTTTTTCAGTTGTGAGTCGCAGGTGCGTGTCTCTCTTGCCCTAGCTAGCAGCAGCTCATCACCAGTAGTGGAGCATTCACTCCCTTCCAGGGAGTGTCTGGAACAGAAGACCTTGGCTGCATAAGGCAGGCTATAGCCATTCTCTGAAATTAGGTCATAATTCCTTACTGTTGTGCATGATGATCTGCACTTCCTCCTTTTATCCATAGATCGACTAGATTACATTGCTGGCACATTTATGATACGTTGTTCACTCAGTTTGTGCCCTTTCCGAAAGTCTCTTGACAGTCTTGATTGTGTTTTGTAACCTCGGGCAGTATCTGGGATGGCTGCCATGGTCCTCTAAGTGCACACTCTTCTTTCGGAGGCCACCTGTGGTTTCGCGTTGCCGTTGGTGCACTAAGTCTGGTACGTGGGCACTGTCCTGCGCGTTGAGCGTGCTGTCAATCTTCTTTGCTTCATCTTCGGATTTACAGCAGGAACTGTTGCCCTCTCACAAGTGAGAGTGAAAACGTCTCCTCTCAACGTAAGGGAGTTCCTACCCTCTAAAGTTCTTCATAATAAAAGACGCGCCGTCCTAGGGATAATCTGGATGCAAGTCCTGCATTTTATCACTAATTCCACTGCAAACTGATCTTTGTACAATCATTAGGAAAGAAGTAACTTCCTGGAATGTCACTTCTTTTACTTCCTAACTCTTTTATAGATAACTAAATTTAGATAAATTTCTGTTGAAATTGTTTTTCCATGGAAAATTGGTCTCTTCAACTAACAAAATTTTCATCCACTGGAGAATGTTTTGGGTTGGTTTTGTTTGGTTGGTTTTTTTCCAGTGGAAAATCATCCACCTTCTTCAGGGAAGGTGTGGTGGGGATGGGGATACAGTTTAGACCCAAACCTAAAACATTTTAGCCAGAAGGATTAAGATGAAGAAAAAAAGATTATTTGGAAAACTAATGTTTTGATTTTAATAAAATCAAAAAATAACTAACATGAATGCTTTGGTTTAATCTATGATGATCAAAACCTCACAGGGGAGGGAAGGCAGGATCATTTTTCTGTCCAGTTCTACATTTAAGCTTTCTGGTGCAAGAACCACTTTTGCTATGAGTCTCATCCACAGCCTTTTTTTTTTTTTTT
>VYZM01008987.1:73010-105263 GCA_013398915.1 Dromas ardeola
TTAAGGCTTTAAAAACCTTACTTGGAATTCCTCCTAGACAGAAAAACCTGCATTGCATCTAAGGAAAGCATTTGTATTAATAACAGCTCAAGTGGGGATCACACATCTGTGGTGTCACTACTGGCGGCCATATATTGACCTAACCTATTGAGGTTTTACTTAACTAGCTAGAAATGTATGCAGAGTAATAGGAGAACTGACGGAGGAAAACTGTTCCCTGACAATTTCTGAGGAAATTTTTTACTGTGTCTAGAATGAAACTTTTTTTTTTCCCCTGAAAACAACGTAAAGCTGACTTGAATGCCGTCTGCTTATCAATTTTGTTGATGCTAATTTTCATGTGACATTTTGGCTTTCATGAAATACGAAATGTCAGCTGAAGTACATTTAGCAGCAAGTGTTCAGATTGCACTCAAGTCCGAGTGTTATTCAATTTTTGCTGTTCCAGTGATGTGAAGGGACTAGAAGGCCCACTATCCTTCAACACCATTAAAAAAAATTGCGCTTTGATCCATATTTTCTCTGTAATCATGCCAACACCTTTACCATCTCTTCAGCCTTTAAGGCAATGTGAAGTGTGGCCAATGAGGAATACAGCTCAGGTGGTGAATGTGGGTCTTAATTTGTCTGTCATTGTCAGCGTGCTTTCTCGGAGGCCATTACAAATTATATTTATTTGAAAAATTTTAATGGCCAAACTGTCCCTTGCAGAAATACGTAAGTAACAAAATCCAGTTTTGTTTTCTCCTTGTGGTACTAAAATCAGAACAGTTTCCAATTATGTTTTTTCAATTTAGTGTCTCCAGGAATTATTTTTTTCCTTGTGAGGGTGTCATGGGAGAAGTTTTGAGATTGCTGCACCTTTAAACAGAACTTGTAGAGAGAAAAATTGTTAGTGTGCACATCACTGACCTGAATATTTTCCTGGTGATTTCAGAAGATTAAGGTGCTCACTTATAAAAGTCATGACTCCTTGATCAGCCCCCAATGAAACGATACCTTGTGAGTGAATAAATTGCTTTCCAATCTTAAAATAAAGGTAGGATGTTGGAGTCATGTGGATCTTAACTTCTAGTGCAGCTGGAATTAGAATTTTAAACTCACTTAGCTTTGTTTGCTGCTTATTGGTGCTGAATAGAGTGCATTTACCCAGCGTTTTTAATTGATTTCAAGCACACAGTAATGCTCCTGTGACTGCTCTGTAAAGAGCCGTTAATGAACAGATCCCAAACACAGAAAGTGATTTTCTGGTACAGAATTTTTGTATGCCTGCAGAATAGAAGTACAAATAGCTACACTGTATATAGAGCTTCTTATAAAGACATCTGTGCTCTTTCTGGCTTCTAAGTTCCTGCACCCCTGAGGGTTTTCTCCTTTAGTCACTGTTATAATCTCCTCATGTTGCCTTCATAGGGCACAGATTGCATGGTTTCATTTTTGTTTTCATTCTTTAAAAAAAGTACTATAATAGGCATTCCTAAATATAGCATTTAAGAATACGTTTGCCTTAATTCGTGTAATTACTGAAAGTTGTAGACGCTCTATTTTTCCTTAGCTGCTCTTTTTAAGGCATCTCAATCTATGGTAAATGGATTTATGTAATTTTTCGTAATAGGTTGTTCCATATTAATTTTAAGTAATATAGTACTATTACAACAGAGCTATCACATGGGCTTAAAGCCTAGTATTTAAAACTGCTTCTTAAATATGGCATCTGTTAGTCTCAGTTACTTCCTTTCACTTTGGTCTTATTCAGTCTGTTTCACTAGAGTGACTCCACTTTTATGGTGTTGGAAGTAACATCAGAATAAAGCCCTTAAAGCAGTAATGGCAAAACTTACTGCTTTGTCATACTGATTTAAAAATCTACCTGAAAAAAACTTCAGTTACTATTAAAAGCATGAGGTCTGACTCCAGCTGTCAGACACGTACACTGACTTCAGTCAGCAAAGGCTCTGTTCACCTTATCAGAAAAGGACTTTTTCTGGGGGAGACAGATGTAGTATAAATGTCCAAATTCAAGTATAAATGTCTGAATGATTTCAAATCCAAGACTTGATAGGTGATGTGCTTGTTATTTTTTAAATTGGGAAGCAATAATTCGAAAACAGGAATTCTATGGTTGCTGCACTGCGAAATGTTTTGAACTGTTTTACAGAGACCATATTAAGTGTTATTAAGGTCTTACTTCACCTGTGAGTAGTTCAGCAGTTTACTCCTCAAAACCAAACCTACCTAGAAACGTACCTAAATGAAGTAAGATTCAGAAAAATGCAAAGGTAACATTAAATGTACTGATTCTCCATGCTAGGTCTGCATCTTACAAAGATAAGGTAATTTCTTGCGCTCAGTCCACGTTTTGAGCCCTGGCTGCTGTTAGGGGAAGCTCTTTCATTCATGGAAGACAACATATACCAGTCACAGAGCACTCTGCTCACAAAAATTTTTTAAATATATATTTTTTTTGCTTTACAGTTGTAATAATGGGGTTTTTTTCTGTTTTGAATTAAATTACTTAAAAAAAGAGAAATCCGGCTCTTGGCAGCACGTAGTACAGGAATCAATACAATAGATCAGTAGGTAATTCAGAGGCTGCACTCTGGGTTTCTCATGTCTGTATTCGTAACACTAAAACTACTCTTTATTATAAACTCAGTTACTCCTTTAGGGCTGCGTAGCTGTTCTGGTGTAACTCAGTAACACCTTATAAACTTTAGTTATTCAGGTAGTTGCTTACAGCTCAGGTCTAAGAGGCCTCTGTCCAAGTGAGTTCATTTTCACAAAATTTCAGTTCATAAAAATCTGTAGGAAAACAAGTGAGAAGGCTAAAGAGCGTTTCAAAATAAAGTGTACTTGGCTAAAATTTAAAACTGATGAAGCTTAAAAAGAAAATTTATTTTCACTTTTGAATAGGCTTGAGTTGCAAGTGGACATCTCATACCAAGCAATTAATGTTGTTTATGTGAAGACTGGGTCAGAAAGGAAACAGCAGCTTTTACTTATCTAAAATGAGGGGGGGCAGAAGTATAACAAGTTTTAGCCCATAAGGAACGTATAACTTACTAAAACTTGAGAATGCACATTGATTACATTTATTGACCAAAACCCATCTTTTTGTTCATACAAAGATATTTCTGCCCTTTAAATTAAGTTCGATCCAGTGAAATTCAAATCTTTGGACAAAGAACTAGTTTATTTTTGATAATTTCTAGTTTGTCTCACCGTCACAATCCAGTCTTTCCCACAGACTCATCTGTGGAACTAACACTCCTTGAATATAATTTCCTGATGAGATTGCAAACGTTATGTGTTGACTTAAATAATAGTTGAGTCAGATCACTTGGTAGACATGAAGGAGGATGAAAGCAGACAATAAAGGGCATAGTTTCAGCTTTAGTATTTGTCTTTTACTATGATTTGTTTCACATGCAGATAGAACCTGTGACTTTGCTGAGAACCCACCTTTAAATCTCATAACTATTCCCCACATCTTTATTGGGAACTAAATCTCTCCATCAAGTTTCAATCAGCAAACTGAGTTTAAAGTCCTTAGAAAAGTCAACTTCTAACAGCTGGTATTTCCTAACTTTAACCAAAGCAAAGCTGGCAATCAGTTACAGTTGAAGCTTTTTTAAGGTACAGGAATACCACACGTAAGTATTCCAGTCAAGAGTTTTAGATTGTTAGTTTTATTTAGTTTTACATTACAAAATATTTCTATCATCTGCTGTATGAAAACATTATTATAAACAAAGCAGGTGTGAGGTGGGGAGAAAAACCTTTGCAGTAGTGCTTGAATATATAACTGTTCATCGCCTAAAGAAGGCTTATTTGCCCCCTAAGGCATGTAAAGAATTTAGTAGCTTAAATCTATTAGAGATTGCTTGTTTATGAAGTAAAAAATAGTCTAGTCATAATTGCAGTCAGATTATATTTTCACGAACTAATGACCTCTCTGATAACAACCCAAATGTGTTGAAAAGTGATTTAGCAAAAATGCATGTTACATAGTTTATGAAGTTCTGCAATGACTTGTGTTGTCTTGCTTTTGTGTAACTACATTAAATACACGAATTAGAGGAGTTTTTCCTCATCTGTGTTTGAAAGATTACATGTATTTTGGTTTTGGACAGGACTCAATAGTTTCGTGGTTTTTCTTTTAAATAAAGGACTCTCAAGATGTATGGAATTCTGTTTCCTACTTTACCATTGTGCGGATGCTTTGGGTTTCTTTGGATTCCTTTGTTTCTCTTGGTCAAGCTTTCTGTTTTAAGACTTGCATCTCGGAAAGCATGGCTGTCTCATTCGTGCTTTGTCACTAACTTCTACTTCCAGTAATACTTTGCTGACACTCAATTGCTATCACTTGCATCAAACTGCGGTCTGGAAATTAACTGTGGATCTTTATTCTTTGTACGCAAGCACCACTCTAGCCACGGCTGAGTGATGATGTTGAAGTAGTGACGCATAAAAGAATAGTTTACTGCCTAAGACTCTGCCCATTGTGCCTGTGGATAAGGACTATTTTCTTCACAGGCTTCTCCATAAAACCAGGTGATGGACAGCATTTATGCAGTGAGCTGAAAGGCTCTGGCTGCTTACTGATTAGAGGAAAATCCTGCAAGAATGACTTCTATAAAGAAGACAGATGAGGAATGCTGCTCTTGTCATGAACTGGAAGAGAAACATGAACATAATGAACTAAGCCATGACAAAGTCACCTCTGAATTCTGTTTGCATATGTCTAAGAGAAAGGTATTGAGTTAGTAACGTGACAGGATGCATCAAAATATCAAAACATTGGAGTGTACACTATATCAAGAGTGCTGAGGACTTCCATCTTCACATTTCCACGCATTATCCAAGTCTTCCTTTAGCTTCTGATAAGGACTATCCTTTCAACACAGTAGTGGATGATCTTAGGGCTGATCTAGTGCGCCATTGCATAGTTTCTATACCTTAAATCTGCAGGATTTTTATTTGGTTTAGAAATTATGAAAAAATAAGGAGGAGAGAGGAGAAAAAAAAACAGATCAATAATAATAAAGACTAGTATTGTAATTGAGGTTTCTACTGTACTATGATATAATTCTGTAGTTGTGTTCTTAGTTATTCTATTTCTTGCACTTCTGATCAAGTAGAACGTGCTAAAGATGAATTTAAGCTACACTCTGTCCCTTTGAGGGGTTTGCAGGCTAAAACCAGACCCTTTCTACCGGGATACATAGAAAGTTAGGTCAATGTTGAATAATGTATTGCCAGAGTGCGATAGCTCAAGGTAACTGCCTGTCTTCTCCCCTGCAGTGTCTTGTTCTGCACATACAAATTCCTATCTTAGAGCAACTTTAGCTCCTGCTTCTTCCTATTGCAATTACAGCCAAAAATACTTGAAAAAACCCATATCCCCTCATTTCCTTCAGATTTGTATTAAATAGAGAAATATAAATTATTTGTATTTTCTACAGAAATAGATATGTATATATGCATACCTAAATATATACATATATATATAAACCTTTTCTATTTCAAGCATTGCTTGTTTGGTTAGTGTTTGACTGTAACCAGGACTGTTAAGAACTGACATTAATTGTAAGAAATTACATTTATTCTAAGATATAACTTTACATTATTAACATTATTATTGATTACACCCATGTCTCTACAAAGCATTTAATAGGAAAAATACATATTCCCTTCCTATCACTCAAACAGATGTGGAGAACCAACCCTTCCCATGAAAAGCTCCTTCCAAAAAGACATGCAGTCTTTGTGGTTATACTGAAATATGCTGTTAAATACCAAGAGCTGCTAGTATATTTTTAAGGTGCTGATCTAACTTCCTAATCTGGAAGTTATCACTATTTCATATATTGAAATACTACAATACAAGGAAATAGAATTTAGTAACTCTCTGCATCTGTTGTAAAATTTATATTTAGATTTCTTTTAAACAAAGATCAGATACAAAATTTAGCTTCTTCAGTGTCACCTTTCTTTCCTATAGCTTTTAAACATTTTCATTTTGTGCATAAACCAATTTTAAACTCTGAAAACTCTTATAGATATTAATGTACCCAAAATAGAAAATTAGTCAGTGAAGCAAGAATAAGTATAGTTATACTGAGAAATAACCTCTGTGTCCCTACAGCAATTTGTTTTTTTGCAAAATAAGATGTATTTACAAATTATAAAATACTTGCCCAGTGTCCATATTTTAATTTTAAAAAAGCCAACCAGTATATAAATGCTGAAAATGGGAAACATTGTCACAATTTTAGTTTCAAAGCAGAATAAAGAAAGAATTCAGTGCACTTACAAATACATCCAGGTGTGCCAGTTTGCAGCCAGTCAGGAAAAGCAAATTGCAAACATGGTGTTTCTGTGCAAACAACAGTTATTACTGACTCAAGTCTACTTAAATTGTCCCCATCTGAACTCTTTGGAGTTAAAGAACAGGGAGTACAAAAAGTCATCTCACATGTTCAGTCCAGCTACCACACTAGTAAAAGCTATATACTGCTCTTGAAATAGAAGGAAAGCAGCTGGAGCTCGGTCATCAGATAGTTAAAATTGTTATAGTGCCAATAAAGCAGTTGACAACTTACTGGAGTCAATTAGTCAGCCCCTACATATTTTCTCACAGTGACTAAAATGTTTGTTTAGACAAAGCAAAAGACCCTGAATTTCCTAAATCAATGCAGCATTTCATGTTTCTGTTAAAATTAATTTAATTTTAATGTACTAAGATTAATTTCAGGATAGGAGTTCTTAATTTTTGTTCGGCTGTGCATAAAATTTGTTTGTATGCTTTTGACTCCCACCAGTGTCCATTACACCTCAACAAAGTTGGCATGGGTTTGATTTGATTAGGCATCTCTTTCCTAATTACATTCTTAAGAACGATTATGGAGATGAAGGGTAGATGACTATGAAACATGAGGAAGAAAACGTGTGACTGTTTGCGTTGAGAGTGACAAATAAATTAAAATATTATTACATTTAAACTCTCAATATGCTGACAGTACTTTGCCTCTGGAAAAAAGTTCTAGGGAGTTTGCTATGGGCAGTTGAGTAGAATCAGCTGATAAAATGCACCTTGTTCCCTAACCAGCTATCAAGACTTACTTCCAGGAAGTTTCCTGGAGCTGGAGGCTTGCATTTAGCTCGATGGGTAGCTGCATCTTTCTGTCTATTCAGCTTTAGACCTTGAAAACTCCCTGACATATCAGTCTTGCATTTCTAGATGCTTGTTATTAGTCTGGTTCTACTTCCACGGTCACTCTCACCTAAAAAAGTTACAGTATCATAGCTAATCATCTAAAGTACATAAACAACAGTTTCTATTTCCTTTTTTCTTATATCTTGTTCTTTATAAGTATTATCTCAAATTAAAGGAGATGAAAATCAGAATTCATTTATCTTTTCTACAAAAGGGTTATGAAAACATGATGAGATTGCAGCTCCCTTTGATGGGATTTCTTAACATTACTTTGGGTCAGTTTCAGGTGCTGCAAATCAGTGCAGCTCCTAACCTTTCAGTGAAACCATGCCAAGTTATACCAGTTCAGAATCAGGCTTATTTTAGCAATGCTAATTGTATTTAAAAAAAATAATCCTGTTATTGATGTTTTATATCTTGCAAACATTCAATTGTTTATAACAGCATTAGAACAAATACATGTTCTTTTCTTTGACAATTGAACAAAATAATTTAACAACTTTTATAGTAGAATTAATGTAAGAAATATTAAGAAAATATTGTTAGAACCTTGTGCAATTTCTATCTTTTTGATTTGTCCAGAGTTTGTTTCCAGGTGATGTCCAATATAAATATTCCCTGTTTGAAAATTGAGAGCACCTGTGGATAGAGAAATCCTTTGAAGTCCCTTCAACCCTACGCGACCTTCAGTGATTTCTTTCAAACCTTGAGCTGTTCTTCAGTTGGACTGATGGTCATTTCGAAGATGCATTGCAGTAGGTTCAAAAAACTGGAAGAAAAGTTTAAAGAGAAGTTTAAGCTAAGGGTTGTTAACAACAAAGTTAACCAGCAAAAATACCTGATTTCTAACTGTCTCAGCAGACGTAAAACAGAACTGCATTACAAGGGAGAATCATCTTAGAATTTGATGTTTATTACCTGGATCATCAAAGCTCAATTGTAAGTATGTATGACAACAACTGTTTTCTCCTGAACTTTATTTTCACAGTGTTTAAATGGAAACATGATGTAACAATATGCACTGCAAGCTTTATGAATATTAACATACTGAAGCTAAATACTTTTCTGGTTCTTGTTTCTTTCTCTGTTCTTGTTTCTTCCGACTTGACACATGCATCATTAGCATCTCATCTTCTCCTTCAGCCTGTTATGTAACTCTTTGTTTTGGCCATCATACTATGTTCTCTGCGTCCAAATAATATCCAGGACTCAGCACATTTAGCACATTCAGTGAATTTGTACTTTCCTCTGTTCCCAAACATAAAAGCTGCCCTCTGCTTGGTTCTCTGCAGTTCATCATCAAAACTTTAACATAATATTCCTTCTTTAGTCTGATTCACTCCATCATTCCATGTTTCACTACATTGAAAACTGTAATATAACGTTACATATAAAAATTAAGACAGGTTACTTTAGAAAGATGTGTAAGAAGATGCGAGAACAGTGAACGATACACAAAGGTAGACTGAGTATTTGTATTCTTCTCATTAAAAGGGCAGTCTGCATTCTAAATTAAGCAAATTTTATATTAAACTAAGCACGCAATTCACCTACCAAAGTCACTGTCATAAATTGGTATTCAGCTCAAGGACTTAGCAAGATGTAAAACCAAAGACAAAGCCAAAAAATGCTGTATGACTTCTTCTCATTTGTCAGATAGGTTCATTCTCCTTTTAAAGAATTTCTCTATTTGGCTTATCTAGACAAATGTCTATTGTTTGTTTAGAGCTTTTTGTGGATGCTGATATTACAGTACTCTACAGAAGAACATGCACCATAGAAACGTGCCTGTTCTGTTTTGCATGTATAAATCATGGGGGATGTCACATTTTCAAACCTTCCATCTAAATTAATTACAAACTGACCTTATGTACTGAGGGAGTAAGTCCTCTTAGAGTAATTTTAATGCTTTATTTTTTTCATATTATAAATGGCACAGTAATATTGCTATAGTTAAGCATCTGTCAGTGTTACAGTTATAAAACCTTTTGAGAGAAATATGGGCTTATCGTACAAATATCAGCATTTTCTGTGGTCTAAAAACTGGCATTATTATTTCAACTGGGGATTCTTTCATATACATATTTTCAAGTAACTCCTTTTTTCTACTTTTATGTTGTCCTTTGGTTATATTGGGTTCTAACAACACGCCGTCTAGCAAAATGCAAGCAGAAAAATATATTAGCTTCACTTCTATACTTTTACCAATGTAACTGTTGTCCTGCAACGCTGTTGCTACTCCACAATACAGAGCAGTTTACATTGAAATATGTTTTATGTATCAAGTTGCATGGTGGATGGCTGCTACTGAATAAGAATGTTTTTCCACTTGTTCCAATGGAGAATAGAACCATTTATTTAAATATTAAGGCTAGAAGATATCCCCGTTCACATATAAAAAGCATTCAGTTGATGCACTTGATTTCAACTTAGATTTTTTTTTTTTCCATTGTTTTCATTTAGAGACTGCTACTATTTTTCTTAAAAATGTAGCAAAAGATTAATTTTACAAGTAAAGTTTGCTGCTAAACTTCCTGGTTTCCTGAGCTGAACTGAATTCAATATATATGGAAGTACAGAGAGTTCAGTCTAAGATACTCTCACTATATGCCCAATCCTGGCTGCTCTGGAAAAGAATATTCAAATGTTTGAAGACATACATTTTATTGGAAACACCTTCTTCATTATCATACTTCCAAATCCTAAAATTTCTGTGTAATTAACATACTGTCAGTTTACATGTACATTAAGACAAAGGGTCATTGACCTGAAGTCTTCCAAAAAGAAAATTATTAAATGGAGGGGGAAGAAAAAGGTACTCCAAGGAGCACTTTGAAAAGTACTCAAGCCCCAAGGTTCTTATAAATATTATCAGATACAGCACACAAGCACGACTTCTTCATTTCTGTAACATATGGCGCACCACTTAAGCCATAAGAAAACTGCATAGTAGTGCGCAGAAATACTACCAAACAGCTTAGGAATACTGTTAGAATGGTGTTCTGCACTCCAAACTACGCTAATCAAAATCCTAGAAAAGTGCACTACAAGAACTTATGCACAGGAAATGTAGTTATTTCAATGAACTGATTGGATTTTTTTTTCATTTCGTTTTTTAAACAAAAGACAAATCAACTCAAAAAAGAAAAGCTAGTATACCTGAAATACTCCACAAAATGCATTTTCTAAATGAAATTAGATTTCTTAACTGAGTAATACTGTACCAATACTTAATCTTTTGGGCTTGAGCCTGTGATTGAGTTGAACTCATCTTGAAGCATGCCATGCTTTGTTCACCTAACTTTTGTATCTTTGCTTCAATGGAAAGGCTTACATATTTTTAATGTATTTTTAAACAAAACCAATCCTATTTTTCCTTGAAAGTCACAACTGGTAAAGTGATAAAATATATTGAATTAGAAACCTAGCAATGTATATCACAATCATTATTAGTTACAACTGAGTACACAAACAAGAAAATGTAATTTTTGAAGAAGAGCTTGATCAACATTTTACATAATTGTTTACATTCTTCATCATTCAAAACACCCCAGCTGTCAATACTGTTCTGTTTTCTAAATCTTGCTGCTGGATTTCTGCCATTCAATAAGGCTACTACAGAAACATAATTTCTGAGTTTGTGAGCAGGTTTGTAAGCTTGCAAAAGCAGCATTTTATAACTATTTAGTCAGCACTATGCCCTAGACTTTACAGTATTTTAAAAGCTTAGTTCTAATATAACTATTAATATACAAATTTCATATATATATTTCATCACTACTGAAGGAAATGGCAACTATATTCCAAATATTTCTAGATCCAAAATGTGACTGGTTGAATGATATCACTGGAGTTATGGCAAGCTACACATGCTGAGGATCTGGCCTCTAAACAGAAACTGTAATGATTATACATGAGCTTTTTTTGATACTTCCCTTCTCTGATTGAGATAAGTAATTTGCACACATAGTCCATATTTTAATAGCAGGATCAGTAGCTCTGGCACAAATGTTAAATTTAGCATCGGGCAGGTTTTGAGCGGCCAGGAGTTAGCAGCTGTGACCTCTTGAGAGAGACATCTGCAGAAACATTTGTAAGAGATAGTGCCTCCTGTCTTCCTGCCCTACTGATTTCATACAAGCTGCTTGGCAGCACGCTCCATCTTTGAGAGACGGCATTTTCCAGATCATACTAGTAGCAAAAATCAGCAAAATTAGAGGCTAGCAGCCTCTGCTTTAGGCAGAGGCAAGATGCCACCAATCAGCTGATCAGCACTGTCTTGGTACTTTGAACTGCAACATCTCTTGGCTGCCCATGAGATTTCCCTTGGCCTGCTCTACCACTAATCTAGGAAATAAAGGTACAATCTGCTCCCCAGTCATACCAGATTGCCTGCCTCTGTTTTTATTGATGTAGGGACTTTGCGCATTCAGTACCATCTAAATATCATCATTATCTCTCTAGCTGTCCTAAATAAAGCTCAATGTACCAATCATATTGACTGCAATGGACAGTGAGATTCAAAAACTCTATGGCAACAAGGCAATAGAATATATTTTTTTACCAAGGAAACAGACACCATTAGCTGTATTTAGGGAAAAGGGAAAAATTAGAGAATTAAAGCATTAAAGACTTAAAGTTTAATGACTGCTTGAAAATTATAAGTTAATAACTGACTGATTATTCTAGACATGCTCAATTTGCAGGACACACATCTCTTCGGGACCTCAAGGATATCTAAAGACATGATCACTCTCTAACTGATTAAAACAAACTTAAGCAAAGAATTCAGCAGCTTTATCTGCATAAAACAGTTTAACTATATGACAAAACAGTAAAAATCAGTGTTAAAATATATAAAAAATGTGACTCTCGATTCACAAACTGTATACTGCAGTTGTCAACTCTTCACACTATTGATAAATGTATAGAATGAATAACAAACTTTTTTGGGGAGACTGTTATCTTATTACCTCACTGAGAAAACCTTAGGAGGTATTACAGTTCTTATCTCCTTCACTGCATTGCTTCAACAGATAATTCTACCATTCCTGACTGCAGATAGGAAGATTAAGAAATGGAAGATTTAAGATTAGTTTATTTGCTGAGAATGGCATCATAGGTTGTCTTACGCAACGTGTTCTGCTCAGTGCAATATGGCATAGAGATAAGTGTTTACATTTCTCATCTTCAAATAGCCTTCCTGCATTGTACTGAGTGCCACTACTACTGGAAGCCACAGCTGATTTTTTTAGAGAAAGCTATTATCAGTAGTTTTTTTCAGAAAGGACTGATTAACTGGAGTTGCAAGAGTAAATGAACAATTAAAATAATAATAGTCAAGTAAACATATTACATAGTATAAGAAGTATTCAGAAATTCTACTACTCACTTCCATGGTGTCTTTTGAAAGATAAACGACCCAGTATACCAGGTTGAATCCTGCAAATGCCACTGGAAAGAGGATCCTAGAATACTGGTCTATTTTACTTGTGCCTCCAATAGGTGGTGGTGGGGGCACTGGTGCAGGAACAGACACCGGTTGACACTGGGATGCACTATTTGATATTACGCTGGTTTCGGGAGACTGATCTGCCTGAGACGTTACGGAGTTTACTCGCTTCTTCAGGTTACAATTGGAGTCAGAATGCTGCAGAAGAAAAAAAAGAAAAAAAAAAAAAAAAGGTGATTTTTTAATACAGAGTCTTAGGTTTTGTGATCAGTAGGC
This sequence comes from Dromas ardeola, assembly GCA_013398915.1. Lineage (NCBI taxonomy): Eukaryota > Metazoa > Chordata > Aves > Charadriiformes > Dromadidae > Dromas > Dromas ardeola. The sequence goes on from VYZM01008987.1 coordinate 85,958, forward strand.
TTCTCTCCACCTTTCTACTCAACTTTCTGATTTTATTGCTGCTTCTCTGCTATAGAGCAACCTAAGGAAATCACAAAAATAATGCAAATATAGAGGTACATTTGTGGCCTAAAGCTTTGCTGTAAAAACATAAAAGAATATGTTCTTTCCATATTTTTAACATGGTAATAAGTGGAATCTACCAGAGAGAAAGAAAAGATGGAGGTAAAAGGAAAATAAAAAAAAGGTAATAGTGTATCTAAATTGCAATATATTGGTATGACTGAAGTTTATGTAGATATGAATCAAGTTTAAATAAAATAGCACATATGGGCTGGCTCAAGTGCAGCCTTCACTGTGTGAGCCCATTGATGAGTTTTGGTAAACTCTCACTGAATGTAGTTAAGCTGTCACACTGTTATTGCTGCACAATTGGAAATGGACTAACTTTACAGGTGCTGAAGACACAAATCCTAAATTGTCCTGTAGTTTTTTCAGGATGAAATTTGTTTCAGATATATCTCATGATTCCCACAGCAGTTTCATGCATACAAATGAAGACAAATACTCATCCTAACTGTAATGGGACTGCTTTTATTTTCATTTATGGTAAAATTAAACCAAATTATTCTATATTTTGTGCAATATTCATAGCTGGGTCCAATTACTCTTTAGAAAGCTGTATGAAAACTTTTAAGAAATTTAGCTAGACCTCTGGAACATTTAGATTTTACCTCTTAGTTGCTAGGCTGACATATGTATTCATTATGTACACCTGTTTTATTTGTGGCCAAGTCACCATTTTTTACTTTGACGAGAGTAGAAGTAAAAGATTTCTTCCTTGCAGAAATGGCTTAGGAATAGAATCTACCACAGGCTCCAAGCCTGCTATAATGGATACCAGTTACCCGCTTTCACAGTAGCATCAAATGGGAGGAAACTTTCAAAAATTTCTTTGCTGCTACTGTCACTACCCAGGACTACCATTAGTAATGCAAATGCATGGCAGCAGGCATAAGCTTCGTCTGATGGCTGGGAAAATACAGAAGAATGCTAAAGTGTCAAGTTGGTTTTTATTGTTTTGATACAAAGTGCTCAAGTTTTCTGTTAATAGGGAGCAATAGAAATACCTTAGACTCTAACAAGCAATGCTAACATGCAACACTTTGAGCTTGAATCTAAAGCTTCATCAATAAGGGACCGCAAAACTTCCAGATTATTGATGACAAATATTGTGCAGCAAAATTGCACAACGTATGCAGCTATTCTTGGGTTTGAAAAAGCAGCTTTTTTGGTCAGCAGAACTACATGACTGAAGCTAATGAGGGAAGTCTCAGACACTGTAAATAACTTACAATACAACAGCATATACATACTGTAAAATGGAATCATAACATTTGAATGGTTTTAAGGTAGCAAAATTCTATTAGATATGTAATTTCTAAAGTCATTCCTTAGGAGTGATTTAGTGATAATCATTCAGTTAAATGTAGCCCACTGTCAGCATTTTGGGATTTAACTTGCGGGATTTCTATGCATGGAAAAAGATTTTAGTCAATCGGATAAATGAATGGGTTGTTAAAAGGAAAATACGTATTTTCAGAAATACATTGCCTATACTTGTACTTGGGCCATAATTTCTAGATAAAAGACTAGCCTAACACACCTGGTATCTCATGTATGACTTAAAGTAGAGTTATAACAGGAATTAGCCTTTTAGTGGTCAGTGTCAGAACAAGTGACATTGCTACAATGTCACTTGCATGATGCCAAGTTCTGCTCATGGATGAATGGACTGGTATTTAACTGAAATTAGGGAGGGATGGATTCCTCATAACTGATTTTAGCCTAAGTAAAAAGAGGAGAGAACAACATCTTATTTGGGGGGGGAAAAAAAAGGTGCTTTTTCTGTATATGTCTCTTTCACCTATTAACTTTTTCTTCCCCCACATCCCATCAACACTTCCAACTTGCCATATCCCTCCTTCTTCCACTTTGCTATTTACACATTAAATTATTAGTATCGTGATTTGGATGGATCTTAAATGGCATTCATATTCTGGGGCTGTGCCTGTCTGTAATGCAGACCTTTGTTTTTGCATTTTCTAGTAACACAGCAAGCAACAGACAGATTTAAATGGAGGATGATCTACAGATGTTTCTCAGAAAGAGGGTTATCCATGTCCACTTGCACTAATCATAATAATAATAATAATCCTACTCTATGAACAGACTGACTGACAGAGCCTGGGCTACTGCTTTCATTCAAGTTGCTATTCTATTTTGGTTGTGTGCCCTGCTTTGAACTGAATTGTAGAAGTCATGAGGTAGCTTGTTTTTTGCTTTACTGCAAGATCACTTAACCTTTTGTGCAGAATGAGTGGTTCCTAAAATATAAGTGTTAAGGTGAATCTTAGCACTTTTTATGTGCAATATTCTGGTATAAGGTGGGTCAAATTCTGCTCCGTATCATTCAAGCATGAATTGGTAGTTATTGTACATATGGTCTCTGGATGACATTCCATACTGAACATATTTAGAATGTAGAGGCAGTAAATAATTGTGATCATCTGAATAGGCACTTGGAAAAGTGTAATCCTGGTCGTTATTTTATTTAGAATATTTATTAAAGCTCATTCCTATAGAAGGATGATTGCTACAGAAGCAGGATTATCTCAATGCAATTTCATCTCACCTTGGAGACAGGAAGATCTGGAGTCAGTGTGTATCCTCACAAGTTGGTAAGTGCACAAACTAACTTGATTATGCTCCCACTTTGGGGCCAGTTTAGGTCAATTTCTATCAATGGAGTAATATTAATAACTTCTCATTACCTGAAATAGCCTATTCCAATATTCAGGAAGGACCAGTGCATTTTACTGTCTCAGTAAAGCCACAGTTTTTTGTCATGCTCTTCACGTGCTGTGGAGATAGTTTAGAGTTGATATAAATCATTCAGAAAGTCCCTGAGTAGTTCTTTATACTGTCTTTATTACCCTCGTGTGCCCATCCAGCAAGTCAGGGTCAAGTCTGTTTTCTCGTACACCACTACCCAGGATACAGAATTCTAAGTCCAGATTTATCTGATGTGTAATGAAGATGTTTCTCAGTGTGGTAGCTAACTGTAGACCAGGCTTGCTGCTGCAGAACCACAGCTCATATTTTTCATTGGAATTCATTGCTAAAGCGAGAGTTGGAGGCAGCAAGAAGGAACCATATAGTTTCTTATTACAGTTTAGTTCTGAACAGTAGCTACACCAATTTGTCTATTATATTTAGATTTAACTCTTCCTTTTGACAGCTTACCTACAATGACATCGTGAAACTTTAGCATAACACAGAGAGAAAAAAGCAATGAATAGCCTATTTTGCAGAGTTCACACAGCCAATCACTCAAATAATTAGGTCTGTTTTACAACTAGCAAGAGCAACAACAAGAAGGTTGAGGCATGGCACACTGTCATAATGACAGAATAAATTTTGTTAAGTTACTGAATCCTGATTCAGAGGAGTACTCTTGCACTCATGTGGAATTTAGTCCCATCAGGCAATTAAACTTGTCACTACATATGACTACCCAGTGACACAGAACAGATTGCAAGATCACTGTTTAACGTGAGATACCATAAAGCTGGACTAGACTAAGACTGGTATGTATATACCCTGGTAAGGTATAGTCTGGCTTCTGTTAAGCTTTTGCAGCTCAGCTATCTGGTCCCCTTGAAAGCTCACAAAGCAGCCTCATCTTGTCTATAAAGGTGCTGCTCTTTCACAGCTCTCATCAATATCACTAGAATTTGCTTATGCTTAGAATATTTCAGGAGGCTCTGGATGCCCTTTGTTCATACGTTTCTTTTCTTCAAGAGAATTCTGTAATTCCTATTTGTAAAATTCTCTACTGTTCCTTTGTACTGAAAATACATATTGTCACTATCAGTTTAGTTTATGACCTAGCAGTAACATGAGAATCTTAAGTATACACTCAGATACTGGCTAACTTTAAACAAATTAATATCTGTATGTCCTTACGTACTTCTCTTTTACTCACTTATGTCTCTTTTCCTGCGGGCAATGCAGTAAAAAGAGGATTGTGAGAATAAACTCTAAAAGTTTAGACAAGAAATGTGTTATTCCTCCTTTTCTTTATAGTTTATTCGATTAAGGATATTGAACTTTGCTGACATCAAAAAACACACAAAAAACCCCCAGAAACAAACAAAAAAACCCTAGGACCAAACCTCAATGTTTGTACAAGACAGAATACTAAATCAAATATGTAACATTCTTTTTCCCTGCCTATCTTGTTAGTAGATACAGTTTGAGTAATTTCAACCATTCATATTATAGATATAAAATCACATGCTAGTGACTTAACTCCCAAACAGGGAGTTAAGCATAGTTTAGCCCCTACATTCAACAGTGTGATCTGTTAAAACTCTGCTTAGCTACTGAACAATCCATATGCAGCACCTTGCAGCAGGGAAGTCCACCACATTATGTAAGAAATCCTTCTGGGCATGCACTAAGACACCTCAATCTTCACAGTCCTGTGCAGTTTAAGTATCCATCTCATGCCAGAGATTCATTATAACCTATAATTTAGACATTTCTTTGCGTATCTCATACATGGCATCTGATTCAAACAATGTGTATTGCAAACATCTATAAGCAGTGTTCTGCATAATTAAAAGCTGAATATAGCTTAGAAGTCATCAACAGTCCTAGCTTTAAGGCATCTCTTTAAGAATTCTAAATTCACTTTCCTAGAGGGATTATGAGACATAGCATGCAAATTTGTTTTCTTCAGGCTTTACCCAAGTAAAAGGGTTAAATCACTTAGGTTAAATTACTCACTTGGAACATGGGAAAGCCATGTTCAAATTCTTTCTTAGCCCCCGGGGACTGAACTTAGCCTCTCAAAATATAGCCTAACCATCAGGTGAAGGTGGTTAAGGGGAGAGGTTGTTGCCTTATTACTTCAACGCTGGTTTACTTTGCATGGAAAATCTGAAGAGCCATTAGAGGCAGAAAGCATACCTTTGAAAAATATACCATGCCCATTGTATTAAAATTGCTGTCATAGGAAACAAATAAGCACAAAGGGGAACAGAGACTGGAACCCTACTCATTCTTTTTCCAATGTGAATGTACTGTGGTAGAGTCTCTTCCTAACATTTATATGTAGCATATCAGAAAAATCATATAATTAGCACAGAGCATCTGTCAAAATACGTGTTTATGTTAAATGGATTTAAATGTTCAAAGTCACATTTGGCCCTTACACTTATCAGTGTCACGGAATCACGGAATCACAGGATCTTCAGAGTTGGAAGGGACCCCTAGAGATCACCTAGTCCAACTCCCCTGCTAAAGCAGGATTGCCTAGAGCACAGTACTCAGGGCTGCATCCAGACGGGCCTTGAAACTCTCCAGAGAAGGGGACTCCACACCCTCCCTGGGCAGCCTCTTCCAGTGCTCTGTCACCCTCACCATAAAGAAGTTTTTCCGTGTATTTGAACGGAACTTCCCATGTTCTAACTTGTGCCCATTGCCCCTAGTCCTGTCACTGGGAACCATTGAAAAGAGCCTGGCTCCATCCTCCTTCAACCCACCCTTTAGATACTTGTACACATTAATAAGGTCTCCCCTCAGCCTTCTCTTCTCCAGGCTAAAGAGTCCCAGCTCTCTCAGCCTTTCCTCGTAAGGGAGATGCTCCAGCCCCTCAGTCATCTTTGTTGCCCTACGCTGGACTCTCTCCAGCACTTCCCTCTCCCTCTTGAACTGGGAAGCCCAAAACTGGACACAGTATTCCAGTTGTGGCCTCACCAGCGCAGAGTAGAGAGGGAGAATGACCTCCCTTGACCTGCTGGCCACACTCTTCCCTATGCAGCCCAGAATTCCGTTGGCCTTCTTGGCCACAAGGGCACATTGCTTGCTCATGGATAATTTACTGTCTACCAAGACCCCCAGATCCTTTTCTTCAGAACTGCTTTCCAGCAGGTCCACCCCTAACCTATATTGGTGCCTGATATTCTCCCTCCCCAGGTGCAGGACCCTGCACTTGTCCTTGTTGAACCTCATTAGGTTCTTCTCTGCCCAGCTCTCCAGCCTGTCTAGGTCACGCTGGATGGCAGCACGGCCCTCTGGGGTGCCAGCCACCCCTCCCAGCGTCAGTCCAGAACAATCCCTGTCTTTACATTAACTTTGCTAAATTTCTGCAGCATATAGAAACTACTTCTTTGAGTGTTTAAGTGAGACAGAATTACACAAACAGCAGTAGAGAGTTTTGTTTGGGTGTTTTTATATAATTTAACTTTCTTTATTTTGTTCTCGCTGCCCCACTGCAAAAAAGGTACTGGGATTAGACTTCAATGTTGAACAAAAAAATGTCTAAATCCAATTCATCTTGAATTTTTCTATTTTGGTGTATATCAGCTACTTCTAAACCTTCCTTACTGCTCTGCATTGACTTTGTCAATCAGACAAATATTTATCTCAGGCAGAACCAAATAATTGGCATCTACTTTCCTTCCTGGAATGACAAACAGTCAATATAATTGAAAGTTGTTGTTTGTTTTTAATAGTCTACTTGATAATCTGCAATTGTGGGGAACAGGAAGGTCTCCCTAATTTAACTGAAAGTGCCATGTTCTCAGTCAAGACTTTAATATATACAGCTGTTTCTAGGATGATCTCATAAAGGGTTGTTGATAATCCAAATAGAAGTGCTCTCCTTTCAGTTACACTAGGATATTCATTAAACATACTCAATATATTCTGACGTAATCATGGAAAACTAAATCCTCTGTACTGAAGTGCCATACGGCTTCTCTGCAGTTGGGCAGGGTCGTTAAAGAGAATGAGAATCCTTTTCTGCCCAAGCTTTGTTATTTTGAAACACAGGGACAGGGCTATTTGTAGGGAGAAGGAGGCTCTCCCAGCAGTATTTCACTGCTCTGTGCCGTTTTCTGTTAAAACAACAGGTCTTTTAGAATATAACGGTAATCAAGCTACCACCCTGTCACCATCGTTTGTCTTTTACATATGGAAGGCATGACTTTTGATCCACGGTGTGTACTTCCTGACCATCTCGCACAGCATTACTTCAAATGGTGCACACCAGACAGTATTACCAACTCCCCTTCCCCTACAACTTCTAGTATTGGTATATTCCTGGATTAAGGAAATCATAATGATGAAACAATATGATTAATATAGAAAATACATATTTGAAATGGATTAAAAAGCTAAATCCATAATGTTTTTTATGTATATGTATATATAACATTTGGTTTTGTACATGGTAGAACAAGCTTGGTCACCGCATGAATAAAAACGGGTTTCTGTCAGGGTCCAGATGACTACTCAGCTTGTTGCCATTGTATTTTGGAGTGGAACACCCATAGTTTTGTATTTCACACAGGGATTGCCTGCAGCTAACAGAGAGAGCAAGCCAAATTCTGATCTCAGTTAACTGAGGTAAATAGAGTGGCTTTCCTGGAACCAGAACAGGCGTGCTGGGCTGTCATCAGTTAACTGAGCACATAGTCGGACCATTGTCTCTCTTACTGAAACCAGTGTAGTCCAGTGACTTGAGCAGAGTTCCTCCTACTTTCATTAGTACAGTAGAGCAGAATTTGGTCTTCTGCCATCTTTCTTTTCTGAGTGTACAGGTTTTATGGCTATAATATAAAAACCCATGAGAAAAAGTTTTGTACATTTGAATAAAGAAAGATTTTAAATAAAATTAACTGGACTGAAGAAGGAAGGAGGCTTTTTGATACTATTTTGAAAGATTTTTTTTCAGTAAACAGTTAATTTGGAATTTAAAAAACACTGGATATATTCTGTAAATACCTTTATCTTGATGATAGGCCCTCGGTCAAGCAGAAAAAGCTTCTAACAGGCTGTTTCATAACTGCTTTGAATTTTCATTAATACCAAAACTGTCTCCCTGAGCTTCTCTTATGCAAAGCAGGAGAATAGGTCTCCTGTCATACAGAAAGTCCTAGTTCAGACAGCCTAAGGTTATTCCTACCACAATGTTCTTTAGGCACTCTTCAGACAATTTAAGGTAATAGATTATTAAAAACATATAGTCTATGTTGTTACTCTTAATGTTGCTACTGGTAGGAGAATTCCATTGGCAGTTGTATAGACATTAAAATTTTCAAGTAAGTACATCTCACTTTTTCACTTTTGTTTTTACAAATGGACTCCCCCAAACTAAGTAAACCTTTACAATCCTCAGAAATTTTCTCAACGTAAAAATACAATCTGATTTCTATAAATGCAGAAGACGGTAAGCATTTTTAACACACTGTCCACTACTCTTCGTCCTATACCTGCCCTTTCATATAGCTAAAATTCTGACAACTTTCATGCACTTAAAAATCACAAATAAAAATACCAGCATTACAAGTGGATGAAAAACCTTATTATCCTATCTAAAGGAGCAAAAAGAAAAATCTGGAAGGGAAAGTGATGAAAGAGTTTAGAGGCAAACAAATAGAAGAAGTTGGGGGGTAAGGGGCAAGTCAGGTCAAAGGGAAGTCAGGTCCTCAGAAACAGCTCCTTAAAGCTACAATAAGAAAGAAACTGTATTATGCTTATTTAAACATAACTGCTATAAGACCAGTAATATAGCTATAGAAGTACAAAGCTCAGTAGAGGATGATAATCCTGAGGAAATGGTCATATACTCACGCAATCAGCCTGTGCTAACTACACCATTAGCATTCAAATTAGCTAGTTCAGGTCTGTTTCAGCTGAAATTAGATCACTGACTGCAGTACATCCATCTATGTGACAACATACAAAAGTTCTTTCCCCCTTACCTTCACTGCACAAAAAAAGAAAGAAAAGAAAAAAGAAAAAAAAAGTTTCTTAAAATCTGTTATCCTAGAATTAATTCTTTTTTCCCAGCATGCCTTTCTGGAATGGGACCTTTTAAATCCATCAGTTAATTCTTCTAGAAGCTACTTTGACTACATCATCTTTCCTTCAATTGTAAGTACCCTTCATCTTTATGATCTCATTGATTTTGCTTTTCTATTACTGCAGATGTGGGTTCTCACAGAGAACTGGTCCTGTGAGAAGAAAGTGTTGGACTTACAAGGCTTAAAAATTACTGTCTTGTATAATACGAGCTTTGAGCAAGATCAGGAATATAGAATTTTGTGGATGCTGTGGGCTGTTTTAGAGACTGAGTTTACCTTGGGACCTTGATGTTACGGGTTTTACTACTCTTTTAAATCTGTGTGTTGTTAGCTAGTTGTAAATAGCTTTCTTGACAAAATGGTTGCAGTGTGCTTCTTGAATGTTTATTTTATTCCTAGATGCTTATTTTTTGCTTGTTTTTACTTGGAAAAGCTAACAAGTAAGTATTTACAAAATCAGGAAGGTGTGTCTTTAGTTTGTCTCTGTGCTTGTTTGTAGCTGAAGCCCTTGATAAGAAACTTGAAGTCTTTTTTAATTTCTTTTTTGTTTAATAATTTGTTCAACAGCAATTCTGTAGATTGTGCTTAGCTTGGTCTGCAATGATACACAGACCATGTAAAACTCACCCACAAGTACTGGAGAACCCACAACCATCATGGGTATGTTCTAGTATATCTGGGCATATGCAGAGGGTTATTTTTTGAACCAGTTGTCTTCTAGAGATTGGGGGTGGCGGTGGCTTTGTAGCATCTGCTGTGAATTCACCAGTAGAAGCATGTGCAGAGTAGGCCAAACTATTTTCATATCACTCAGCAGGGACTTCAATTAAAATTAGTAGCTGGTTGGTTTTTTTTTTTCTTCTTGGAAACCTCCCTATGATTAACTCAAACTTGAATAAGGAAGAGTGTGTAGGAAAGATCAGAGCTGTTTTTCCTCTTTGTTATGTAGCAGTTATCAATATTTTCCTCATGTTACATAAAGCCAATTGATGTCTTTAATTTTTTTTCTGATAGCTTGCCCTCAAAAAAAGTCAGCAAAAGAATAAAAGTGAAGCTTTAGTACATTTTAAAGTTCCTTCCATCTTAACAGTATTTTTCTTATTTTGCAGTATTTTACTGTTGCAATGTTCTGTTCATTCAGTCCAGAGTACTTCTCAGTCAAATATCATGATACCAGGGAGGGGGTAAGTATGTCCTAAATATTGGCAAATACATACTCTCATTTCCTCTCATTGTTTTTTGTAAGGTTTAAATATAATTATAAAAGTTTACTGGTTAAAATAAATGTAGATATGAACATTGCAAATATTCCCAAATCTAAATCAGCCTTTCTGCTGTCACTTTAAAATCAGTGCAAGATTCAGTGAACATTGCTTCCAAGCGCCACTTAAATTTTTTGGGCTTTCTTTTGTATTTTCTTTATATAACTGTGGTTTTCAAAAAAACAAACAGAAAAGCTGTGGTTCTGAGTTAAAATGTATATAGATTTGCTTATTTTTGCATTTACATATTTAGTGAAAATAAAATGCAGTTCTTTATTTTACTGTATCTTATAATGTCTTCTTTTTTTCAATATTAATAAAATTGTAAGCAAAATACAATATGGCTTACAAGCACAATGCTTCCACGTTGAAGTGAAGAACACTTAGTGATTAGCCCAATGAGGACTAGTAGTGAGATGCTGTGGAGCTTTGGTTTTGCTAATATTGGAACTTATCAATTATGAATGTAACGATTTGAATGTACCTAAATGTTGTAACTTTAACTGTTCTTTATAAGTAAATGTACTATATGGTGGGTAAGGTGTTGCCCTGATATTCAATAGCTTTTAGACTGACTTTGTTATTCAACTACAGTCTACAAGGTTTTGCAGAAGGTCATTCAAATTCTATTATTTCTCTCAAAATGGGAAATGTGGTGTTAGTAAAACTGATTTTTAAAACGGGAGGGCCATAGTGGTAAATACATTAACATATGTTGTGAGACAGCATTCACTACTTAGCCTGAAACGTAAGGAATAATACTTACAAGCAATTCTGACATACTTTTTTGATACTAGAAAGCCTTCCTGTCTTTTGCATAACTAAAATCTATCTTAATCTTTACATTTATGTTTTCTCCTCAAGCTTCCACCAACACAGATTTTTATGAAAGTAACAGATGCCAAGTTTATGTAAAGGCTAATTCCTCTTCTTCCAGATGACCCACTTATGGTATGTACCAGTGTACTACAGTGATCCCATAATCATCTGGCCAATGCACATGTTCATTCCATTGTATAGCGTCCTACAAATTCTGCAGACTTTCTGAGAGAACCACAGCTGCCTGACCACACTGCCTACAGCATTGCTCAAGGGAAGTATTATGGATTACAATCTAATGGCTTTCCTTAAATATCTTACCAAATAAACATCTTTCTAGTAAATCATATCTCAAATTTAAATGAACAGTATGAGCAAACGAAGTTTTCATTTTCTGAAATAAGAGCAATGTCTTTGATAAATAGACATGATCTAGTTACATAATCTGTTTCAGGTTAAGATCACTTTAATATTGTTTCGCATTCACTATTTCAGCTGCCTCTTCCTATATGATGCTTATTATCAGAAAAGCAAGCAATTACCGAGACAATCTCGTCCTCTGCCGGTACAGTTGCTGCTGATAGTGCTGCTGCCAGTGCTGCTGCCCTGGCTGCCTTCCTCATTGCTCTCTGAGTCTGAAGATTGGTAAAGTAGTTGACAGCTGCAAACTCAATAAGTGCAGAGAAGACAAAGGCAAAGCACACAGCTATGAACCAATCCATGGCAGTAGCATAGGACACCTTGGGCAAAGAATGGCGTGCGCTGATGCTTAATGTGGTCATTGTTAGAACTGTAGTGATTCCTTGAAAATAAGAAAAAGAAAATGGGGGCATTAGAATTTTGCTTCAACCCTGCTACTCTTAAATTCATATATATTAAAAAAATCCAAACAATTCCTCTTTGGTTTAGCTGTGTACCAGCTAATCAACAAGACTGCTAAGTATTTTGTATTCTTAAGTAATTCACGTATATTGGCTTCAGCATCTAAAAGCTCTGAACAAACTTCCTTAATACATTGAGCAGACTGAAAGTTAACTACATACTACATGGTGCAGCTTCTTAGAACTGTGATAAACATGGGTATGATAAAATTCAGGCTCAAACTACGAAAGACACTTTATTTGAGGGGTTAGTAAGCAGAACATATGGCAGAAATCTAGATTAACATACTATCATTTCCCAGCAGTGATCCTCTCTTCCTCCTGTTCTTGCACAAGACAGATCATGGCTTACAGAACCCTCAACAAATCAATCGAATTCTTCATTAAAATCACTGGTAGGCTATGATCCAAATATTTCTAGTAATAAGTTTGGTCCTCTGTGCAGTTGTCTTTAATCACTGGATACATTCTTTAAGATTCACTAACAATATGTTGATTTGAAAGCGCTCACAGTTACAAATATGGAAGGATAGAAAAGCTACTTCTCTAGAGCCGCTTATCTATTTTTCACACAACAAATCTGGTGATGTAGCTCATGGGCCCCATAGTGTTCTTCACGTGAACTCATGAATTTATTCTTTCTGATTTAGATTGTACAGCATTAATAATGTAGGAAATATACTTTCCACTGCTGCCTGATACAAGCAAAAAGTGCAAGAGCAAACTTATTCATTAACATATAAGCCCCTGTGACTCCTGTTTACTTGTAATTATGCCTGCTAGAATGTGAAAACCACAGGTATTTAAAGACAGTAAGGTGGAGAATGCCCTCTTCTGCTCTTTTCTGCAGTTGGGAAAGGGTAGGTGGGAAAGTAAAAGATGTTATAATGTCACGTCATGATAATGAATCAATATACAATGAATGATGGAAACTCAGTGGAAAGGATGCAGTGTCATTGTATGCTGCAGCATCAAGGCAGGGTGACTTGATTATTTTCAGGTTTTTTGCAAGTCTTTCACATGATGTAGCTTGCCAGCTGTCTAAGGTTAACTACCTCCCAATGTCATTACTCAAAATGTTTTAATGAAATGCAAATAGGAGATGGTATAAAAATATGCAGGATCACTACTTCTCCCAAATATTCCAGATTCATTTTATAATATGAATACAAGTATGCTGAGATATATTTCAATTTCAAAGGTCCAGAATGAACTTTTCAATATGATGTGTGATTAGATTAGAATCTGTCCATGTGCTAGTTAGTAATAAAAATGATATATTCTGTGTCTGAATAAAAACTTACTGCAGCAGGAATTTAAACTTAGGAATAGGACTCCTATTCTATTATAGATATAGATAAGACTTCTCTCAATGTGGAGTGAATATTGATTAAATGCTCTGCACTGTGGAAAACTGCTTTATCAAACCGAATGCCAAATTACAGTTGGTAAACTGTGTAACTCATGATTGTTTACCCTTGTCTTTCCACTTTGAACACTTCTTGGTAAGTTTTGAAGAATCTGTTACATAATGCAAATACTGAAATATGTTATCTTCTCTTACTAAAAATGAAACAAAAATAAAACCCGAACACCTTTCCCTGTCTGAGACTTTATTATAACTAAAGTTTAATGACTAGTTATTAATTTAAAATTCCCAGGGTGACCTGCTAGGAAGGTAGAAGCTGACTACTATCTTTCTGCAAAATAACAGATGAACTTTTTTCCAGGAATTAAAAAGATTAAATAAAGGCACATAAAAATGTGAAATAATAGCTATTGCTGTATGAATTCAGAGCATACTTAAAATTAGGACTCCAGTAACCATGTTTCTTACTCTAAGTAATTTGTGGTAATATTCTAAGTTCATAAAACTTCACACATATTCACATATATGTATATGCATAGCTACATACATAGCTCCACATAAAACAAGGAATTTCATACTAGCAATCTGTTGTTCTTTCCAATGGCACAATTATAAAGAATGCCGGAGTGCATCTTCAAGTATTTCTGTCTCCCATTTTTCACTTTCGGGTCTGTAGAGAGTAGGTGCTTATGACCATTAATTTATCTTTGCAAAATGTTGAGAGTATTTATTGTAATATTACCTGCAAAGTATAACTGGCATCCATTTAGCAGGTAAATAGAGTTGCTAAACGAATTTGTTCTGAGAAACTGGTTTGGGCACACTATTGTTATTCTTCTACTATTAATTTCTTTTTACTCAAACTTATAGTTTAGGAACTTAGAAGTAAAACTGAAAATTTATAGTTCAAGTATTTGCAATGTGATGCAGAAAAGAGACTGACTTCTCCATTTTAAACCTTTTCTTTTTTACTGGGGCCTGAAAGTCTTTTTTGTCATAAGGAATTTGCCCTCTTCTCCTTAGATGAAGGTATTCAGAATCTGTGGGATTTTGAATTAGTAAGGACTAAAATTCAGACTGTGCCTCAGAGAAATAAGAATGGAATAAGGGTTGAAATATTCTTTTAAAATGCCAACATTACTAATTTTCCACAATACTGAGAAAGGTGTCTATTTTACAATGTTCTTAAAATATTTTCTGTTTCTAGTCCTATATTTACTGTTCAGTATGACATCTAAGAGTTGTCATTCCAGGGTTTGGGGTCTCTATTACTGAATCAGCTAAAGACTCATTTGCACATTACTTCAAGCATATAGAATTGACTTCCACTGCCCACTAGATAGCAAATGTATTTAGTCAAAATGTAGAGGATGTAACTGTATGGTCCAGAGACGCAAAACAAAGCCAAATCAGGTAGTTTAATTGGTGTAAAAACCTCCTATATATATTTTATTCTTCAATTGCAATAAACATTCTTGAAAATCTATTGCCTGATATTTTAATATTTTTGAGCACTTAAAGAAATACTAATTACCAGAAAATAAGACTTGTAAGTGGTTAATGATGCCAAACTGCATCCCAGCTCCCAGTTGGGGATTTCAAGAACAAAACCGTTGATCTTCCTTCAGAGGCACCTGAGGAAGTTGTGTTCACTTAGCATTCCTGAAAGTTTGCAATGCTTTTGTGAATACCATTCCATGCAGGTAGGAAATGCCAACTGACTGAAATCAAATTATACAAATTCTGTAGCCTGCTAACTGCAAATATAGACTTATTTTGAATTATGAGATTTGCATCATTTATGCTTAGGGAACATATAGCTGCCTTCTTTTGACTGAAGATAAGTCTCACAAAGGGAATTTTTTGTACCCAAGTACTGGGTTAAGAGAAAATAGATAAGGTTGCAAAACGTGTATGTATGGGTAGTGGGTTCATGAAGTTTTTGACAAGTTTTATTATTTTTCTTAGTATTTTTATGATTGTTCTTCTAGAAACAACTCAGTCAGTGAAAGTTCACCCTTTAATAATGAGTGCAGTTTCAGAGCCTATCAATACTGAAGTGGGGTGTGTGTGTCAGATTTAATAGCAGAGCACACACTAAAAATTAAGGAGACAAAACCTTTGTCTTTGGGAGCATTGATTCAAACCACTGGAATGAAAAAAGGGCCTTGCCATGCAATATGGACACAACTTTCACATTACCACTCCAACCTGTGCTAGGAAAATCTCACCAACTTTATCCATCTAAAGTTCTTGCTAGTTGTTTAGATACCTTTGTAGACAAGGGGAAGAGAGTACTTCAGAATGAGTGCTAGATAAGGCTAAATGAGACCTTAGGTCAGGTGAAATTAATTCCATCCCATGTGATTTATTTTTTTTAGAACTTTTAACCCAGATTGGTTTCACAAGAGACTAAATCAATAGAAAAATTCTTCTTTAAAAAATTGAGAGGTTGACTAATTTACTGTGAAATTGCCCATTCCTGCATATGAAAAAATATCGAGGGGAAGATAAACATCATAAACAAGTCTGGCTAACCAAACATTCTGAGTAAAGAATTATGACCCTCGTGGGCAGATTGAATATCATTTGATTAATTTCAGTATTTACATTTGTTCACTGAAACCCAGCTGTCTTTTCCAATTCCCACTGGATTACAGTAGCTGTTTGATACAATGCATTCAATACAGTGAATGAAGTGAATGATAAAAGAACAAAACACGAATACCAGCCACGGTTCTTGCTGGAACAGATTCTTTGTTGATCCAAAACACAACTTGAGACAGGACTACAGTCATGATGCATGGAATGTATGTCTGAATGAGATAGTAGCCTATTTTCCTTTGAAGATGGAAATAGAGCAGCTGAAGTGAATATTCGCCTAAAACAAACAAGCAATGAAAGTAATGAATGAGTGGTATATGTGATGCTGAGATGTTCAATGACCTTAATGCAGCATACCAAAAACTGTTCTGGCTGGAACAGACTCCTTGTTAATCCAGAAGGACACCTGAGAAAGAATGACTGTCATAATGCATGGAGTATATATCTGTATCATGAAGTAGCCCATCTTCCTTTGCAAGTGGAAATAAACTGTCATGATTACATATTCACCTGTTAAGAGACAAGTATGTCAGCATTATTTTGGCAACACATGACTAAACATTATTGGCTTAAACCCAACATACTATGTTCTGAGGAAAGTACCTACAGGCCTCCTAGTGCATAATAAAAATAATCTGATTAAAAAAAGTTTAAGTGACCTTATGGAAACAGAAGAGAATAATATTCGTTTTATGTATTGTTTTTTACTGGGGAGGGGAGGCAGGGGTAATTTTTAAGAATTGCATGAAAAATTGTATGCTTCAAGTGACAGTATTGACAAGCTATCTTCTCAGAGACAATGGTTAGATTATTTCCAAGGATTTTAGTTTTTAAAATGGCAAAAGAGAATTAAACTAATTTGATTCTATATGGAAAAAACCCTGTAATTTATTTTCAAGATTTGTTTTATCATGTCACTAGTTCCCACATGGCCACATCTTACCTGTGTTAGATTTAATTGTTTCACTAGATACAGTTTGTCCTATGAGGTCATACTGCAGGAGACTGGAAGACTCTTGTGGAACTTCTACTGAATGCAGGGGTCCTTTTTTCCATGTATAAATTATTTCACTTTTTGGATAAGCATCTGAGTTAAAGAGGGAAAAATTACTATTATGTAATTTATAAGCAATTGAAAAAATAAGTAGCATGATCCCTTTCGTGTCTCAAATACCCAGAGAAACATGCATCCTACTCCAGCAAGTTCCTAACCTCATTAATGACAAAATGCAAAAAATTCAACAGCAAGAGAACGGTTGAGGTGGGACCTGATAGGCACTACGTTTTGTTTCTTAATTTGCTATAAAACACATACATTGATTACCACAGATTGACTAAATATTTTCATTTTGCAAAACTAGAAGTAATAGAATAAATGTACCACAGATTTTATGACTTGCTGAAGGACCCACTTTGACTACTAGGTGTGTAAGAGTAACAAACAATGAAATGTACTTCAACAGTCACCCTTCAGTGAATAAATCCATGTACCTATGAACGGTCTGAGTCTCAGATGAGAAAGTATTCTCATATGAAAAAATGTAATAAAACATTTCAGCTATGTCATTAATTAGCGTCCTAGGATCTCACTGATGATCTTCTCACATACGTGTAGACCAAATGTATTACTGTAAGAACCAGAAATATACAGAAAGACTTACAGCTTCCAAACTTCAATGGACAAGCATGTCCATCCATTGGGAAGTTCACCAACCGCATAGGACAATCAGCATTAATCGTTAGTCTAGAATACATTATAGTAGATGACAATGAAAAAAATGGTATGCAGGAACACTGCTGAAAGAATCAAAAATAAAGGTAAACCAAAAGCAGAAGAATAGGCTCTCACCTCATTGTGTAAAGAATAGTTCCATTCTGCATAATTCTGAAAAGTTTGTTAGGAGTTGTCATATTATGAGCAATTGATTTTTTTCCATTTCTAAAAAATGTGTCTGGTGTCCAAATTTTACTGACCATTAAATTGTTCAGTCTCAAAATTTCAGTTGGTCCACTAAACTTCAGCCTCTCATCAGTCCACGTCTGCCGAAAGAAGACATCCATTGTGTATTCCTATGGAAAATAAATAGGTGGGTGACTTATGTGTGAGGACCAGCAGTCCCAAGTTGCTGTGTATACAGTAGCTCCATGAAAGAACCTAGCACACATGTCAATGGTATTTCATTTACTGCTTACACACTTAATCCTATTACCATTAAGTAGTTACTAAAAAAAAAAAGTAGTCTCTGAAAAAATATCCTATTTTATTATTATTTACAGAATAGTTACAAATTAATCAGTGAACAGATAATTTGATATGAGTAAGGAAAATTTTCCTTTCAGAGGTAATAATTTAATTCAAAGTGACTGAGGTCTAAGGAAGTACAATTGTCTAATTTAGTATCCTTTCAAAGTCCAAAAACAAACTGTCAATGTTTAATTGCCAGGAACAAAAAGACATGCTCAGTGCCTCTTCTGCAGTTTACTTTGGATATTCATAAAGGACGGACCAATGTGAGTCACATCACAGTAGGATTATGGTGTCAAATTAATCTTAATCTAAGTTATTTTTCTTAAGGATTTTTAGTAATGTTCTCACAAGCCTTCAGAAAGGAGTTCTCTACAGAAGTTGTTTAGGAAATTGAGCTAAACCTTGGAGGCAAATGTGTAAGAAGGCAAGGTTATGCCTTCTCTATGATTTACTGATGAAGAGAGGTGGAAAAATTTTGGTTCTGTATTGGGGCCCACAGTTCCTTGTCTGCAAAATGGACTGCAGGCTCAGGAGGGCAGGTATTGGAGGAAATGTACAAAAGCAAAAACAGTGATCAAAGTAAATTTCCAGAATGAGAACAGCAACACCATCCTCACTCCAATTGCTTAACATTTTCCTGGGGCTGCTGCTGTAATTGGTGGAGTTCACCCAAGTCCGCAGCTGCCTGAAGTTGGGGGTGCCCAGCATGACAAGGGGCAGCTGTCTCAGAAATGGCACCATTCCCCTAGAGCTGCTCATTAGGTTGCCTACTGTGCAACCTTCCTGCAAACCTATGTGTGGGGCCACAGATGCTTACAATCTTCTTAAGGAGGTTAAAGAGGCATCTTTAACCTGCCATCCGTGCCTCTACTGGAGGTTAGCATTGCCCTCTGTGCCCAGCCTTGGGCCTGGGTCACCCTGGCTGACTCTGCTGGGGAAATAGCTATATGCAGCTCCAGCCAAACCGCTCTGCTGGGCCCTACAGATTGTCAAGAAGATTAAACCTCGTAATCTGCTTTAATGATGGTCAACTCAGATGCCACCGTAATGAATCCCGGGAAAGGAGAGCAGGGGCAGCAAGCGGAGCCCTTACCATCTCCACGTCGGACACCGGCCCAAAGCTGGTCACGTAGATGTCCGTTTTGACTTCTGTCACGGCGCCTGGGGAACAGGGAGACGAGCTGGGCGCGCAGCGGGCAAACGGC
>VYZM01008990.1:0-23548 GCA_013398915.1 Dromas ardeola
GGAGGAGAGGAGCCTGATCCCTGGGCTGTTCCGGGGGGAGGTGTCCCCTGGGGGAGCAGGGGACCCGGTGGGGCTGGGGGTCTCCCAGGGCAGCCGGTGACCCTGCCTGGTGCTGGGCTCCCTCCTCCTGGTGCTGGAGCTCCCCGGCTCTTTTCCGGAGTGGCTGCCGGCGGGACAAACCCCTCCGGCCTGGCACTTCCGACAGCAATCAGGGCTGTGCATCGAGCGCCAAATCCAGGCAAACGAGGGGTGTCACACATGGGCTAAGAGAGAGGGGAGATCAACAGGCGTGGAACATGCTTTATTTGCAGGAGAAAACGGATTTCTGTCTCTCTGTTCCCCCAGAACAGCTTCTGCCTTGCCCCTGTCATCTAACACAGCCCCCTCCACCTCATCATCTGCCTCTCACGACATTTTCTGTCTCCCAATATTCCCTTTTTTTCCCCCCAGGCATCCCCTGGGGGATGACACAGACTCAGATCCCTGCCTTCTGGGTACCTCATCTTCACGTAAATAGTTTGTTCCCCTTAGTAGCGCACATAATTTAGTAACTGCATGTAGTTTTAAAAGCAGTTTATAGTTATAGGCAAGAATTAAATGTACTTCCTTCTCCTCACAGAATTTGTATCAACACACGACTGGTGTTTTATCCTGCGTTTCCCCAATGCCCAAGCAATGCATTAACAGCAAATCATTTCTGAAATCAGAGAGGTTTGGGACAGGATCGTAGTCGTCAGGGTGCACTTCTCCCCCCAGGGCAGCCCCCACCGAGGAGCTGGGATGGCCCCGGGTCCCACCAGCTCAGCCCTTACGCTCGCCAGCGCTGAGAGGCTCAGAGCTGCTCCTGGCCCAACGCTTCTTATTTGCCCTGTGGCTTCCAGTGGCAAAGCTACATCAGTGCAGAACAACTCTGGGCTTAGAAGAGTGAATAACTACGTGGAAAATGTAAATGGCAGCTCTTTGTGCCTGGTGCTACTTATAATAGCTTCCTTCCCACTTGCAAGAACAGTCTTTCCCCTGGCAAAGCCACTCAGTGCAATTAGCCAATATAAATATTGCAGTTTGCGTTTAAAAAAAACCCCAAAGCTTGTTGCCCAAAGTTGTTCAGAACCTGCAAGGAGACTAAATTACGGTTATGCATCACGGTTAGAAAAATTCCTTTCTTAGAGCGGCTGTGTTTGGTCGGGTAGCTGATCCTGTGCGTTAACCTATCGAAGCCCTCCCCTTTTTCACCACACTGACCTTTTCATTGGTGATTCCCTCAGTAATTTTGACAGAGGAAGATGATTCTCACTGTGTCTAGATCAAAAAGTGCTTGTACTTAGTTCTAGCAGGGAAGAAACCTTTTTCTTGGAAGTAGAACCATGTGGTCTCAAACTGTGTTCAATAACTGCTGCTGTATCAAATTATTTTTCCTTATCGCCATCTCCATCCATTTATGCCTGCTATAAGATAACCACTGCCCCCTCCAGAAAAATCAGGGACCTGTAGGGTGAGTCACTTCAGCTATAGGTAATTTTAAGGTAGTTCATGTTGTGACGACTTCATTGGTTTTGTTCTTTCACGTGTTATATGCCAGCTTTACACAGAAACTATTTATGCTAAATAAGGTACAAACAGGTCTAGTTCTGTCTTCCGAGGGCCAAGCTTGTACAGTCATATTTTTCCTTCTGTTATGACCGAACCAGGAGTTTTCCTTCCCTCTGAAACAGAAAACAGTAGGCTGAAGTAAAATTAAACAGAAAGAGAGGAATGAATCACTCCCCTATTTAGAACAGGATAAGGATTTAAAAAAAAAAAAAAAACAAAAAAAACCCAAACAAACAAAAAACCCCAACAACCCAACAAACCAACCAAAACCAACAACAAAACAAACAAATAAACCACCAACCAACAAAGGCTGTAAAAAGCCCGGAAGACTATTTCGGTAGTAACCTTGCTGGTGCAGCTGCTAACATAAATGTTTTCTAACGAAAGTGCGTTTTATGAACCAATGTGTGACAGTTAAGCCATGAAGGCTTGCGCGCTGAGAGCAAGGTCTGGGGAGCGATTACCTTTGGCCTCGCTGATTTGCGGTGGGTTTGGTAATTCAGCTTTGCTTCAACT
The DNA here is from genome assembly GCA_013398915.1 of Dromas ardeola. NCBI lineage: Eukaryota > Metazoa > Chordata > Aves > Charadriiformes > Dromadidae > Dromas > Dromas ardeola. The sequence goes on from VYZM01008990.1 coordinate 2,107, forward strand.
TCTGGAAAAAAATCAGAAAGCCCTTCCTAAAGTCTGGCAGGGAGGTTAACTCTGGCATTGGAGTGGCTGGAACTGGAGAAATCCAGCAAAACCTGAGCAAAACACCTCCTTCGGTGCTGCAGGGCTTAGTTTGGCAAGGGAAAGGAAATCCAGTTGCACTCTTGTGGCCCATCCTGTTAGCCAGGGAAAATATTTCCCAATGGTGCCTTTGTAGCCACTTGTTGCTCAGCAGAAGCCCAGCTCCAAGGAGAAGCTCTTGATTCAAAGCAGTGTAGTCCCTCCATTTTCTGAACAGCTTGGTCTAATCTGCTTTTTATGGGAAAAGCTACTTTGAGATGATGGAAATGCTCTTAGCTCATAGGCTGTACTGTGAAGCAGCTTTTCTTGTGTTCTCTTTTCTTCTCATTTTTGAGCTTCTTGGGTTATTTTTAGTTTAAAGTTACGGTCACTTTTACAGTAGAAACATGTGCAGCAGGTTGGAGAAGCTGCCTCCCAAAAAATCAGCACAAGAACCACCATTCAACTTGTCCACTATTTCATTTTACACCCTCCTACTTGATTTATTGGTGTAAATCATATCAAATGCCTTTCTGTGTATGGTTGTCTATTGTTTTCTTTCCCTCCGCTGGCAGCATTGATGTTGAGGAGCAGGACTAGGATGCCAGGTGGGGGTGTCCCGTGAGCCTGTTGGTGGCTGAAGTGTCACCCACTGCACATGTGGGCAGGAACTCAGGCCAGCTCTTCTCAGAGCGACTGTGCTTTTATGTGTATTCATGGACTTATGTTTCCCCTGTTAATGACAGATGATTTACAGGAGCACATAGAAAAGGCTGCTCTCCAGCCGGCGATTTAAGTGCTGCCTGACCTTGCTTTTGGAAGGGTCATTTAACCTTTGAATTGCATTTACCCTTATGGCTTCGAAGCCAACTATCTTATATATGAGTCGTAGAGCCCCAAAAGCCCTGTTTTGGCTTCCCACCTCCCCCCACTTAATTTTTGGCTATTTTTGGCTACTTTCATCTCCTATTTCTCCACAAAACCAGCTCCTATCTATCACTCCCGTGAGAAAAATAAAAGCAGTAGAAAGTTTAACAAGACCTCTACCAGAATTTTCCTACAAGTTACCTACTCAGAGGTCCCACTGCCATTACTGCAGTCCTTGGCTTCCCCAAGTTTGAACTGTAAATATACTAATTACAGCTGGAACAGCATCAGCAAGAACACTTCTGGCCAAGTGTTGGTAATATGGCTCTCATTCAAACTTTGGGAACAGCATATGACTGATATTACAAAGACTTCCAGCTCCTAAGATCTTTAATGAAGTGACTGCTAAAAAAGAAACACTGCAAACCTCTCAAAATGCTTACGTGATTTCCCAGTGTTAAAATAGCTGGTGCTTTAAAGGGTGTGTCCTTTGGGACGCAGCATTATAAATTTCCTCTTACAACCAATGTTACAAGAAGCTCCAACCCTGCAAAACTGCATCAATACCGAAAAACTTGTTTGCTGAGTGCCCTTCCACCGTGCCAACACACTGTATCCCCAGGCATGGAAAGAGGGACCAGTTTGTCACCACTGCGTTTGGCAGAGCACATCACGTCCTCCTAAGTAAATGTCGTGGCAAAGTCATTCCCACTCCTGAGAAGCAATAGCAGCGTGGATGTGCTGCACGCGTTCTCTGATGGCTTCTCATGCGTCATGTCCCAGGAAGCCTAATTTAACTAAGGAAAAGACTTGCAATCGTTACAAACGGTCTCTGTTTCCCAAGTGCTTTGGGGGAAACAGATAACCCAGTCAGGCAGAAGGAGTCAGGTTGGATAGAGAAGATATAACAAGGAACCTTCAAAGACAGAAGCGCATCCCAGACAGAGTGAGGAAGGGCACCTAAAGCACCAAGAGGCGGTACTGGGAGAGATGGAGAAAGCAGCACTGCTTAACCACTGCGGCTTTGCTCACTGCAAATTTTAGCTCTGCAACATAAACTGCTCTGGGCTGTGTCCAATACCTCCTGTGCAGCCAAGGGGTGAGGAGGAGGAGGGCTGACGTGATGGTGAGGTGGATTCAAGCTGCTCACCGCTGTATGAAGAGGCAGGGTGCAGGACTCGAGCTCACAGTCTGCACTCCAGCCATTCCTGCCAGCCAGAGCCACACACGGCCTCTGCTCAGCTGCAGCAAGGACATCCTTACAGGATGACTTCTGGCTGTCCTCTTTTCCAAGCATCCCTCTGGCTAGTGAACTGCAACGGTCCTGAAGAGTTTCTGGGGAAAAAGTAATTCTGCTGATCCAGAGGCAGAAGACAGAGCCCGATGAGCTGGCTGGCCTTTTTTCGCCCTGGGCAAGAGATTGAGTGCCCTCTGTTTACCAAAACCACTCGGCATTTGGCCCACACAAACCACAAATGATACCTTCTCACCTGAAGGGACTAAAAGTGTTTCACAGCCCTGCATGGATCAAGTCTCTTTTGCTAAAAGACCCTTCGATTTTAGACATCATATAAATTTCTGTTGGCACATAGAAGGCATCTCTGCCAGACCATGAAGCTCAGACCATGCCCAGAGCTACCATCTACTTCAGTTACTGGTTCAGATCCACAAAGGATGCAATCCTGTTGGTTCCTCCAAACAAAAGCCACCTTGGGCCCAGACAAAAGGTTGTCATGTCCCCTACAATCAGACCAACATCAAGTACCTTCTGAAGACACCAGTTTATCTAAAATAAGCCCCAAAATCTGTGGCCTTCATACTGGCCTGTGTTGAACTGATCTTAAAAAACCACAACTAAAAGCTTAAGGGACCCATTTCTGGTTAAAGGTGCTTTTCTGACACCCTGATCTGTGTGCGAACAGCTTCTCTTTCAGGTAGTACTTAGGAGCAGGAAGCAGTGAAGCTTAAACAGCAAACCTCCAGCAGTGTCCCCCAGGTTTGTAGTTGAACAGACAGTTCAGGTACCCCAAGGGATGAGGGACTGCTCACCAACACCCTCCCCACAAAAAGCTCTTCCCTCTCTACAGCTGCCACCCATCCTTTGTCTGCTGAGCAGGAACAATTCTGCTATAAGAGGGATACTCAGAAAGCATTGCCCAGGTGAAACCACCTGCCCTAAAAGCCTTTTTAAAGAAAAAATTTAAAAAATCAAGAAAGCCATTTGTTTAAACAAAAGCAATATGGATTTGGACCAGCAGCTCCATGCTTCTGGAATTAAGTTAACTTTTTGAACAGGGAAAATATAATGTAACCAGAGAAACAAAACAGGAATGAGAAAGCTTATCCTCAACTCCTGGTTACTGCACCTTCCCAGGGACTCCTGCTCCTGGCCTTTGCCGCAGCTAATGCTATGCCGGGACCGTAATCTGCTCTGTGCCTGCCTTGAGGTTCTCTGTCCGTGCTCCTTGTCTCCCTGCCTACAGCTCCTCCAGCTGCTCCAAGCTTCTTTCGAGCTCTCTCTGCTTTGGGGTGCATGGGGACTTCACTGCACTGGGGCTCCTGCCAGCTCTGTCTCTAGCAGTTTTAGGGCAAGCCATGTTCAAAAGTGGGGGGATGTTTGGGACAGCCTGCCTGATCCCAGCACGGGGGTGAGATAGGGGGAAAGTGGACCAACGCAGCAGGTATTGTCTTGCCAGTATGACTTTATTAAGGTTGCTGTAGTACTGCCCCATTTCAACTAACTAAATGTGCTCTGTGTGTGCTCATTGGAAAGCTTCAGTATTGCACTTGCTGGCTCCTCTACCTCCCCCTTCTCTGTTATTTTATGATTTGACCCAGGATTTAATACGTACTCCCACTTCACAGGACCTGGCACAGGTCCTTCTGCCATGTCTGTGCCCTTTGTACCTCCACATTACTGCCCCACCAATCCACTCCCTCCCACCTACTGCGCTATGTCCTAGCGTGCTTGTTCCTTAGACTCCCAGGATTTGTGCAGAAGCACACAAATAATCCCATGAGTTTAATTTCCTTGTAGCCTGCTAGCAGTGTTTCCCAAGAGCTTGTCCAGAAAGCCCCTGCCAACCCCAGACAGCCAGCCACCTTGCTCTGGTGTTGCACTTCATACATCGCCGTCAGCCTTCCCGTGTCACCAAAAGCGCGGCTAACCAGCCTCCTGATCTCCCTGAGTTTACCCAGATAAGATAAGGAAAAGAGCTGGTTTCAAGGTCTTTGGTCCACACTTCTGTTTTCTCATTTGGCACCTTCCCAAGTGACAGGAGAGCTCCCAGTTTTTCAGTGAAACCTCTGTTGTAAACATAAATTCATGGGCACAAAGCATAGCTGCGTGGGTGTTAGTACCTTGCCAGTGTGCACCAGACATGACCTGGCATCCTGGACAGGAAGAGGGGTGCTCCTTCTCCCCATCTGCTTCATCCTGTCAGACAGGGATGTCCCATGCCAGGCTCACCACGTGGGCAAGGTGCATCAGCAAGATGTGTCAGACCGGGAGCTGCCTCAGCTCCTCACCTGCTGAGCGTCCAAGTTTCCTTTCTTCATCCTTTCTTCAAACCAGCTGCGCTACTTGCGCTTCCTTGACTTGCTGCGAGGCTGCCTTTGATGAATGGGAGCGCCCCAAAATTCCCACTCCCACCTCAAAAAGCAGAACTGAAAGTCCTCCCCATCTTTCTTTGGTAAAACGAGGCAGGCTTTGATCATCAAAGTCTTCCTCTTTGAAAGGAGGAGGAGCCGTCTAGTCATGGGTTCATTGATTCCCTGCCCAGCAGGAATGTTTGCTTGGGCACAGCCAAGCCACACCTCTGGTGACTGTAACAGGCAGCGCTCTCTCTTTTGATATACTATCAGCTGGGTTTATCAGAGTATCAACACAACCTCCCCACTCCAGGACTTGTCCCTTCTGGCCAGCTCTCCCTGCAGAGCAGGCAGGGACTGCGTGGGAGCCCAGCTCACCTCTATTTCAAGGAATCTTAACAGCAGGTTCTAAGCTACTTATTTACTTTTTTGGTCTGTACAGGAAGTCTGAGCTAAAAAAAAAAAAAGACATAAGTATAATTACTCTGGCACGCCTGCATTCCTGCTCCAGGCTCAGGCGGGGAGGGACTCTTTCTCGTTGGAGCCACGAAGAGGATCTGATCCCTGGAGATCATCGCCACAAACGTGTGTAACTGAAACCTCCAGCCATGCTGAAACAGATATTATCAGACATGTACATCGATCCTGACCTGCTGGCAGAACTCAGTGAGGAGCAGAAGCAGATCCTTTTCTTCAAGATGAGGCAGGAACAGATCAGACGGTGGGAGGAAAGAGAAGCTGCTGCGGACAAGGCTTCAGCAAAGAAGCCACTACCGAGAAAAGGTAAGTCTCTGCCTGCCGGCTGCTTCCCTCTCTGGCCAAGTCAACTGCTCCCTAGAAATAGGAGGTAATATGTCCTTAGAGTAATTTTTTCTCCCAGGGACAAATCGTAGTCGTATTTCCAGATCAGAACTAAACCCACCTGTGATGGAGTACGCAATGGTTTTACTCCCAGGCCCAGACACTGTCCTTGACCAAATTGCTCAACTCCCCTACCTGGCAAGACAGGGCTTACTTGCCCCCAGGAGATGCATCTCATTAAGTTTCCCACTAAATGGGGCCCCTGAATCTGTCTATAAAATAACCATGGACTTGAACGTTTGTCCTGGGGCACCAGATCTGCAGGAGGGGTCCCGCTGTGCCTTTAGACTGAAGACCCCTTGCCAGCATGCCGGCTGCTAGGAAGATAGCACTCTTCTCCCAGCTCTCCCCTGTGTACTCTGTTTGCGGGTAGTTCACCCTCACACAGTTTGGGGAGAGCAGTGGCAAGGAATTAAAGCAAGAAAGGAGACAGTAGTGAGTCTTCTCACTTGCCCCCAGACTCTGAAGTGCCTCTTTCACTGACCTGGCTTCAGTACTGTGGAACAAAATGGGAGGTGTGCGCTGTGTCCCAGCCGAGCTTTCCGGCTGCTTTTGGAGAGGCTCTGCCACCGGCAGCAGCCAGGAGGGCACAGCAAGCGGGACACAGGCCCTGCACGGAGCTGCCAAGCAAACAGTGTTTGCCAAAGAACTGCTTCTTTTCCAGCCAACGGGAAGTCGGTGACATGGAAGCTCGGCGCTGACAACGATGTCTGGGTCTGGGTGATGGGTGAGCATCCTTCAGATAAATCGTACGCGGCCATCTGTGAAGAGATCCAGGCACAAAGGGCAAAGCGGTTAGCAAGAGAGCAAGGCAAGGAGGGCAGGTAAGCACCCTTCAGCTGGAGGACTCAGTGGGCAGACAGGGAGGAGAAGGAATTTCTAGGAAACCAGAGGCTGGAGTCTCCTCTGTAGGGGCTATGGTTACCACTGTCACACTCGACTTTGCAGGCAGAAGGTGCAAGCAAAGATTGCCTTTCTGTGAGTGCATGCAATGCTGGCAGATACCAGCTCCAGCCTGAGGCTTCGCCTGGGTCATGGAGCCCTCGTGATAAGGCTCCTGCACGGTACCCTCTGCAAACCACAGGAAATGCTAACTCGGTTATCACAGCAGGTGATGAGTTTGGATTGCACTGATTCACCGGCGGGTGCCCGTGTACGGCAGGATGACAGTTACTCACCACAAGTCATTGATTTAATTATTCCACCTACCTGATTTGGAGATATGATAGCTGCCTGCATGCATGGTCCTTCATCGCAGCACTGTTCTGCTCACGTGCAGCTTCCTCGCAAGATGCTCAGAGGGCAGAAAGTGGCTCCCTTGGGTTCCTAAGCCCCCTCTCTCTTGCATTTCAGAGAGACTGACTTTTCTGTAACACGGTCTCTACATCCACAACCAGGAGTCCTGGGAGAGACAGATCTTCACGGGAATATAAAAAGCACTGTGGAGGAAAAGAAGGAAGGTGGGAGAAAAACTACTGCTGCTACAACAGGAAAAAGCCAGGAGCTCACAAAGGTAGTTTTCCCCATTTTATCCATAACTATCAGAAACATGTGCTTTGAGATCTAGGAAGTGCAGCAGATCCTGGTTCCTGTAAATAGATATTTGAAGAAGAAGAAAAGTGAGCTAACTGTTAAGGCTTCTCTTCTGTAATCAGAGAAGAAGCCATGCTGTTACATCCTTCCTTAGGACTCGGGAGGTCCAGCTGCTATTCTCAGCTGGGATAAATCTGCTCTGTACCAACACATAAGTTACTCTGGATTCCTTTGCTTCCATTTTCTGTGGGTAAAACAGGGGTCAGAGTACTTTCCCTCCTGCTCTGTGGCTAGTTTGGATGGCTTTAGGGGCAAGACCGGGGAGGCTATTCCAGAATCTGTACATGCGCGACCACAATCCTCAGACAAATCATCTGCTTGTATAAAAGAACAGATGAAGGCAATGCTACCAGCATCCTCTGACATGCCTGTTTTAGGTTCTTTTTTGTTTGTTTTTGGTCTTCTAAAAAAGTTAGAAAGTAGCTTATGATCTTGACAGCACAGGACAACTCCAAATGCAGTGTCTGCTTTTGCTTTCTACTTTTTAATGGCTACAAAAAGCCATTCGTAGGGAACTGAGAAAAAGATGAGTTAAATTAGCTACCCGTGGTGCAACTGAAGTTGAACAGAAGGAACAGAACACCCTGCCAATAGATGAGAGAAGTCCAATCTCATTCAGCAGAGTTTTCACTCAGCCTTTTGCTGCTAACTTGTATGAGTGTATATTCTTTTATTATACAGCCAATCCATATGCCAGTATAAAAAGCATGATAACTGAAGGTTTGGTTTTGGCAAAGCACCTCTCCCACTGCTACCAAAATACTGAAGGGAATTTGGAGTGGCTATCTCCTTTATCAAAAGCCTCTGAGTCATACAAGGTTTTTCTTAGCACTGTTTGCTGAAGTTGAGCAACTACGTGGGAGAATTTTTTTCCTTTTCAAAGGAAGCTATTAGTCACAGCTAGCAATAAAAAAAAAAAAAAAAAAAAGAAAAACCCCCGCAAACCAAAAATCCCACCACCACCAAAAAAAAATCTAAACCCCTTTCCAAGTCTTGCACATGGAAATAGAGGAGGATTGTGTATTTTACTTTTGTTCTCTGTCATTCTGTCATTATATTATTAGTAATTTTTCCCAGGTTTCTGGGGCTTTTGCGATGAGAAGGAGGAATCCAGACCAAAGAGCCCTGTTGCATTTTCTAGGCCTGGAGAGGGGCTTTTTCTCACTTTGGTCATTAAAGTTCTTTCTCTGAGATCTAGTTCCCGTTTAACTTGAGGTATCTGGGCACTGTGCTTTGTCTGCTGCAAGGGACGGAGGGCTGATCTAAGAAAACAAGCGGCTTCACACACACTTGCATTTCCTAGTTTGCTGTCAAGGAGAGGGAAATTGGAACGCCGTATTCATATTAAATATTAGCCAAGTAGATGATGGAGGTAAAATAAAGCGTGTCCTTGGTAAGCAGCGTAGTGCAGTTAACTTATTACTCACTGTGCCGTGGGAGGCAGTCTGGGTCCAGCAGGGAGGTGGGTGGGTGTTTGCTGAAAGACAAGTCTAACTGTTTGTCTTCAAAGGCAGGTCTCAGCTAGCGACTGCTGCCAGGGTAGCTAGACTGGTTTGCAGGGAAGAGTGAACATGAGATATGCAGCTCGTTGGGTCAGTTTGACGAGCAGGGGTTTGCAGCAGCCCAGCCACGGCAGCAAACAAGCACAGGCAGGTAAAGCCGTGGACGGCAGGTTCTGCTAGGGCTTGCTTTAGAGGGAGGGAGGGAAGGGACTGCTTCCTGGGAGCATTTGGGAGCATCTGACAATCCTGACACTCCTGAGCCCTCCTCCTGTAGCATATTAGGCCTAATATGATGAAAAAAACCCAATGTTTGTCAGAGAGGGCTGTCAAAATTTGTTAACATATATGTCACATCACTACTTCCACATTAAACAGCTATTGCTCCAAAAAAGAGCAATGGTCCTAATGCCGCATTAATTTCTCACTGCTCTTTTCCTTCGCCCAGAGGGAAACCAGAGATATTCACCAGATGCTGGCAGACTGCCAAGTGAGGAAGCGTGGCTTCCAGCAGGTAAGTGGCAACCTAGGATGCTCCTAACACATTGAGTGGGGCCCAGACTTTATCCAAGACTCCCAGTCAGAGTCAGTCCCCTCAGAGCCTCATGTGACCCAAGAACGTCCTCACCTCTTGGACCAGTTTTATCCAGCATTGCCATGCTCCTCGTGTACAGTTGTGACGATTTGGAGATGATACAAAGCAGGCCAGGCCGGCAGACTGGGGAGCAGCACAGGGAGATGCTCCTGATGATTTCTGGTAGACTGCTTTTCCTTACTACCTCTGTTGTCACCTGCAGTGAAGATAGAGCATCTGTATGTTGTTGAAATCAGAGGGATTCACAATAAAGAATGGAGTTCCCAGTATTTCAAGGCTAGCTAAAAATCAGGGCTAAAACTAGCCTGGGATAAAGCTGAACATACTGTTTCTTTCATAGACAAAGGAAACACAGAGGAGAAGTTCAGGAGAAGAGACCACAGTCCCCCAGCAGGCAATACCACAGAGCCACCCCAGCTTGGAGAACCAGAGGATGCTGCAGAAATCGGATGAGAATGAGCCTGAATGGCAGGAATCCTGTAAGATCATAGGATGATATTTTCCTATGGGGCCTGAGAAATATTAGGGCTCTGTGGGGTCATCTCAGTCCTTCTCCTGCCACGCTGGAACTGAATAATTGGTTGGTGGGTGGAAAGTACTGCCAAGAAATACAGCACTGCATTATCAGAAATATTTATGAGTCCACACAGCATTGAGGCTAGAGTTGGGTAGGGAAATGGAAAATTTCTCCTACAGATACTATATTAAAACAAGCAACAAATAGGAACCACATGAGTATAGCCAGGATAATTAATTTTAAACTAGAAGCTGGCCTTTTGTAGGACTTTAAAGTAACCATTGCTCTTGAGGACAAAGATAATGGGTGACAGGGACCAAGTAAAAAGGGCTTCCCTGTCATCCAAGCACGATCCCACCTAAGCAGAGCCCTGCTGCTCTGTCTCATGTAATGAATCTCAATGGTACGAAGGAAAACTACAAACAGTACGAGACTTGCAGTAGCATCCATCACTGCTGCCAAATACTTCCTAAAGAACCTGACGCATTTTCTTCCCAGTTTGTCCACTGCTGCTCAGTAGATGGCAATGCTGTACTACCGATTGTTTCCACTTCAGGCTAGGGGTTTTATTATTCTTACCGATAAAAAAATCCCCTCTGAAGTTGATTACAAAAGCAAGAAAAGAACTAGCCTAATTCAGACTGGCCAGAGAGCTGGTTACTCCTACAGACTCCGGGATGAGCTGGACCTAGACAATCAAGGCGGTTTTACAGCAAAAAAAAAAAAAAATACCCAAGCAAGTTCTCCACTTTCCATAACAGTTTCAGCAAAACACCCTCTCACCCTCAAAAAATGATCAGCACTTTCAACTCCTTCAAAGGATTGATCTGGGGTCATTTCAGCAGTTTTTATTTCATACACCCTCCCCCTGGCCATCTCACATGAAAGGCACTACAGAAATCTATGTCTGAACCAGGAGTCAGCATCCAAAACAAAACCAAGCAGTCTCTAAGTACAAAGGGACTTGGTGCCCAGCAAGAACCCAGATTTTTAATCTCCTGAAGGAATAAAAACGGACCCTGTTAAGTAGCAGATGCCCAAAAGTGATGGGAGATAGGTGGCAAATGGTCTCACAATTGAGTGCATCTTTCACCTTGTGAAACGTGTTATTCTTCCACTTCGTCAAGTGGGAAGACAGCCAAAGGGCAGCAAGCTTAAAACCTGCCTGCTTGTTCGCTCCTGTAGGACTCCTTTTTTGTTCCAGTGCGGAAATCCAAGGCGGCAGATGAGAAGAGACGCTCCCTTGCACGGCAAGCCAGGGACGACTACAGGAGGCTTTCACTGCAGGGCATCCACAGAGGGAAGCAGGCAGGTATTTCCAAGGATGCGACAGCAGGAGATCGGCGACCACTCCAATATCCTCCTCTCCCCCCCAAGCCTAAACTTCTACCTCCTGTGATAGCAAACGGGAGACCGATTAGGTAAGGAAACCCTTGTGCACTGTGGAGGGGAGAAGGGGTGAGATTCTTCTGCTCTAGCATGGGATGGTTGAGACAGGAATGGTTAGCTCTCCTCCTCACATGGAGGAGACACCCCACAGGAAAAAATACAGAGTCTAGGTTATGTTCCAGCCTAGGGTGCGGTGAGGCTTCCTTTTTCAACCCTGGAGGGTAAAAGATTTATTTAGTAGAGTGTCCTAAGCCTATAGTCCATACATCTTCTATGCTGGATGTCCACTGAAAACCATGTAATATTGCTGACAGCTACCTTCTGTTTAGGGCTGTTCTTAACATCCTGATGATGATGACTCAAAAGCTGTCATTTGAACTTAATGCACAAGCTACGGTCTTTTCTAACAGGAAAGAGGGAATCCAGAGGACAATCTCCAATTCCACTGAGGAAAGCATCATCAAATGGTTCAAAGAGGAGCAATTCCCTCTCCGAGCCGGCTATCAGAAAACCAAGGACACGATAGCACCTTGGTTCCACGGTGAGTCCCAAGCGTTTCTGCCTCAACCCAACTCTTTAAGGAGTTATTTCTGCTAACATGGCTGCTGCCACAGGCTGGGCCCAGGAGCTTTTCAAAGGTGGCTACATCTTCCATTTAAAGTATCTATGAATGCAGTTTAAATTCCTTTAGCATTATGACAAAGGGCAAGATAAAGTGTTAGAACAGAGGCCAGATCTTCAAACTACCCTGTACCTCTGTGCCACCCCTGCTTCCCTGTACTGGATGTATGGTCACTCTGGTAACTGTTTGGACCAGGGTGCGAGAGATTTGGGCACACCTCATCCCCACTCATCCTTGCCCCCAGGTCCATACATGCTTATCATCCATCACTTTTCCATCCCATTTCTAATGGGTCATCATGATCCCATCCATCTCCCTTCCTTTGGAAACCCCTTCGATCCAAGACTGCAGCAAAGAAAGCATTATTCTCCTGTAACGGGGCTTTCAATGCTTGCATGGCTTTCTGACAGGACCTATGATCACTGTCTGCACAGGTATCAACATACAACACACTGCAATGCTGTTCGCTCTCATAACAAAGAAACCGTCCTTTTGAGCCCTGCACATTTATCGTTCATAATTGGCTGAGTCTGGAACAGTTATCATAAAGCACAGTTAGCACGTGGCCGTGGTCTGTTACTAAAATGGCAGTACTGTTCTTCCTGGGCTACAGGGCAAGAAAACAATGCAAGGGACGGAAGTGCCAAGGACTAATTTTAGAGTGGTAGAGCAGTTTTCTTGTGAGAACTGTTCCATCCAGTCCTGCACAAATGCTTTTCTCCCTTCAGTTTTGTGTTCTGGTTTTGAACAGGTATCCTAACCTCTAAGAAAGCAGAGGAGCTTCTGAATAAAACATCACCGGGGAGTTTTCTGGTCCGGGTCAGTGAGAAAATCAAAGGCTATGTGCTCTCCTATCAGTCTGTGGAAGGATGTAAACACTTCCTCATTGATGCCTCCGGTGATTCCTACAGCTTCCTTGGAGTGGACCAGCTACAACATTCAACGCTGGCTGACCTTGTAGACTACCACAAGGTGAATGTCTAGCAATGCATTCATTAACTGTTTGTTTAATTGCTTCAGGCCAATTCAAAAGAAGAAAGAATAGATTCAGTTGTTTTAAAGTAGGTAACTAGACCCATTTTAGCTGGCACTGGGTATCCTGTGTGCTGCTCCAGAAGGGTATGCCAGCCTGATAGGTACATCTCAGGAGACCTAATACATCTCAAACATCTTAGACCTGACTCACTCCCCCTCAAGCGCACAGAACACCTTGCACACAGGGCCCAAGTTACTTACACAAATGCTGATAAGGTGACAGCATACTCACGCGGGCTCCTTTGTTTTTGGATTCTCTCCGTGGTTGTGGGGTCCCGGCAAGTTGCATAAGCAGAAAATCCTGCTTGCCTCCAGCTTCAGCATGAAAGAGAACAAGGTATCCTTATAATCTCAAAGCAGGCAAGGTGTGATACTGAGCAAAGATAAAGAAATAGAAGGGAAGACAGTTGACAGGTTCTTGCAACAATAACACCATTATTTATTAGCACTGACTGCAGTTACATGGACTCCCCAAAGAGGGCCAGATGGATTGGTCATTCCTTCCCTGTAACATCTGCCCAGGGACAGGACAATCATTTTGCCTGAAGGTTCATTTAAAATCCGTGTTTCTTTTAAATAAGTGCCTAGCCTAATGCAGGCATGGCTAAACAAAATTGCACTCGATGAAAATATCTATGTTCATCTCCTATATGGAGTTCTACCTGGGCTGCCTGAATGTGCTTCTTGCATGGGTTTCACAGTTCAGGCTCAAATGGTTGAAAGCAGGAGCTGCATGGCTATTGGTACCAGAGCCAGAGGATTTAAAGCCTGACTGTGCGTATCTATATTAAAGATAGAGCATGCCCACAGTCTGCAAAGAATCCTACAGACCCCCCTGCACCACAGCAGACATGGGCAGCGGAACCCACTCTGCTGAAGTGCTCTAGTGGGCTCTGCTTATCACCCACTGGGTGGAGACGAAAGAAGGCAAGTTCCTGTCATGCACCTGCTGTTAGGGTGGAGAACAAGATGGGAAGCAGAAACTGTACTATCAGGGAATTCCCTTGTTAGAACAGGGCTTTCCTGAGCAGGGGGGATGTGCCCACTCCAGGATCCACCCTCATTCCTCCCACGAACGCAGCCAGGAGCACAGTCCACAAACCACCCGTCCCTGCTTACCTGCGTGCTGCACAGCCCTCACTCCAGCACCTTCTTGGCAAAGCAGGATTTCATGCCGAAGAAGCTGCGGTTGCCCGCGAGACGAGCACAGCCCTTTCTGAGAACTGCCAGAGTTATGTCACTGTGTTACTGCACCGAGCACAGACGTTGTTTCATGAAGACAGAGGTCAGCCACGGGGGTCCTTCTCCAAGTTCCCTGGGGCACTGACCTGTATCACACAGTGGGATGAACAAGTCCACACCGTAACAGAGGCAGGGAGACTGCTGTCCACCCCGTGATGTTGCGATAGGTAGGATCTGTTTGAAAGGTGGTGTTTAATCATATCCTTTTATCAACAGGATGAACCCATCACCTCCTTGGGGAAGGAGCTGTTGCTTTACCCATGTGGCCAAGAGGACCAAGAACCAGATTACATCTCTCTCTTTGAGTGAACCTCCCAGTCTCGCTGTGCAGCCCCATGCTTGTATTCACAAAGACTGAACTTCGAACCAGAGCTGCCGATGCTTACCAGAAACGGTTGCCATAAGTGCCTCTATTTTATATCCTTCACAACAAAGCAGTGGGAAGATAAGTACTGGTGTGGGCTTGTCCTATCAACTGAGTTAAAGGATGTATCAGCCCAGCAAGCTGCAAAGCACCTGGATGTATCCCGCACAATGGACTGAATGAGATGATGAAGTAATCAGTTGAACAGCGAGATACTGCCACCTATTTTCAGTGGGGCTTTGCAGATTTCCTGAGGGACTTCAGTATTCTAGCTGCCTTTTGTTCTTGAATGGAAGGTTGTGTGCCATCTGGGAAATAGGTTAGTATCTGCAGTTGAATGAGATCATACCTTCTTGAAGGCACAAAACAACTTGGAGAGGTGAATTGGTCTTGATACAGTAATTTTCATAATGTGAAGCTTAATCCTGTAAAATGCTGTGACCTTGGAATCAAGGATGTTCGAGCCACACATCCAAGCAAACCCTGGGTGCCTTTCAGTGAAGGGTGTTCTCTATGAAGAGGGATTTTCATAAAAAGTGCATTTTTTTAATTTCTTTAGCCTCTGAATATAGGTCCTCACTTTTTAACCAGTATTTAAATCCCCCACTGGCCTTTCTGCATAGAGAAGTATTAACATTTTGAAAGGGAAAGGAGAAGGGATACAGCAATTTTTACGAAAGACTACCACATGCATAGAGCCCAAAATATGTAAGAAGCAGTGCCTGTATCAGTATTAGTACATTTTACAGAAAAGTGTTTGCCAGTAAAGAATGCTATTTTCCAAATGGAGCTATTTATTGCAAGTTGTGTCCAGATTACTGAGATGCATCTGGTGTAAACTTTAACATAGAACTTGCTCTTCCGACGTAATGTTCTCTCTTCTTCTCTCTTACACTGCTCTTTAAATACATAATTCAGAATATTGGGGCAGAGACTGGGCAGGATCACATGATCTTCACCCAGATTCCCACATGTTGTTGCACGTGGCAAACTGTACAGCTGAGGGTTGTGGTGCGGATCTGCTAACGTCATTTTTTAGAGATGCAATCCTCAAACAGTGAACAAGAGTCAGTCTTGTTTCAGTTGTTTACCTGTTCCCTTTCTATTGGATCAGGGCTGCTCTGCTTAACTTGAGGAAGCAGTCAAAAAGCAGGCTTATATTGATCTGCGTTTTGCAGAATACAGATTAAAATAAATTGTTGTAATCATCCGCAACTCCGCTGATAGGTGGTTTCCATTAATGGAAAGAGGGGCAACTGCACTCCAGTTACAGCAGGTTTAACTTGCTAGAGATAAAGCCTTAATGTAAGTGAGATTCTGAAAGTAACAACACTCTGTCAGGGCAAACGACTTAAGGAGCTTCTTGAGCACTATATCACATGTATCAAAGAGATATTTTCAACATAATCTGCATCAATCATGAGAGGGAGTGCTAGATTATTTTTAGGGAAAAAAAAATCCCTCCTTCTCTCTTCATGAACTGTTTCTTTTGAAAAATATGGCCTAAATGAAAGGTCATTCAGAGATCTTGAAGAAAAGTTAGCGCCTGTTCCCATGTGAAGAACATGCCAGAGCTGTTGTCCTGCTGGGGACAAATCATAAAGTGTTTTGTATACCTGTGGCCTGGTCTTTACCAGGGACAAAGTCTTCTTTAAAAAGGCAATTCTAGAAGCAGGGCGTTAACTTGTAGAAATAAGGTGCAGGCTGATCTGGCACGGACACAGGAGGACTGCAGGACATGATCAATTTTAGCTCTAAGATCTACAGTGGGACTTCTCAGTGTTTGACTTGCTGGCTGGTGGACCAGTAGCTTCACATACCTTTATATTACAACTACTTATTTGCAAATAATAGAGCACAGGGAAAGCCGCTATCAGTATTCATGTCTATCCCACGTGGTTGAGAATCACGCCTCAGTCTTTTAGACTCCCAGCTTCACTTGTCTGCTGTGAGGGAAGAAACTTGGAGTTTTATACCTACACATTTAGATTGCTGCACTGACTGCCCCTTGCCAGAACAGATACCCTCAGGACTGGCACGTCTGTTGCTCTGAAATGTAGTTACCCTGAAAGTCTGTGGAGTAAGGATGACTTGGGAATCAAGGGTGCTGGCTTGTCTTGGGGAGCTTCTCTGTAGAATCTTTCTTTCTTCAAGGGATGCTGTGCAAGGATTACAAGAGTAGTCACATTTAAAAATGGCTTGCTGGAGAGATCACGACACCTGGAAGGATACGGCAATTTGTTTTGCCCCATGCCTCTATACCTTTAGCCAGAGCATGCAACAATTGCCAAAAATTAAAGCAAGGAGTCCCTGTATGGCCTCCCCGTCTACACAGGGTGATCTCTATTCCATCCCCAACTAAGATCTAGTCAGTTGCCATTCTGAGAAAGATCACAAGCTCTTTCTGGGACAAGGAAGGTAGAGAGCTGCCTGGCAAAGCTACAGCTCTGTGGCTGCTCTCTTTGTATTTCATCTTTTTTTCTAGCTGGTCTGGAAGACCTGTTACAGCTCCACTTGGTCCACAGAAACATAGTTAACAGCAGCTGCCCTTTCTCATGTTGGTCTTCATGTTGGTCTTCACCTCTTGTATCAGTGCAGTCTCCACCTTTAAGAGAGCCCTGCCAGACTTCTGCTGTGATTAGATTCTCCTGCACATCACTGAGGTGACTGTGGGCTGGCTATCTCCATCACTGATTCAATCTTGCCTCTTGCCAAACTGGCTTCTGCAGCCAAGGAACAGGAACTGCATATATAGTATTATTCCTGGCAGGAGGAACAGCATCTCTGTGGAAAAGGACGTGCAAGAGAATCACAAAGGTGCTATTTAAAAACATAACTTGTGAAACTCTGACAGGGGCTGGGTGACGTGCTTGCTAAGGTACTCAAAGTAACAAAGTGTTGAATTTACAGGTGCACAGTGCTTAGAATTAGAGACTAATATAGGTTTAAAGGGACTCTGGAGACCATCTGGTCTAGCCCTGCTCTACAAGTGCAGCCAACCTCAAAGTTACATTAAGTTGCTGAGGACTTAGGGAAACCTAAGGGAAGATAATGAAAAAACATCATGGAAATGGTTAAGGCTAGGCTTGATGCAGGTTATGATCAAGGAACTTTCATAATATACATCACCCAGTTTCAAATTCAGGTTAAGTGGGACTGCAGGAACAACTATCATGTTGGAGGAGCTCAGTTACTATAGCTCCCATATGCATTCAACTAGCTGTGCCCGTCTTCTCCTACCGATAATATTTGTAAAGTTACTCTATCAAAACAAAGCCCTTTATAAACAATTTATCATGTAATCTGGGAACAAAAAAGTTCTCTGGAGGACCCACTTGAATTATTGCTGAAGTTTTTATGGTAAGTGATGTATTTGGGAGTTGGTTTTTTTAAGCAAACAGAGTTTCCATTGCTTTTGTACTTTTGCAGTGTTTTTGGACATTTGGTGATTTGCAAGGAAAGTGCAATGCAGATCATTTGCATCCAACAAAAGACAAACACATGTAAACACGTGTCAAGGGAAAAGGTACTTACAGTAGCATGGTCTGTCTGCAGATTCTGCATGCAATGCTTTCAAAAGAGGTCCATAAGTGCTCTTCCTACTGCACAGTGGCATGACAAATAATGTTTTATTCATTGTTCAGTGCTATCTTGCGTATTTCTTCCCCCAGCTTTTACAAGCCAAAAAACAAATTAGAATCTGGTTTCAGACTGCCTTGAATTAATCTGACACTATAAAACAATGAGACCGCTCAGGGAAACAGCGTTTAGGTAAGCAAATGGTATTTCCAAGCCCATGCAGCTTTTGATGGGTAGTATATATTAAAATGATATACAGCAGTCAGCATTAAAAGAGAATGCTTTATAAGAGCAGTAACTCATGCTTTCAACATTCTTAGGCAATTGAAAAAAAATCTGTTAAGGAGACTGATTTTTAGGATGCACCTGTAATTATCATAAGAGAATTTGCAGGGTCCAGTAATCCATCACAAAAATTTATTTTGTTAATTACAAAAAGCTTGCTATGCCCTGGGCAAGATTTTATATTTGGTTTAGAAGGAATACTTTGGTATAAAGTCAGAAAATGTTCATCAGTTTTGGTATGTGACATTCAGAGTTTAAAGCCTCCTGCTAAATCAGTACTGCAAGTTGATATGTATTTCCTTTTCTTCAGCATGGTAAAGCTTCTGCCTTCCAGCACCCAGGCTGTGTAGAAAAATCACTTTACTTATCTGAACCCAGTTCCCATCCACAGGAAACACAGATCTGCAGATCATTTTCCAAGTGTTGGAAGGCTGTATTCCTAGTAAGGCTAGAAGTAGAAAACCTGAAGTATGACAAAATAATTCCCAAGCAAAACCAACTTCATTTAAAAATAAATCTTGAGATACTTACAGTATTCTAAAGCAGAAACACACCATCTGATTCATGTGATACAGACATGGCTCATTGATTTTGGTTCACTGTTTAGAGAAGAGAACTAACGCTACCCTCCAGTGTTTTTGAAACATCACACTTGACCAGCAGGGCTTTTTCTTTCTGAATTTTCGAAAGCACTTTCTGACATGCCTCTGGTCTCTGATTGAACTGGGAATACCCTGTTAGCACACTGCTGCTGTCCCCCCACCCCAGCCCCTTAAGGGAAAAAGACTTTTGGTCACTCCAGCTTAACCATCATTAACAATAAGATGTCCTTCTCAGAGCAGGAGCTCTGTACTTCTTCAAAAATAGCCCTTTTTAGATATGTCAGGTTAGATGTAGAAAATAACTCATTATTATCGGCCCACCAAAGGGTCAATCCTTTAAATAACTGTACACATCTTACAAACATTTCAATGGAAGAGCACATCCATTCGTTATTGTGAATACCACATATTTATGTAATGTTCATTGTCTCCGTGACCTTGAATCTCATCAATTGTTCAAGTCTCTCCCAGAAGCAAATGCTGAACAGTCAGGCTAATGGAGTACTTAAAAGCCCTATTAAGAAAAAAACTGAAGAAGGGAGGATAAGCACTTTCTCTCATCTTCTTTTGCTGCCATCCTGCTGGAATCGCCATCCTTTCAGTCTTGTCCTGTCTTTTCTTGTTAGCAACTCTTTTCCAAAACACTCTGTAGTCCAATTCAGAGGCTTTTTGCCTCCCTTTCTGGCTTCATGTCTTCTTATTGCTGAGTTTCTGTCTGTGCAGGTGTGTCTCAATCTCTTGCTTGAAAACAAGCATCCCAAGCTGGCCATGAGAACCCTCGTTCATGGCCTTGGACTGCATGCACATTTTATACTGCTCTGGGGTCAGCTCGTCCAGACATTGCTTTTCATGCCACAGATGGAAGAGACTCCTGACAGGCGTTCGGATCACAATGAGGTTGCTATGAAGGTATTTGCGGTACAGATGTACATCTTCACCACCCCAGCCTTTAATATCCAGATCAAAGCCACCTGACACAAACAAAATCCAAAATAAATCTAGAAATATATACTAGCAAACTCTGTGCTATTAATTGCACTACAGCTGTTCTCTGGCTCCAGTCAGCCCTTTAAAACAGCCATACTTTCTGCCAACATCAAAGCATCCACATTTCTTAGCTTCAAATCTTTCACTATCAGACAAAATTGCTTTACTTGTACTGAGCAGTGCCTAGATACTGGTAACCTCTATGGCACCTAGGAATAGTCTGAACATCTAACCAGAGCCCTGCTGCAAATTAGAGGCATAGACATACTGTCCAAGGAAAGGGAAGCGTATCACAATTTTCTATGTTTCAGTAAAAAGGCACAGGGATTGGAGTTTATTTTTCTTACCTATGTTGATAAAATCAGATCTGTATTGGCAAGTCATCCCAAAACCAAAGTCTCTCCAAAATCCAGTTTCTTTTTTAATAATCTGCGTGGAGGGAAAGGAATATTTAGATAGGAGCAGAAATGCTTTCAGTGTGAGCAGCAGCCAAGTCCCTGAATGTGGTCAGAAATAGGAGCCACTGCCCTTTTATTCTCCTCCACGTAAATCCATGGCTGATCCTGAACCAGTTTTGGTACTCATTGCATGTTTCCGCCCCACCAAAAAACAGCCATGCCATTAACTATCATGGATAAACCCTCTGATCCAGAATGATTAGGTTTCGCTCTACCGCTGCCGTTGTAGACAAAATGGAGCTATATCACATCACTCTCTGGAGTTTGCTTCTTCACAGGCAAAACATCCTCTAAAATTGTTAGTATCTGCGGGATTCAAATCTGACGTAAGAAACATACTGGTAAACCAGGGAAGCCAGACTCTGCTGTAGAGCAGATGGTGGCATCTGGATTGTGCACGACAAGAACTCTGGAAGAAAACAGTGGTTCTAATCTGACCACACAACTGTCAGCTATTTGATTACCTTAATTTTCGCAAAAATTCGGAAAGTGGTAAGAACAGTTTGTCACTACAGAACTGCTAAATCCAGCTAAAACTGAAGTCCAGATATGTTAGGTGGTAGATATACATCCCATAAAAGCCTTTGTAATAATGAATGTGCAGTCTACATTATTGACATAGACCATAAAAACATTATGTATTACAGGTAGAAAATCAGAGCAGAAACAAACCATGGCTATCATTTTCAAAAGCAGATATCCAAGTATAGATCCCTAAGGTCATAATTCATGTCTGCGAGTGACCTAACCCAATCTGGTGAGACATCCAAGAGTTTCAAGGAACTGGGACAGGTATTTAAATCCTCTAAGCAAGTCAGCAACATACTCTTGAAGGTCTGGTTACAAACCTACTCCTTAGCAGCTATTTTTGAAAATTTTGGCTTCACTTATGGCAAAGTTACAGAAGATGAAGAGACAGAATTTCCATTTCTGGATTTACAAATCCCAGCATTTACCAAAAAATCCTCTTCCAAAATAGTCTTTCATGATTTCTCGTTCATGTCTCCCCTTTTTGTTCATAACCCTTGTCACTTCAACCTTGCTTTTTTATTTTACTGCTCATGTTGCTATCTCTTTCTTTTCTCATTTCTCCTTTCCTTGAAAAAGCCAGGCCACTGCAGAAGCCAATTAAAAGGAAAAAAGATTGTATCTGTCAGGTCTGGACTGTAACAAGAAATCTCCATAATGATGCCCTTACAGCAAGCTCCTCGTATGCATTAGCATTATTATTTCCCATTAGTGCAAGTGGCTGCTGCCCAAAGCAAATTCTTTCAAAGATTTCTGAAGGCTTTTTTTTTT
>VYZM01008990.1:31386-108088 GCA_013398915.1 Dromas ardeola
ATAAAGGAAGCTTTGCTAAATAAGAAAGAACCTTAAAGCAGAATGCATGTTGTAACCTGAGGGGGTCTCTCCTAGTGCTATACAAACATCAACAAAGGCTGCTTCTAACTCTGCAGTCTTGTTCTTGTTCAGGACTTCTACTACAGCTAAAACCAAGCAGCTTAAGTGAAGGCAAGGTTCCTTTGTGAAAGGTGGTAACCCAAAAATTTATAGTCCTTATATTTTACCTTGAAGAGAATTGTATGCAGGTTACTGCATATAATTAAATATAGTTATTTTTAATGCACATTTAAACCATGTATTTTCCTTTTTTAAAGCATCTTCTTTCCTTTTTTAAGTATCTTCTTGTTAGAAGCAGAGAACAAATTCACCTGCCCAAGGTCAGGCAGAGAGCCTTGGAAATGAGCCTGAATGTCTTGAGTCACTGTGGGGACTCACCCAGCAGAACATCCTGCCTTTCACAAGATTTTTCCATTTCCGAAGGCAATACTTCATTTGTGCCATCAGGACTTTTTACATGATTCAGAAAGATGTATCAAGCAGCCTCAATTCTAAGAGATGAGCTATGAAGAGGGGAAAAAAGTAGTCTCAAAAAAGTAAAACAAACCCCCTTTTCCTGAAAAGATTGCTCCTGAAATGAAAGCCTTGAAAAGGCTAGCTGTTCACTATGGATAAAAGAAGGTTAATTGATCATCTATTGCATCCATTACAGCAGCTGTGTTTCAGAATATGCACCGTTCCTTTCAGAGGCAGGGAGAAAAGTCAAAGCCTTTGGAAACCCAATGTAAAAAAGTGAACAGGAGCTTTGGGTCAGCAGAGACACTGGCCCTAAAATGAAGGAAAAGGACAAGTGAGAAGCAAAATGACCTGCGTTGAAGGGTTGACTTAAGAGCAGTAAGTGCTCAGTCTTTGGAGCAGCAATTTGGAGAGCAATTCTCTAAAGAAACAGAAAATACCTGATGTCTATTAAGCAGGGTAGGCAAACAAGTTTCAGAGATCTACACAGAACTGACAACTAGCAAACAGCCACGCAACCCTAGCAAAGTGCTGTTAAGTGGATGACAATTTTAGCGCCAGTTTCACAGACCATAAGTTGCAGGTCTTCCACCGTCAACAGAAACACTCCCTGGACCTTATATTCTGTTAGATGTTGTAGGAACCGCTATTAGGATCTATCAGGGTTCATTGTCCCCATTTTAACTCAATATTATGGTGGTCTTCCCACTTCCCATGCAGTAAAATACAGCATCATATCCTTTGAGGAAGAGCTTTCTCCCATCCTTTTCTCCCAATAAGCTTCCAGGGCAAAAACTGTATCAGCTAGTCCAACACTAGTAGCTGTCAATTTGAGAAAACAAAGCTACTCCTTTTCATTTGTCTCTGACACCTTATTTAAAATTCCAGTCACTAGACAGCCACATACTTCAGGTAGGAAAACTTATGATACAGCATATTTAACAGTGCCATGGCAGGGCATTTGTGAAACAATCCAGTGATTTTCTGGAACTCTTCCCATTTGGAAAGAGTATCACCAGACAGTGATTACAGTCACTTACGGAACACAACATCTAGGCAATTTATTACCTACATCTTTGAGAAAATGAATGACTTCCAAATCTATTCAGCTCTGCTGCCATTTACATAAATTAATGACCAGACCTGTACGCTGCCCACTGAGCAACTGGCTTTCTGTTGGAAACAGAGCAGTCCTTTGCCCACTTACAAGACACAGAAATTTCTGATCTTTTCCATGTTGTTTCTTCCTAACTCCTTGTGGCAGAAAAACAGTGAACTTGGTATAGAAGTAGGAGGAATAAGGGGGAGAGGGGAGGATTACAGCAGCTGAACTGCCCAAGTGCCTCTGTGAAGAGAGAAGCGGAGTAGAGCAGCAGCCAGATGGCTACGTTTCAGGCCCCAGGGAGAAGGTGTGGTTCTCTTGGTTTTGAATAAGAAAAAATGGAAAATTCCACCACGTGTCAGCTATTACTCCTGGAAAGAGAACCGTCTGAGAATCGTATCCAAATTTCAAGTAACAGCAAATCTGCTGAGAAGGAGTTTAGCTCAGATGTAAGGTACTAGGGTCACAGTCTCATTCCCACGCACAAGTGGTTTTGTCTATAAACTGCAGAGGATGCAATACTTATTTTAAGACATCCCAGCCACAGAGACAAAACATTTCTCCTTAAATGTAAGAAGTGTTTGACGTAACATTTTCCCTCTGCAAAGATAAGAACCGAGGCATGAAATGGAAAATTCGAAGAGATAGAGACCTTAATCAAATTTATTGTACCACACCACCACCCTGCCTATTGGCATATGTTAGCAATGAACAAGTACTGAAAAAGTGATAGGAGGTACGAGATGTGACCCACAAGAATTGAAAAATCCACACAAGAGGCCCAAGCAAACAAGATTAACTTGCACTACTATATGCAAGTAGTGCACAGGATCAGCAACACACTTGAGTAAAGCCGGTGTCAAAGGCTGCACTGAATAGGGCAGAAATGCAGACATGTTTCACGTATCAAGAGCAGCGGTTCAGGTTTTGAATCCCGTCTCTGGCCCTGATTACCTGATTTTCTTTTTAGCACATCCCTCCACCTGCTCAACCTTAAGATGAGGGCAGTAGCCCCACCTTGAACATATGAGATGCATAAAGCTTTTGTGTGCTGTTTCTGCTAGAGCAGCTTGGAGATAAAAAGCTTACAGGGTTAAGTGGTACTACTTTCAGTGCAGACCTGGGCTGCATGTCCCAGAAAGCTCCAGCTACCTTGGGCAGTTCCAGAAAATGAAAAGAGCTGGATTTGCTGGCTGGGTAATGCCACTCACTGTTGCTGTGTTGCTGGATTGATACGAAGCTGCCAGAAGCTGCCATGGAATCCAGCTTTTTGCTAACTTGTTGTGTAGGCAGTGGTACCTGCAGAGTGCTGTCTCCAAAACAAGTTCTGAGTCCAAACCATACTTGAAACACAGAATTAGAACAGAAAACTCAGTCCTCCCTTCTCCTGCTCAAGTTATACAGAGCAATGGATTTGTTTGTGCTGTGATAGGCAGTTTTTGCCATTCTTGGAGAATGGAGGATGGGAGAAAAGAGACTGCCAATAGATGACAGAGACTTCCAAAGGAACTCTGCAGGGAAATCTTCAGCCAAGTCAGGTCTTCGTTTCCAGTCCTGATGCACAGATCCCTGCATTTGCAACCAAATCGGTTTGCACTGCTGAATAAGAATGAGAATTTGTTACCTTGCACCTATGAAGCAAGGGCTTGCCTGCAGGGGAGGAGGACACAAGGAAGGTTTCTTGAGCTTAGACTGAGCTGCATGCAGGGCTTTTGCTTCTTGAGCTCCAAGTAGCATGCAGGGCTTCCTCCCTCTGGATTATTTCACCATGGTATGTGAACGCCAGCAAGGCCACTAGTGCATGAAGAACCTCCAGAGACAGCACTGCAGTGTGCATCCCTTCCCCATGCATTTCTGCACATTGGATCACCAGATTCTGCCCTATTCCTCAAGCAAAGACCCCTGATTGTGCATAAAGGCAGGCTCTAAGCAAAAGTTTTACTTTAATGGAATATTAAGCAATGTATGGCAGGAAACATGTCCTCCTTTCCCCTCACCCTCTCCTCATGAAACAGCTGGTGCCAAACAGTCATGCATGCTTGTTCAGCTCCTATAATAAACAGTAGAAACATATTTTGAAATGATAAACCGAACAACAAACAGAAAGGAGACTGGAGGCATGTAGTGCCATGATGCATTCAAATGCTGACAGGCAGCAGCACTTCCCAGGCCCATGGCCTGGTCCCGTGTCTGAGCAAGAAGAATTTGACTGGTGTGAAGAAAGTGCCTGGATCAGAGGGGAGCCAGGACCTGCCTCAACAAGGCCTCCACAGTCTGAACAACTCACGTCCCTGCTATGGGAGGCACCTGCCGGAATGGCAGGTATATCCCAGCATGGCCTCAAGAACCTAGTGTCTCTTGATAGCACGATCGCCGCAGGAACATACACAGACAGTGGAAATGAACAACTGGCCATTGCACAACAGCAATAGTTTGTCCTCATCACATGTAGGATGCATTTTGCTCTGCTCTATTCATAAATATTGGACGAAGAAAACAATCCACAGCAAAATCACTAGTGATCTGGGACAAGCATGGGGGCTTGCGTTCAGCACATTAGAGCCATCATTCCATAAAAGGTGGGCATCTTACCCACATGCCCTCTAAGTCTGCAGCACAAACATCTCGCTTACAGACAACACCGTTGAACAATAAACAGGGAATATGCCAGCTCCTATGAAGTGAAACTAGGATAGCCATATTACAAGTAAAAATGTAGCGCACTCATTGAATAAGAAATGGTCATGAGCCCTTGGAAACAAGATCTGTGAACTCTTCTCTCATATCGTGTTTCTGCTGCGCATGTCCCTGCCATTTTAACTCAGAGCTGCCATGCAGCAGGGGATAACCTGAACAAGTACCAACCACAGAGACATCAAGACTCATGGAATACGTCTGGTGCCTCTGTCTGGCTGGGAAAAGGCAGTCTGACTGGAAACAAGTAAGCACTTTGAATTTAGTGACAGAAGATGTGAAGTAAAAACTGGTTGCTGTTAAAATTGGCACTTTAAAAATCCACAATTACTGCCTCAATATTACATGTGAGGGTAAAGACTGTTTAGCTCACTTTAGAATCCAAGAGCTAAGGTGCACCACTTGCGATATAGGAGATACCCTGTAAAGGCTAAGCTTTCCTAGTTATTTGAAGTTGTAGGTAATGCCAGCTGAGTTACTGAGCTCATCAGCTGCTGTCCTCAAAACCTGTCTTGCCACTCTGACTCTGGCAGAGCTGTGCAGGTGGAAGTAAGGGTAACACTGGAATTTGGATTTGAACCGCAGTTGTCAGTCTTAACACTGGTAAGAGATCTGGGATTGCAGCCTGGTCATTGACTCCTTGCTTTGTCAGTTCTGAGGCAAGGACATGACTAGAGAGCTGTGAGCACACACTGGTGGTCACTATGAGAGACTGGCAGGCTCTGTTGCCACAAAGTCTCACTCCCCAGGAAAACTGCCGTTGTGCAGTTGTGCCTGAGACAGCATTGCTGGGTCACAGCACTAACACCATCCCAGACGTCAGTGCTCTGAGATAATGCCCATCCCCCACAGCAACGCAGTCATACCAGAACCCCCTCACCAGCACTATGTGGACCTTCTAACCCACTGTCTGCATACAAACCTTCAATGAAGTCGGAGGCTGTGTATACACGGTGTTTTGCATTGCTGTCCCCCTCTGGGTTGTTCAAACTCCCAACAGCTAACTCGATCACCTCTATCAACTCATCTCGCTTATCCTTCCTTACAGGTTTCTCTTCTGGGTGACGCGTCAGCCCTGTCTCCAGTTGGTACACCTTCTGCAGGGTAAAGCTCTCAAAGGGCACGGCCGCATATTCTGTGGAGAGCTTAACGCCACTGTGCACCTCTGCTTTGTCTATTTGGGAACGGAGGAAAGCCAGCAGGTTAGCCTGGACCTTCTCTGGGTTACTGTGGTCAAGCCGAATGTCCAGGGGGTCTGGGTACTTGTCCTGCACATTCTTAAGCTGCTCGTTCCTGCCCTGGAGCTCAGCTTTCAGCTGGGCAATTTGTTTCTTCAAGCTGATGATGTAGTTGCGGTGTTGCTCTTCTCGCTCTTGCAGAATAGCTTCATATCCCTCCTTCACAGTTGGACTGTGCACTCTGGGCAAGACAAGCTGCTGGTTGTCACCCTTGGGTGTGCAAGCCAACATATAAACAATAGACACCAAGCAACAGGCCACCACCAGCAGGCCTACAAGTCGGGGGAGAAATAGAATAAATCCTCGTCGGAGCATCATCTCTCAAAAAGCAGAGTCTAACCCCACACATGCAACAGTTCTTACATCCATGCAGTGCCACAGAGGCCCCTGGACTTGGAGTACTCTTACACAGATGCATGTATGTGCAGGAATTGGCTTGTCAGCTCTCTTAAAAGGTGTGCTCTGCCTCTATATTGGGCTCTCTCCGGTTTTTACCCAACAGGACCAAAAGACAATCTGCAGAGCAGACAGGACAGCTCCTGATCCTCATGGCAACACCTACGCTGCTGCAATGCGATCGGCTGGTGGCTGATGGAGCCTGAGGACCTGAAAGACAAATGTCAAGGACAGTCATTCAGGCACATTAGAATTTGGTCATTCAGTCCAGACCATTGAGAGTGTTCTATGAATTTACCTCGTTTCTCAACTGCTCTGGCAGATCTCAGAGCTGTGAAGTGCCTGTGCTAAGACCCAAAAGGTGCCAAGACCTTTACGTGGAAAATCCTGTATGCATGCATTTAATTTTAATAACATGACTCGACCCATTGCCAACGAAAAACTAATCCAGGCCTCAGAGTCTGCCATGCTTTAGAAATATTAGGAAGTCGTCATCTGTTACTTTCTAGTGAGATGTTAAAGTGCTCGGTTCATCCGAGCAATGATGGCCCTCCAAGCATTCTCAACTCTTGGAGCGCTCAAATTTTGAAGGTAGTCAGTCTCACAGTTACTGCATACATTTCAGCTTCCAGGCACGTTTTTCCAAAACACCAGGTGACAAATGTGGTCCCATCTGAAAATATAAAGCCTGACCTAAAGCAGAAATTTGATATCCAAGAAACTAGAAACTGTTATCAAGGCCAATTGCTGCAACTAACATTTTTGACATATCCTACCAGATGATCCCATAAAACCCAAAGAACTAGGAACAGGATTTTTTCAGGAGCATTCAGACCAAGTCTTACCCAAAATCAGGGGAAGCTTTGTTTCCATCTAAGAGGTGGTCATCATTGCACACTATGCTATCATTTAATAGCCCCCTTCTGTTTCTTATAACGTTATAAAAAGTCTTGCAACAATGTACACTACTACTGTGTTTTCCATGTATGCTCTCTGCTCAGGAATGAAGACCACAGAGAAGGTTTAGGGAAAGCTGGCTTAGGTATTTTTTAAAATAAGAGAAGTTAAAACTGTGAACATAATCTTTTTTAGTAAGACTCCCTGAAGTATACTTAGAAACAGGAAAGAAAAATTAGATGACTGAAGATGAATATTGATCTAGTTGTAAGCTATATTAAAACAATTGAGCTGAGAACACTACCAGCAGGATTTTCAAAATCCCTCAGTTTTGGCCCAAATCCGTGCTGATGCAAGGAACTTCATCATTTACTCAGCTGACAGTAGACTTCGTCCAAGGCTGAGTAACATTCTAGATTACACTGTGACACTGCATTGTTAGACTCGAACACAATCAAATAAACCCCTTGACACTCACCCCGTGAATGCATGCATGACATTATGACACTTCTTTTGACGATAGAGATTCATAGTCATTTTAGTCATACATCCTTGCCGGCAGACCATTAAGTAAAAAGAGTCTAAGAATAAGAGTTTTGGAGTTATTTTCAGTTATTTCTAGTCTTGAGTCAAAGTCTTCTGTAGGACTTCCTATCAACTGCTAGATGACTTCCCCCCCCTGTGGGCTTGATCGACTATTACTTTATATACAACGGTTATGCAGAGATATTTCTGATCTTTGAACTGTTATCAATATTTGATCAGTCTGCAGAGCTTCAAGAAACAAAAAACCAAACACTTTTAGAGTAGAAATTGAGGGGGCTAGAGTGACCTATAAAAATACTACTCTATTTTTCTTTAAGTAATGCTGAATAGCTGTTAGAGTATTTATAGGATTCTCCAGAAAATGTCAGTGCTTTTAAAGGAAGAATTGTTGATGTTGAGGAAAATATTCAAGCAGCAGGAAAAAGGACAGGATGAAGTTGGCGCCTTACCTTTTTGCTGTGATCTTCTCTTTGGAACATCTTGGTCTGCTACAGCTACTTCTCAGCTTGCCACGATCTTCTCCTGTTTATCTCCCTTCTTATGCCCTTCCCAGAAAACGCACATACTATAAAAAGCACTGTCAGCCTCAGAACACCTCTTCATTGCTTTCACATTTGCCAGCTGCCTACATCTTCAGTCTGTCTCCTGTGTGGTGAAAGGCTGTAGTGGAGACGCTTCCTATGGATGCACTATAAAAGCTGGCCTCCTGCAACGTAAAGGAGCTTGTCAAAGCAGGGAAAATTAATCTGGGCATTTCTAACTCTACAAGAGATCTGGCTAGAAGACTGCAAGAAGGTAGTGTGCAGTGAGACAGGGTCAGGAAGTGGTGAGATGTAGTACATAAAACACTGCTGTGCTTGTATGCTTCACTTCACACAATTAGTCCATTGACTGAATTGGCAGAAGCTGAACATCACTGAAAGGATTAGTTGTGCTAACACGGTATAAACTGAAATTACATCTCAATGGCTTAGATAAACACACAATTTCATTTCTGTAAGCAGCAACAGATTCGAGTTTTGCATAAAGAGTTCTTCAAATGTTGACCTTAAAATGTGTGTGTGTGTGTGTGTATATATATAGCTATCTTCACTAAAACATACTGGTTCTCTCTTCAGGGTACTCTTTCTTTCCTATCTAGTTTCCTGGTTTATAATCTCACTCATCTAGAATGTATGTTTAAAAACACTTCAGGACAGTAAATTAACTGAGCTACTTTGTCCTTTGAACCACCATTCTCATAAGAAGAAATTCAGGCCATGGGGATTTCCACCTTCTTCATGGGGATTTTACCATCATGACTGGAGGCATCCTGACAACAAGCACTCATTACTTGCCCTCTGTTGCTAGATCTGTATTCTAAAATTGTATTGGTGGCTTCAGTGGCATTGCCTTATAGTGATTGACATTTAAATATACAGCTGTTACTGGACTACTATCTCATGGGCATGCTTGTGAAAGCAGTCCCAATCCACGTCTGCCAAAAAAAGCAGATTATTTTAAGTCAACACTGAAGGCGGTCACAGCTAAGGCATCTCAGCTGCACAGACAGTACCAGAAAGCCAGGGATGGTAACTCCTCCTAACAACCGTTCTGTTGATTTCACCAGACCTACACAGTTTCACACCAACTGAGAGAGTCTGAGATGAAGGGGAGACAAACTGAAATGTCTGTTTTTTCCAGGAACTGACAAAAACACCTCTGTATTTCACAGCAGTCAGCTGCACCAAGCAGTATTAGTCTATTTGCAAAGAGAAGTTTTAACGAATATGCAGTGGTTAGTCTGATAGCCGAGGAAAAGCACATTAATTCTAAAAAAGCCTCTGTTTGCAAAAACATCTTCAACCTCACTTTGACCTGTTAGCCCAGCCAGAGGTCAGACCAGCTCACAGAAGTGCTTTTCACTTGTTTTCAAGGAGCCTGGGCCCAAAAATGATCTAAACACAGAAACAGGTTCTGTCATCACTGTAAGCCCTGTGTAAACGGCTCTGCACAGTGGAGGGTGCTGCACCCAGTCATAGGGAGCGGCAAAACTTAAGAAAGTTGGTTGGTTTGAAATTTTGGATGGTATGCACCCACCACGGTTACTCACCAGCACCTGGATTTTTAATGGACTGCAGAGATCTCTGCACAGAAATTTATCTCTGCACAGAAAAGACAACATATTTTAAACCTGAATTTTTGACTCCCAAAAGCCAAACTGAGAACTCGTGCAGAAGAAAGGGACTCAAAACATTATATCTCTGTATATGTATTTCCCCTCTGAGCTCCACACTCTCCTCCCTCATCATGTTGAGGACAGAAATGGATGGCAAAAGAACAGTCACATTTGCAGAGGCAGTGATCTCTCAGCACATACGGCATGGGCAATGCCAAATAATTCCATGTTTTCAAGTGCTTTCTGCCACAGCTTCCTATTGCAGGTGTAACTCAGACTGGCAACTACCATTTTAGATAATAAACCGTTTTGAAATTCGTGGGGGGTTTTTGGTTGGTTTTTTTTTTTTTTTTTTTTTTTTTTTTAATAGAGGCAGTGAATGGCAGAAGCTGCAATTAATTTCTGTGTAGGTGTTTGAAACATCTTCACTGAACAGCAGCACACATCACAGTGAGATTTCACTAGAATCATATTAATCTCCAAAATGAGCTACAGGGAGGAAGAAACATATGTTTCACCCAGACTTTAAGTACCTTACAAAAAAAAAGAAAAAAAAAGAAAGACATTCTGCAGCCACTTGGCATTTGCCTTGAACTTTTTAATTACAAGGACTGAGCACAGCACTGCAGACAAATTAGTCTGCTTTAAATGTTAGTGACAAGATTTTGCCTCCTCAGCCCCTCGACTGAAATTCAAGCCACTCAGCAGAATGAGACATGTCACAGGGATTAAAATCTAGGCTCAGACAAGTGTTTAAGGTGCCTGTGGAGGGAATGCAAAAAGAAACTATTTCTCCTTAATGCTAAATCATGATTTCTCAACTACTTCTCAGCCCAGCTCATTTGCCCAGGGCTGAATTAAACAAAAGGCTGACTAAAGAAAAGAACCTGTCTGATAAAGTGACTGGGTGCATCTTCATAGCCTTGCTGTACTGTCCCCTGTTAAAAACCACACAACTTCTCCCTCTTGGGTTGACACTCACACATCCCAAACAAACCACTTAAAATGCTAACATCTGGTTTACAATTGATAGAGGTACTTGAAACAGAAATAAAGGATTGTTAAGAAATAGTGTCCAGAATCAAAATGCTAAATGCCAATACTTGAAGACAGTAGACAACTTACCATAAAAATCTTTATTTCCTAATCTTTGATTCCAGAGTCATCTTCCACAGAAAATCTTACTTGCATTGCCACAAGTACTCTCAAAGAGAAAAGTCTCGGTATGTAACCCCGCCCAAAATTACACCATTCCCCTGTATAATTAACAATTACAATCTGATCATCTTGCAAATAGGTTACAACAACTATCATAAGCAGTCTTAAACAAAACAAGAAACCCTCAAAAGCATTAATGTTCCTGAAAATACTATGTTTTCTTATTGTGGGGAACTGAGAAGTGGCTGGTTTTACATTCAAGATACTGCTATAGGCTTCTCACTCTGAAAGTTACAAAACCAATGCAGAAGTTATAACTTTTCCCTTCATCAGTACTCTGGACCCCAGTGCTGCTAATTTAATTGGTTCCCTCTTATCAAGGTAAATCAGTAACTTTACTTAACAGCACCATCTTGCCATGCCACTTCAGCTGAGTTCTGAAGTCCATCTGTACTTGCTTTAGACTATACACTTACACCTGGACTCAATGCTCATGTAAGCAACTTTCCCAAAGACAGTCCAGAACACAAAGCCTGAAAGCCTTCTGCTGTTATATGCAGTAAACATGCCAGAGTTGTTTCAACTTCTACCGTAGTCATTATTTCTATTACAGTAGAAATCCAGTAATAATTATTATCTTTACAGTATCATTATTTCTATTAAAAAAAAAAAACCACACTCAAAAGGAGTATTGGGGTCCCTTTGTCCTCCCAGTGCATACACATTCTGTGTGTGGGTGTATCAATGTGGTTACACACACAAGAGTGAAAGCGTCATTGCTTTCCACTCTCCACTGTAAAACAAACTAGTTTTAAAGTAAAAAAACCACAGAAGTTAAGCATCAATTAAGTTCTCACTACATCTGAAAAGAACCAATGTAACCTCTAAAATTATCTCCACATACCAGTAATGTCACCGTTTATAATAAAAAAGCACTATTACTTTAAGTAACTGCAACAACACTCCCAGACCTGCTTTATCTCCCCCAGAACAATGTTATCTGTGAAAGACTTGGCAGTTTTCCACAGATCAATAACAAGCAATTGCAGGAGTCTGTATTAGGAATGGTTTTTTTTGTATGAGACACTCAGATTTCCACCTTACAACCACAACACACTGCCCCTCCCTGCTAAACACACTGACTTGTAGGTACATACACATACATATCCACAGTACAATTGTTAGTTGGGGGTACTATATGAATACTTCGAAAAGCCTTTATATGACTTTCCTGGAAGTTTCCACCACCCTGTTTATCCTCCAGCAGGCAATGTGACAGATGCATGCTCTGTCAAGCTCCAAAGAGAAAATGCAGAGAAGGGATGACATGCATGCACTGCTGCTTCAAAGATGCTATGACTCACAAAGGCCAACACCATGCTACCACAGGAAAGAAACGACGATGCTTTTCTCTAAAGGTCCATTTCTCATTAGCGAGCTCCAATCTGAAGTTTTAAGAATTCAGTTGCTCTAAAACTCTTTTGAACTTTGCTAAAATGGAGATGAAAAATATGCATTTGGGTTGACCTGGAGTTCATCCTGGTCTTTTAAAAGCAAATTAACAAACCATCATAGTTGCTAGTCCTAAAAATTAATGATTGGGCTGCACAGCTGAGACGTCCAGCTTAGCTGGGAGACCAGCACCTTCTGAACGTGACCTTCAATTTAATTTCATTTTGGTAAGTGCCATCTCAGTTTTGTAGATGTGTCAAAGAGGGGCATTTTACTCCAATCACATAATGCTGAAACAGCCCTATACAACATCAAGGATAACAGCACGCTAACTGAGAACGGTTTCTTTTTGCAGGAAACTAGCTAACAAAACAAGGACAAGCTACAGCCAGGGAACAGCTAAAAAATACTAGCCTAATTTACTTCATTTTAAGATCTAATTCAACAACTGCTCTGCATATAGAGGGCTTCCAGAAAGACTAAACTCTGTTTTAACATGACGCCAAGCTATACCAGCTTCTGAAATGGCTCAGAGAATGGATAGAACACAAAATCCTTTAGTATTTCCTGATTAAAACAAATAATGGGATAAATTTTAAAGTCTGGACCTGGAAAAAATGCTGTTACTTCACTTTGAAATGTTTACACATGCACACTCAGTGGTTTACACAAGCAAAAGAAAACTGACTGCCACCACAAGAATGAACAGTCATTCCTTTTAAGAACAAAGATGACCACAGCCTTACAAAAATAGCTCAGGTCAGCAGCAGCAAGGCCTGTAAAAATGAAGGGATCTACACCTGTGTAGGGACACACTATGAATGCTTGTGGGTTTAGACCCATCTCTTCATGATTGTGTCACATGATTGTTACTTAAAATTTTTTTGTACAAAGTACATACTAATGTCACTTTATGCCAGAAGCCCTAAGGCTTCTGCCAGATGTACAACACACAGTACCACAGCCAGACTTTCAATGAAATCTGGAGCCCAGTGCATGTGCACAGACCTGTGACATAGGCCATGGATCAGTAAAAGGTTTAGCACATACCTAATTAAGGAAGAGAGTCATTTATCCATTGATAAAAATGCACAAACGTGCATGACTAAGTTGTGTTCAGAAACAGGAAAACCTAGCTAGGCTGAGTTGCAGAGTGGAAAGCAGTTTGCGCATGTCACAGTATTTATGGAGGACTGCTTAGCCAGGGCTATGTAAGCACTCATAGGTTTAGCTGCCATCACACCAGCCTTTCACCTGCACCTGCAAAGTGCAACGAAAGTCCACTGCTTTGAGAAAAGCTGTTAGGTGGTAAAGTACAGTACCAGTGACTTAAGGTCCCTATCCTAGTAAAGTCCTTGTAAGGTAGCAATATAGTTTTAAGATGTGTGAACAATCCAGTCTGACTTGGAGGTTCCCTCTTCCTCCCTTTGACAGAAATCCCCTGGTACAGCTAGAATCCCCCGTACCAAGCTAGATGGTGGACTTGAACTTCATTAACTCCAGCAGGGTTGATGGCAGAGGAGGTTTCCTCCTTCCTGAGTCCAGCATGTAGGAACTGAGCAGAGATATCTGGCTCCCCCAAGTCTAATATTATATTCTCGTAGTAATGCACAGCCCTAAATTTTGTGCTCCCTGTACTTCAAATAGAAATTCGCTGGGTAGCGTGGTATCAATACAGTGCTTCAAATAAAATAATTAAAAGTAAAGGGGAGAGTAGACAAGGTGTAAAGGGTTTGGTATGTTATCTAGGCTGAGCAACAATTATCAGGATAGGGACTAATATTGCTAACCAAGACTACTGTTCAGCTATGGTTTATATTACAAAAGATAATCAAGTTTCAGGCTACAAACCAATAACCAGGAAGCCAGAAAATAACTGTAACCCGGCATAGTATTGAGACAGGTCACCTAAGCTCCACACACAGCTCCGAAACATGCAGCATTAACAGCTCTCATATAGCTCACTTATCAATCCCCAAGTTCTGCTGACTGGCATTTCCCTATCAGTCTGGTCAGTACTGATGGACAGGAAAAGGCCAGTCCCCTGACTCAGTCCCCATTTCCTTCCTCCTCGAGGTTAGCACTTACTATGAAACGACACGTGCCGTAGAGTCCCGTTTAGTTAATCACCACTGTTTTGATATGTGATTTTGGTGAAAGACCTGGTGTTTCCTTGATATATCAGAAAAGAGTCTCCTAGCAATTCTTTGAAAATCCCAAGCTTTTTTAGTTGTTTCAGTAAAACATTTTTTTCTCTTTCTAGAGAAAGTTTCCAAGTATCTTTTTCATTTTTTTATTTGAGGCTCACATAATATTTGAATCTCACGGACTTCACCTTCATCATTAAACTAGCCAATTCTTTATTAGGGGAACTTGAAAAGATAAATCACAGCAAATTCGCTGCAGAAAAGGTCCGGGCAGAGGGGAAAAAGAAAGGAAAGCCTTCTATATTTAATATTGTACAGTCTATGCACTTGACCATGAAATTCTGCTTCCAAAAAGGAACTGAAAAAAAAAAATGTAGACAACCAAAAAGTAAAGAACTATCTTGCAAACCACAGCTATCTGCAAAGTTTTACTTAGGTTAATTTCAGCAGAATCAAGATGTTTATCTTTGTATGATACCCTATCACTTACATGGCTTTATTTTTAAGTAAAATATTTCAGTAGGTTAAGAATGTATACTTTGTTTTAGCTGAACAAATCACAGTGCCTTGACTTTCCACTTCATGTCAGTTCTTGTGGGTTTCTTTGAAAATGCCAGAACACACACAGGCCCACAGAAAGCATCGCTTTTGGTCAAATGACTGTAAGAAAAAATATTTTTTTAATTTTATCAAAAATGACATCACATTTCTATATCCTTTAGTTAAGTAATCCAAGTCACATTTTCAAGTGCTAATGAGACAATAACTCACAGTTACTTCAGTTTCTAAGATTTCATCTCTGATCCTCAAATCATATTGAAAGTGGGATCTATGCTTTACATTTCTTTATAAAATACCTCAATTCAAACAATTCAAACAATTTAAGTTCTTATTGGTTGTCAAGACATTTCAGTTCCCTCACTGAACTCTACTGGTATCTGGGATTAAAACTGTAGTTTATTATGGAGATTTTAATTGCAGTTATTGCATAGCTGTCAATAGCTCTTAATTACCAACCAGTCAGGTAGAAATGTGTTAAATGTTAACAGTTCACACAAGAGACATCCTGGTTCTCTAACACAGGGCTGACTGATGACATAAGTAAAGCCAGTTCCCGTTGCCAGCAAAAGCTATCTTTTTTTCCCCCTTTTGTTACACAGGAGAAGTACACCCTGCAGTCAGGTCAGCATTTCCTGAAAGGTTCCAAAGACCCTCTCTCTTAAAACGACAACTTCAGGCTTCAATCAGAAGCAAAGCCCGTTTCATGCAAAGTTATGAAATAACACACGCAATATGAACTTACACTATAACATATTTTCTCATTGTACTTCAAGGTAACTGGCTTGGTTTAATTTAACAAGTCATGTATCAAAGTTGATGCAAACCCAACTATGTTTTTCTTTTAAGGACAGTTCACGTTTTTAAAGAAAAGTTTCCTGAAATTAGGTGCATTTATAAAGCTTTTCAGAAAACAAGAATAGAAAAAAAAAAGTATAATTCCCATAACCTACC
This sequence comes from Dromas ardeola, assembly GCA_013398915.1. NCBI lineage: Eukaryota > Metazoa > Chordata > Aves > Charadriiformes > Dromadidae > Dromas > Dromas ardeola. Next base: position 47,203 of record VYZM01008990.1, read on the forward strand.
AGAATATTTGAAGAAAAGAGATTTCCTTATGAGATGAAGCTTTGTGCTACTGAGTCTTTGTTTCTGTTCATATGGAAACTTGCCTGCAAATGATAGCATTATTTTTTATTTTAACAAAGATTGGCTAGAACGTGTGCTGGCAGAGCTACGCAAGCTAATGAAATAAAAAGAATAAATCGCTGCTGCGCCTTTCCAGATTTCTCTCTTCCCCTCCTTTTAATACAGTTTTCTGTAGAATATTAAAATCATACCATTTTCAGCAAGAACCCATACCAGTTTAACTCAGAGGAAGACATTCCTCTAGTCCCCAAGCCAATGTCCTCTAGTCTGCCTGTTTTCTAACCCGTGGAAAAGGAAATGCAGCTGTTTTCGGTAGTGTCTTACAAGTGCACATTGTCCCATTAACTTCTCTGAAGGGCTTACTGTAATTGTGCAATGCATTCTGGATCACAGGTTTAAAGATGTAAAGTCTTTATACTGATAACCAATTACTACTGAGTTAATTGTTAATAAACTGTAACACTCAGCTGCGGAGTAGACACAAGTAAAGTTTCTGCAATCTCACGCATCAGAGACGGAAATCCTGTCACACTAATAAAATACCTCAAGGATTCCTTATAAACTGGTTGAGACCTATATTTCTTTTATCATTACACCTCCACCAGCTTCTGTCTGTATATTGTTCTGTTATCACAGAATTAGTTCAACAATGGCTATTAGAAACAGCAACAAAAAGTCTCACAATAAGTATTTCAATAGTCCCTGAAAGAATAATAGTTCTCCTATTAATGGGAAAGCATCTCCTTTTCCTAGCGGCAGTCAATTTAACAGGCAGTTTTCCAGGACTGGCATCTTAAGAACAAATGACAAGAGAATTTAACACTTTCTTGCCTAAAAGAGGAAGGAAAGCAACTATTGGTGGAAGATGTTAGTTGGAAAACACCATCTGAAAGATCCTACAGGAAAGAATGAAATATGAGCAAATGGTGTCAGCATGTGTGCATGGAGCAAGTGAAAAAAGGCAACTCATATCTGGTTTAAACAGAACTCCCATAGAAAGAGAATTTTTAAGTGCTAGGTAAGAGCATGCACAGGGGATTGTGGTGGTTTAATTGTCTCCTCTGGTATGTACCCCTGACAACAAACTCAGCTTGACTTTGCACTGAAAGCATGACAAAAAACTCATTGGTAGAACTGGAGAAGCTGAGGGAAACCCCTGTGTTTTTAAAGGAAAACATAGGTAAGAGAAGCTGCTTGACAGTGCAGATCAGATCAGGTCAGCCATCCAATGGTCTACATTGCATCTTGCAGAGGATACCAAGTGCTTTGGAAGATGCGAAAAAGATCTTGTATAGCAGAGAAATATTTCTAACCTTTGTAATTTTGATCATCAACCTATTCCCTAAGCATAAGTTTGTATTTTGTAACAGACATGCACAAGAAACAATACTCCTATTCAGGAAATGTTACATTTCTTCATTACTCCTCTGGATTTTTAACATGGTTTTGACCCTCCACTGCTTCAAAATTGGTATTCTTCCATCTCCTCCCTTGTCAGTGAAGCCACACACTTCTAGCTGTTTAGGTACTGGTTTTAGCTACTTCTGAAAGAGGATGACCCTTTCTATCAGCTACTCTTCTTGATTAGTACTTCAGCTGGTTCTATTAAGTTGCAGTCAAAAAGGACAAATAAAAGTGTATTCTCTCAAAAATAACTGGAAAATTCAAAGAGCATAATTATCTTACAGATAATCCCAATGTATTCCAAGGATACAATCATAGGCAGAACTCTCCTTTGTTTACATGGGAGAGGCGTGCATGCTGAGAGATCTACCTCTGACCTAAGTGCAGGTCAGGCTCCTGCACTTAGCTACTGAATTATCTCCCCAACTCCATCTACACACAGCAAGACCTACATTCCTGCTGAGATCCCGGGGAATTTACCTGGCTAATTTAACCATCTAGTCTGTCAGATGCCTATGGATGGGTGGGGCAAATGCTCCCCCAGACCACCTATTCCACACAATTATTTCACTGAAGAGCTCTGCATAAGCATCATTGCACTAAGCCAACTAACTTATTTTACATAATTACAGTGTATTCATTACTGCAGAAGACCCACAGCTCAACAGAGGGAACATGCCAGGAAGTGGTAAACCTCCTGATAACTTTGACACACTGACTTGCCTCCTGAAAGACTAATCCAGTGTCCTACTGTTTATTCATGTTATTTCTGACTTCACCCACTTGTACAGGATTACTGGACATCATGCAATCTGTGCAGTGCAAAAGTGCAGTATGTCTCCAGTAAGTCCAACACACCCAAAATGCACTCAGCAGAAAAGGGAAAAAATATAACACAAACCAGATGTTCTTGACCTCCCCTTTGGATTTATATAGCTGCTGCTTCTTCATCCCAGATATTCTACCTCAAAATGCACAGTTGACTTGAAATATAAGAAATGCAAGAACCAGGCAGTAACATAATATAACATAACATATAACATAACAATCTGAGTTAACAGCTGCTTGCTAGCTGAGGAATCATGCATACATCCATTATTACAGGTCTAAAAATAGCAAGCCTTTGAGAAGCTGTTAGAACAGCAAAATCTGGCATATGGATATAAAAGTAATCTGTGGATAAAATAAAAAGATAGTGAGAATTTATTGCAAACAGATGGTTAAATAAATAGTGCCATTTCGTCCCAACTTTGAGTAGCAAATATTGCCACCATTATCAGTGATGTCAGAGCCAACTGCTCCACATGGGGTCTCACTGCATTCCCTTCAGAATGGGCCAGGCTCTCAGGTAGGGGGTCTGCCCCAGATGAAACCTACACAGATTCCTAGCACTCTTTTAGTGCCCTTTAGGTCTTTTTTCTACCCATTTTGTATCTCTACATGGTAAGCCTCTCCAGAACAATGACATTCCATACTGTTCAACACTTTGCACAGTGGAAGTCAGGTCCAGTTGGGCCCCCAGTGAACCTATTGCGACAGTAAGGCATCAAATACCAGATAGTGGCCCACAGCTTCTCCATTCTCTCTAACAGATGCACAGGCCATTTCAGAAGCCCTAGCAGAACCAGCCTGGCTGGTCTACTGAAACGATATATTAGTGCTGGCAATCAGCCCAGAAACCTTAAATATGGTACAAGCTATGGCTGCAGCCCAGAGGAAAAAGAATAAGAAAATGGTAAATATCTTGAAATTAGGATTCCTCCAGAATCTCATCTTAGCTTTCAAAATGAGGAGCCTAAAACTAAATACTGTGCATGTATTGCAGCTAAACAGCAAGGTTCCTCAGCTGCTGGCAGATTTGGAGTTTCACATGAATCTGTCACACAGGGGCAGGGAGAAGGAATTTGAGGAGCAGATGTGAGGCAAATACCTTGGTCAGGGTCTCACAGCATAATGTTGAATTTCCTTCTTTTAAGAAGTGCAGGCCCTCAGGATCACTATTCTGATGTGTGCTGAGTGGAGGCCCCACCTACTCTTCCTTGTTTTCCAGAGGAGATGCCCAATGAAATTGAGTCCCTCCAGGCACACTCTCCTTTATAAGTGGGAATCTGTGGTTTAAGGAGTACGGCTACTGACAAAAACCTCAGGCTGCAATTATAGGATGGGCCCTTCTATATCCATTAGCTCAGGAAAGAAAGAATTCACAGTCTAGAGGGAGACAAGGGGAGCAGCTGAGAAGCAGCTTCCTCAGATGCTGAATGGCACATGGAGGTCCCTCTAGATATGGGTCCCTAACATCCAGCCCAAGGGAGGCAAAAGTAAAGACAACTCACTGTAATTGGTAGAAAGAATTGCTTTTAGGCAGCCTCCTTTTCCAGAGTAATTCAAGCTAAGAGTCATTCCCTGAGAACACACTCCACTACAGCCTCATGCAATACAGCATTTCTTAGCAGCACACTTTCTGGCTTGCAAAGATACAAACAAAGTGCAACAACTCATGCTCCGAAGCACTGGCAAAACACAGCCCTCCCTCAGCCCAAATCCACACTTTGGCATGCCGCAGAATGCAGGCTATATTCATTAGATAGGTCAGTTCTCGGGCTTCATCCATTTCAGTCTGCAAAGCTGTCAAAAAATCACAAAATGACCAGAAAATGCTTCCACCATATCCGCGGAAGACAGCCCAGCTTGTTCACTTTTAAAACTTTCTACACCAAAGACCCCAGCAGGCGCATTTCCTGCTGTTATAAACACCTGATCAGTCTCAGCTGGGAAACACTGTATCCATCACTGGGAACACTCAGAAAGCTTTCTAAAGGACAGGTCACTTTTTTCTTTCACCAGGGTAGCAATGATGTAACTAGATGAGGTTTCTGACACAACCAAAACACTGCACGGTCACGCTACTTGAAATAAAGGACTCGCTAAAAGGAGATGGTATACCGTGAAAGCAGAACGAGAATTTGCATTTCATTAGAGACATGGAAATATGGAACAAAAAAAAAAAGTCATCCCACAAAAAGGATATTACTGGGATGATGTCCGGAATTTTTTTCCTTTGAAAAAGGAAGTTCCCCAGGGAGTCAAGGTAATGGTGATATGATACTAGAAAAGGAATATTTGTAATGGGTAGCACTAGTTCTACTGTAACAGAAAACCATCAAGACACACTTCCCTGTGCCATAGATAAAATAAGCTGGACAAAGCACCTTTGTCCCACTATTCAAAGAAACGTAACATCAAGAACACAGATACTACAGCTTATTAACACCTGTCAGATAACACGAAGAAGTCGTGCAGATGAATTCAGTAGCTCCCGATAAATCAAATGGGAAAGAATTTACAATTTATAATTTCCCACTAAAAGCAACACTCAGCTGTAGTGATGGAATGCAAACCTCTCATACCTCTGATTTTATGCCTCCTAGGTAGATTTCAAAGGCACAGCAGACACAACATGAAAACTATTTTCGGAGCCTTACAGCTGGATACATTTAGTTACCCTTTGTTACGTTTTTCCTGTAAACAGGCACTTTCCCAATCACTTTTCCCATTTATTCTGGAATGCCATCAATGTAATTTGGCATCAGGACACTTTGGATTTGTCTTATCTCCCAAATCACTTGGAAGAAAATATACAGACAGTATTTATGTATGAGCTAAATGGAAAAATTAAATTATTACTAATGTCATAATGATTTATTGTGTAAGTTTTAGTTTCATTTTGAAGGAAAAAATTATTGAGGTTTTTTCCAAGGCTTAAAACAGTATTATCTGATGAATTTCAATCTGTTTTTTTTGGCACTGATTCTTTGTAAAGTATTGTGTCAGTCCAAAACATCAGTACAGTAGTAGTAACTGCTATTAATGAACATTGCAAGCAGACCATTTGACAAGATGCCCCAGCCAGAAGCCATTATTTAGACCAGTCCACACCCTAGCTTCATTGAAAATTAAAATAACCATTTTTTTCCTCCTTAACTCATTTATTCAACTTCAAGATGTCAAATCCCTCTGCTTAGCTCAACACATATACTGTAAAAGAATCTCTGAAAGGAGCTTCAAAGAACACCAACTTGCTTTGTGCCTTCGCATCACGTGCACACAGTCACTAAAGAACAGAAACATAAACTTTAAAATTCATTACCGAGCCTATGCCATTTAAGCTCAGCAACCAAGTTACAAACTTTGTGTATGCAAGAGGGGGGATGTATTGCCTGACGAGATGACATTTACACCCAGAGTAAAAAAGCAGCACAGCTGAGATTTCCTAGTGCAGCAGGCTGTTTACAGGCCCTGATTTTCACGTGCTGAACGCTCAGACCGCATGCATGCAAACAAGCCATACCCTTGTGAAAACACAAACTACATGCTCCAACCCGAAACCTTCATTCTAGGAAACGGAAGGGGCTGGGTTAAATTGTAGATCGTGCTGTCCTCAAGCATTCCTCCAGTCTGGCCACTAGCACTGGTATGCCTGAGTTGGGGACACACAACTCCCTTTGCTTTGCTGAAGGGATGGAAAAACATGTAGAAGGAAGAAGTGAGGAGTAAACAAGTGGAGACAAAAGATGAGGGTGTTTGTGGGATCCATTTAGAATCACATTGTTGCTAAAATAACCTTGCATTGTGAAGAAATAGGCTGCAACTAGGTTTGCAACTACAAAGAACCACAAAACCTCAACATGATTTGAAGCGGTTTTTGCTGAAGCAAGCAGCTGTAGCAGCTGGCTTGGATTATGAAATGTGTTTGGGGAAAAAAAAAACACCAAACCAAACAAGCCCCACATGTTCAAGTCATACCTATCTGCAGACAACATCAAGAGAGCCTTAGAGAGGACAACAGGGCCTGGACCAGAACACACCTTTCCTCATGAAGGAGCGAGGAGAGAACTGGGAGCCTTACTCAAGTAACTCTGCTATTTTCTCTGTGCAGCCTCTACCAGCAAGGGACTCCATTTTTACTCTTCCCAAAGGCAGGCTGGGTTAGGAAGCTCTTAACACCCCTCTTTCCACCAAGATATTAATCTCAACAAGTCCCAGTGGGCCTGAATCCAGCTGCAACAAACTTTCTGGGCACTTATGACTGTTATGAATTGCAGTGACTCAGCCAAGCTATATCAGAAAGTGAGCATCTTCTACTTGTTCACAGAAACTTAATAAGCCAAGGGAGGAGAAAAACAAAGCGTCAGAAAAGACACATCCCTACATATCTTCATCTTACAAAGCTTAGCCCTTCTCTCTGACCTTAGACAGGTGTTGCTACCTGGCTTTCTGTCTCCCCATACTCTTCTGAGTGTTCTGCCTCCCTCCCCAGACCCATAGCTCTGTGCTTCAGAGACTCTTACCCATCTGTGCGGTGATGCAGTTGAATCAAAGGTATCAGTGTTTATTTACCACCAGCATTTCCCCACTTATGTTCCCATTGCCATGGTGAGCAGCAACAGAGTCTGAAAGATAAGGTCAAAACATAGCCTAGATATCTCCCACAAGCCATCTGGAAGAATCATTTTCTGCGGAATTCTCTGGCATGGACTTACACTTGCTCTGTGACAAAAAGCCAACCTCAACTCAGCACTCTGGACTCCTAATTGAGCTCCTGGGACATCTGGGAACAAGAATCATCCCTAAAAACCTTGAACCCAGATTCCTCTACAGTTCCTGGAGAGAAACTTCCCAGTTCCTTACAGGTTACCAGTGTTACCTCTTTGGTCTGTGTCAGCTTCATTCTGTTTCCTTCCACAGTGTGGGACTCCAGGTCCCTGCCACATACCTGCAACTGCTTTGCCAAGCACCCCAATATCACTTCATAGGAATCAATTATTATTTTCCATCTTTCAGAAACTTTCCAGCCTATTTTTACACAAATTACAATGGTAACGTATGACAATATATGTTGCATCTGAATATAATATTTGTGAAGATGAAGCAGATCTCTTCCCTAGCTACTATACCACTGAAAATCAAATGTCAGTCTGCATGTCTTGGATTACTCATAGATAATGCAATTAGCTTCACAGTACAGTTATGTAAACTGTTAATCAAACATCGAGACAGAGGAAAAAATAGATGATGTCAAATGAACCCTGGAAAGAGACATGAAGTACAGCCTGTCAAGACTGCACATGCTGAAGTGCTGCAGGAAAGATGAAAATTATTGTGGTAAGTACATCATGATTTAGGCCAACGTAAAAGGGAGGCTATCGACTTGGTGAAAACCTGGTCCAACACATGTTCAGCATGAGAAATTGTGTCCTGGAGACAGTAACGAGGACACAAAGTATGGAACACCAAAAAGGCTGAAACAATATCAACATACAACAACTCTCTGTCCTGTCTCAGCAGGAGTCAAATGTCAATGATTGGAACCTAACAGAAAATTGGATTTCAGTATAATTTGACATTTCTGAGCATTAAAGAGGACTATTCAAGAGATGAGAACACAAAGTGCAGTATTGACAATGGTGTTTACAGGAATAACCCCAGCATAAGACAGTGTTTTTTTCAAGTTTTTATTTTTATGTTGAAACCATACTAAGTGTCCAGTTGCAACAAAGTCTCTATTAGGAGACTCACACAAGTACACTGCTGTAGATTTTATCTTTTAGGCATCTTCCACAGTCTGCCTCTGTAGCAGTTCATGTGCTCCAGAAGCCCACAGACCACAGGTTGAAAACTGCTCCTCTAGATGAAGCCAAGCACAAGTTGAAACTGATAGTGAGAGAAGAAAGAGTCCTCTGTTTTCACACCTTCATATCCAGGGCAAAAATAAGAGAATTCAGGATATGCAAGCCTCCATGTATGTGAAGCAGTCTTCATACTCTTAGGCTAGGACAATAAATATTGCATAGTACAGAAGGGAACATGATCTTTAACCACAATGCAACCTAAACCCTACTGCCATAGGCAGACCCTGAATCAGCTGAAAGAGACAACTTAGCAACTAGTACTTTATGGAATCAAGTTTCTACTGAAAAGGTCAAAGGAAGAAGTTTTGCATTGTGAGCAAAAGGGAAAATTCCCGTCCAAAACTACACTAGCCTGGAGTGTCACTGCTAAAAAATGGAAGTTAACTTCAAGATTATGATATTACAGGGGAGTGAAACCAGAGGGTTGACAGTGGCTCAGTTTATCAGGAGCTCCCCAAAGATACTAACTCACTTTCTAGAATCTATCCACGCAGCTGCAAGGCACCTAACAGGGGTAACAGAAACCAAGCTAGTACAGTCGTATCTGCTGAACCTGTCTGTAGAGCACAAAACAGGTCTGTAAAGTGAGATTTGGAAAGGGAGATGAATGGAAAGGGTCCGTTCATTTCATTTCACTAAACTCTAGCTCAGAGGTCCACAGATGGCAACTTAGATAACCATATCAGCAATAACCCCAAACCTGTTGGATGTTCTCAAAGGAAAAACACAAAACAGCTGAATGGGAGTGTGGGAAAGGGGTTTGGCTAAGAGAGAAGAAGCAACATAGTACTACACCAATTCTTGTAATTCCACATTGTATTTTTTACACATTTACACTAAGATTATTATTAATTACTGAGGCAAGTGAACAATTAAAAGAGAACTAAAATAAAATAAAATAAAATAAAATAAAATAAAATAAAATAAAATAAAATAATAAAATAAAATGAAATGAAATGAAATGAAATGAAATGAAAAGTATAACATACTGTCACTGACAGGAGCAGCAGTTACAAGACCTGCCCGCACTGGGGATCCTCTAGGACAAGAAATTATCAAACTTGTTCAAGATGTTTTTGCTCAGCTGAACTAGCCAGAGGCTTTCCCTGCTATAATGCTTTCTTTCTCATGTGTGTAGTTATAGGCAGCTCTGAGTCAGTAAGAACACACACCTGCACGCATAAAGTCGCAACCCAGCTTGGCATCCTAAACTTAGATGAATCAAGACGGGGCAAGACTGAAGCTTTTCACTTCTGTGTTATCTCCTGTATCACCTGAGCCACATCTGGATTAGTTTTAAGACAGCTATTTTGGGACCTCTGTGCTATGTGAAAGCAAAAGCAGCTTCATGTCAGCTTTAGCTTGGGAGACTGGCTAAAATCCAATTCTAACTGCAGCCTATGTGAAACCGAATGCAGACCCAGGCCTTAATTTTGAGTTAGGTATCTAACTTCTTTCTGACCTGAAAAACAACACCACAATTTGGAAATTCTTCCCCTCTATCTTGAAACACACTCTTGAAGAGGCTAAGTGAAAGGTTCATTTTAATCTGCATCACCAGCAAGATGCAATATGATCAAAAAAGCATATCAAAATTAAGAAAAAGACACAACGTGCTGAGGAAAACAATTACAGATTTAGACAGAAAATAGGCAAAACTCAAAGGAAACTGCCCCACGTAATAGAAAAAGTGTCACTAAAGAGTTGTGAAGAATTGTTGCCTACTTTTTTCACTTCAGATCAAAATTACACTTCAACGTTTTGTTGCTTCAGTCCTAAGAGATCTGAAATGCTTGCCTTGAGCTACTACTGATCATACACGTCAGTTCAATGAAAGAGACCAAAAGTTTAGTAGAAAGTACATATCATAAGCTTAGGAGCAATGACTCAAGAGTTGTGTCATTCAGCAGGCAAAGATTACACTACAGCCTCTCACACTGGGAAATAAGCCCTCTCTTGAAAAAAGCCCCATGTGAGTAAACACAAAAGGACATGGTAAGTGTTGTGGTTTAACCCCAGACGGCAGCTCGGACCATACAGCCACTTGCTCACTCCCCCTAGTTGGCATGGAGGAGAGAATCGGAAAAGTAAAAGTGAGAGAACTTGTGGGTTGAGATAAAGACAGTTTAATAAGTAAAGCAAAAGGCGCGCATGCAAGCAAAGCAAAACAAGGAATTTGTTCACTGCTTCCCATCAGCAGGCAGGTGTTCAGCCATCTCCAGGAAAGCAGGGCTCCATTACATGTAATGGCTACTTGGGAAGACAAACACCGTAACTCCGAACATCGCCCCTTCCCTCTTCTTCCCCCAGCTTTATATACTGAGCATCACATCATATGGTATGGGATATCCCTTTGGTCAGGTGGGGCCAGCTGTCCCAGCTGTGTCTCCTCCCAACTTTTTGTGCACTCCCAGTCTACCCCCTGGCAGGGTGGTGTGAGGAGCAGAAAAGGCCTTGGCTGCTTCGCAACAACCAGAGAGATCAGTGTTTTACCAACACTATTTTCATCCCAAATCCAAAACATAGCACTATACCAGCTGCTAGTAAGAAAGTCAACTCTATCCTAGCTGAAACCACGACAGTAAGGAACAGCAAAAGCTATCACTGCATTAAGGTGCAGCACATCAGAACTTTTCCAAAACACTACTGTACTTCCTAGGTCACCATGTGCAGATTCCAATGTCTTTCCCAGGGCAAAAGGGTCTGTCAACTGGTCTGGAGGACAGCTCCGATCAATTCATAGATGACAGATATAAACATCATTATGTTATAGGACTGAACACCAGCCTATGCAAGCAAAGTCTCCTTTCTGGAGGCAATATAATACTATGCAAGTCATTTTCACTGTCTGCTTCTTGATCTTTCCACAAAGACAGTAATGATGACACACACCGTAATTATGCATTTAGATAAGATGGTGAAATAAATCAGAAGTGGATATGTATTTAAGACAAAATCACTCTCTTTGGCTTCTTCTCTTCACTTACTGTCATGGAAACCCCATCAAGGAACTTTAACTAGACACTGAACTTAAAGGCGTCTGGAACTTGACAATCCAAATCCAACCCTAGCAGTGCAAGAATTAGCATAATTATTAATATGCTGAATACTACTTCTCCAAAAAATCTCAATGAGGAATATTAGAATTCTCCAGAAGGTGGGGTTTTTCCCCTCCCCACTGGGTACACTATCATAGACATTAATTGGAAAAAGTCTATTTACTTCAAATTCAAAAGGGGAAAAATGCCAAGACAGGAGTTGCCCATGACAGTTGCAGCAAGGAAACAAGAAACTAGAGTCCTATACCAATTCTGAAAGCTTTTAACATGCCACTGTAAAGGTGAAAATGTCAGTGAGAGAGATTTCTTCAGGAGTCAGATACTTTTATCGCGAATCACCTTAATGGTGGTGCATACTCAGCTGAGAGGAACTGTGAACGCAATTTGGTTCTAATTCTTTGAATTCACAGATTTTTATTTATTTTTTTTTTAAAGAAAAAATGAACGTGAAAACAAAACTCTTACAAGAAGCAGCAGGAAAGTCTTACTGAGAAGGACAGTTTTGCAACGGCAGTCCCAGCAAGCGATGCTCAGCTGATGGAGTGTAACTCCACCAGCAAGAAATCATGCTCACCAGTTCACAATCTAGTCCAGTGTCTCCAAAGAAAAATGTAGTTTTCACCTAAAACTGATGGTAACCTAAATAATAGTGCTCAGCAGCAAGAAATTAGCACAGTACAGATATTTATCACACCAGGACTCTGTGATCGGTCTCACCCCCACCTTCTCTCTTTCCTTGGTAATTCTGGAAAAGAGCTTACCCTTCTCTTGGGCTCCCCTTGATAGCAAGGGACATCCTCATGGACCTAAGGTTCCCTGTAACAGCAAAGGCTCTCCTATTCTCTCTGGTTGTCTGGAGAAGAGCATGTTAGTCAACCAAGACTAAGATGGATAATGGATGCAAGGACTCTGTAGACTTTCCCCTCACAGCCAATTCTCTCTCTTGCTGTTTTACTAAAGTTGAAATATTTCTGTGGGAATATACCAATATCAAACTTCCATTAAATATTTTTCAACTCTAGGATGCAACTCCAGAAGGAAACTAAAGAAATAGACTTAATACGCTGTAAGTACCAGCATTTCTATAAAACAAATGCTGCAGTGATTAAGGATATCACAGGACCCAACAGCTTTGAAACTGAATCTCATACAATATGAATACAGCTCCATGACTCATCCATCCTCTTTTCTACACCTCCTTTAACTGATTACATTTGAATCATGCATATTAGAAAAAAACATCAAGACAGTACCATTAGCTACACTACAAGTTGCAGAAGTGCAAAATGGCATGAAAATGCCTAAGCCTTTTTAATAATGATCCTGCCCTCCGCTGCAGATCAGCTGGCATGCACAGGTTGGCTCTCTAAAAAACTAATGCAGCCACTCCCTGATTAAATTACTCCCGGAGTGGAAAAGACATTGAGCAGCCTGCCTGTTTCGATTGGCTGTGTAGTGACTGAGCTCAATGAATATGGAAATAATTGGAAATCCTAGACCAATATAGAGGTGGAGGAATATGTGACCCACATAAAGGGCACACTGGAGTTGCCTGAAAGTAAAATCACGGTGTTAAATCAAACAAGTGAAAAATCCTTGGGATAGGGGTCAAAAAATAAATAAGGATGACTTCACTATAATGCCAGAGGGTTCCAGAAGAGATGCAAAGCCTTTTCGAAACCTCTTTACAGGCTGTCATCCTAGGAAGGAGGTGAAACTGAGAATTTGTTAAATCCTAATTCCTAACTCTAATCTAGACCTTCGCGTCTCTTGTGCTGTTGAGTTTTACAAGATCACTAAGCATTTGCCAGCCAAGTTTCTTTGACTCGGACTCAAGCTATGACCTTTTTAGTAGTTCATAGCCAAAAAGATTCTAATCGGCATATAAGAAATGGACAATTACCTTAGAAAAAACAAAAAGCTTTAACACCAGACGAGCTCGTTTTCGCCAACTCAAGCAGATGAACTGTTAAGAAGGCAAGAAAATTACAGCCCTGCACTAACTGGAAAAAAATCTGTAACATACCTTCCTGAAATCTCTAAAAAAGCCTACATTTTCCTTGGACATGGCTCACTTGCGCACCTGTGCTAACCAAGAATAACTACCACCCCAGTGTAAGAGGTGCTTCTGGTGAAACAGAAGCGGTCTGCTTCACAAATACTCCTTGCAGCTGGAGTACAAGCCATGTTCAGGCATCCCACATAGCTCTGGCCCTCCTGGCACGTATACCACTCCCTGGAATTGCTGGCAAACAAGGGATGTTACACCAACCTTCTTCAACTTCTTCTACCTGGCTGTCACAGCAAAAGGCAGATCCAGAATCAAGGGTGAAAAAGGAAGTTTAAAAGAAGTTTGGACAAATGCAACCTACATGCATGCACAGTTCTAAACTCTCTTTTGACACATCTAAAAATTAGGGCTACTGACTCATTACAATAGTTTTAAGAGGTTCTGAGGTGCGCTCTCAAAACACACTTTTGCACGTACTTTACATTTGCAGTGATCTAGTTTCTTAGTATAGTTAGTTCCTAAGGATTTTAGAGTGAAGCTTTATTTTCCCTTCTCTAATGCTAAGAAATTTTCCTTTCATTCCTTTAACATTACATAAGTGCTTTTCATTTCCTGAATAATTCTCAGAGAAAACTAGGATATTTCTGGAATAGCTTATTAATTCATTCATAAATATACATACTTGGCTCAATTAAGCATGAGAAAACTTCACCACTGACTTTTATCTCATAGGATCACCTTACACTATCCTGCAAATTGGAAGGTAAGTGACATGTTCTTTAGGCTGTTTTCTATCCCTGTGGCTCAAATAAATCTCTATATCAGTTTCTAAACCAGTAACCACCACTTTCATAAGTGCATCAACCTAAAATATTTCTGTTTCAATTTGCTAGGATTTGAGTCAATATTATGACGTGTTATATATTCCCCTCAGATAATTTTTTTACTTAATAGCAGTCTGGTGAGAAAAAAAGTACACATAACCTGATTCACAATACACACTACTGTATATTTTGCTAATAGCTTTTTTTCAAACTTTCCGAATGTTGATGTAAAATCTCTTCCCCGAAATCAAGAGGCTTCACCTTCTCACAGATAAAATAACAAAAAGTTTCCTGTAAAAAGCATGTTGCAAAATTGTTATCTCTATTTTCAGACTATTCTAACTGAGGATGAACAGTTTTCTTAAGTATTAGCCCCACATTAAAAGTGCATCTTGGAAAGACTATTTGATGTGCCAGAGTAGAACTCCTCCTTTCCAAATCAATACAATTCTTAAAGTTTCCCACTATGAAGGATGTCAGTACCTATGTGATTATCCTAAATGTTAATGAAAACATCAGATGTAGGATACATGAAGGCAAAGAATCCAAAGATAGACATACTCGGGACTGGATGAGTGGAATCAGGGGTTGGGTGACTGGTTACAAAACGTAAAACATAAAAATGCAGACACTACATCCTTCATAACTTGTTCCAACATCGAGTGATTACCACTGATCCCTGGCACATGCAACTCTTCCTAGTTCCGTTATGATCACAATGACCAGCACTTTCACAGCTATCTTCTCTGAAGTAAATTCATAGGGAAAAATGATGAAAAAACCCTCTTCAATTATATAAAGACTAAAATCCCATTTTTAAGACTGAAGTGTTCTGCCTTGTGAGCCCTCCACATGTAGTTGAAGTACCATCTTGGTAGCAGAAATGGCAGTACAGGTGACATGACGTCTCCTTACCTTTCACCATTCACATCCCAACAAAAGATGTGCATGAAACACAAACCAGTGACCACCAATGCTGGTCTGAGTAACATGTGAAAGCCACTGAAGCCATTTGATTTAGTGCACATGCCTGGGAGTCTTTTGGTTATTCAATCACTCCTGTGGTTTGAATATTTTACCCTGTAATTCTTTATCAGCCCAACTTTCAAAAGCAGCAATCACTTAGTAAACCATGTCCAAACCAGGTAAAGTTACAGGTGGCTCAGGTGTTTTGCAAATTAAGTGATTCTAATTTCTAAATATGGCTATACAATAGAATATAATCTGGTAGGCAGAGCTTTGAGCTGAAATGCAGGAGAGAAGTCCTGCTTCTGGTTCTGCCACTGCCCCGCTGGAAAGACCCTGGGTGAGTCTTTTCACCATACACAAAACAGAAACAATAAGAGAATTCCCTCAAAAATCTGAGCAACATTACAAACAGATGATTAATAAAGATATCTGGCTGCAGGCTTTTGGCTTTGAAGATCTTGATCCAGTTTCTCATGCTGGAGAGGAAGAGAGAATTATTCGTTTTAAGAACTGTCAACTATTTATAGCCTTAGCTGTTTTTGCAGAGACAGCAAGCCATAAACCTATTGCTGCCTCAACCCTCTCCAGTAGAAACAATTCCCAGGGGTATCCGCAGACTGTTCCAAGGTTGCTGGAGTGCATATTGTTCCGTGTCTTCTTGCCAGTAAATAGCAGGACCACTCTCAGTCTCACAATGGAGAGGAAAAAGGAAAAAATTATTTTTTCCCCAGGATTTCATTTCAGTAGAGTGTCTATCACTGTTCTGTTATTCTTTTCTTTCTGAATAGGAGGATGAAGTCCATGTCCAAGTGACTGCTTTATGTTTCCCTGTTATCAAGGCAATGCAACATGAAGACAATGGCTATTCACGTAAATGGAGGGGTAGCCCACTTCATCACAGGCACAGACTTGGAAATAAAAGCTATCACCTAAAAAAGCTATTTCTTTCAGTATAAGCAAAAGTACTAATTTTACAGAGCTGAATATTACATTTTTTCCATAGCTTCTAGTAAAGGCAAGAAGCAATGTGGTCAGGGTTGCCTTCAACAGTCTACAGAGGAGATGTAAATAATCTGCAACGCTCTCTGTCAGCCCACATAGTTAAATGTAGTTAGAAGTGGTTGCACTGCTGACCCTTCAAAGCATGGACTCAAAATCAGTACTTCTGAGAAAAAAGCAAAAGAAACCTGCAAAGTCTCTACAGCCTCATCATTGATTACTCTGATGCCTTCCAGTCACTAGAAACTTAACAGTAGGCATCCATACAAAGAACATCACAATCAAGAATTCCAAATGCAGTGCCTGGAAGACCAGGCTGTCGTGTCTGTGTTTCCTAATGAAGGTGTGAAACAAGAAGACAGGCTTTCTATACTTTTGAGCAGTTACTACCTATAGCTATAGCCTAAATGAGTAGTTAATGAACCAAAACACAGGGAAACCTGCTATTAAGGCCCTAGCTTTTGATGTTTTGCTACAGCTGAGGTAGAACACAAGGAATAAAGTTCTTTCGGTTTGATCAACAGGCTCATGGCACTTCCCGAAGCAGATGCTGAGAACTGCCATTGAGCTGGTCAAGCTCCCTGGAGGCTGTGGGAGACATTCAGTGTGTGGTATTTTTATCCAAGTCCTTATTCTTCAGCCTAAATGCAATCAAGTTGCAATGAAAGAATCCCACTCAACTACATGAATAAACAAAAACCACTGGGGTTCACTCAAACCCTCCAGCAGCATGGCATTCTGCCAAAGGCCTCTCTTCAGACCAAGACATGACTTCAGACACGACTCCTTATTAGTAATATTATAACAGTGCTGAGAGGCCCTCACAGAGACTGCAGTCGCACACTCATTCTAAAATGCACACATGACGAGATAATCTGGGTGAAATATTTGCACTCTGAAGAGTTAAAAGAAAAGAAATTTGCCAAGTTCACTACAGATCCATTTCTCTCTAGCCCTTGGTCCTTAAACTCTTCAGTTTATGCCCCCCCAAGTCTTCTATCCTGTCACCTACTTCAGTGGGCCCATCCTTAAACAGTATCACATAGCTCTGTGCTACCTTCTGACAAACAACCCTTCTCAGTGTCAGGAAAAAGCCAGTCAGAGCTCTGCACAACATTGAATATGTTAATATACTCATTGGTAAAGAATACAGCACCATGAAGACATTTTTTTCTGAAAACTAAGTCCCAAAGGGAGGTGAAGAGATTTACTCCCTCTTCTTACTAAGCAGTCAAGTATAAGAAAGCAATGCATACACTAATAAAGGTATCTTTCAGTCTCTAATAGTGAAATAATTAAGAACAATGATGACACCATGTCTAGATAGACACAAACAAAATGGCTTGGGGGATGAAAGACTAATACTGCACTGTCTGAAAAATTTTGTAGAAAAGACTGAGTAAGAAATAAGAGGTTACTCAAGAATCAGAAAATGGCCTGAGGTATGCTACCAAAGACATGGTGTGATGGAGCTTTCTCTCATCAGAGGGGTAACTAACTGACGGAGGCTCATGAACAGGCTTTTTCCAGTAGATGTGACCTGAAAGGTAAGCTATGTGCAAACAAGAAAATCTTGTCAAAAAAGGATTAAGTCAGTAGGACAGGGTAAACACCTTTCTGATATCAGCTAGGTATAAATAGATTAAGCATTTTTGCCTTTTATTTTTTGTCTATACCTTGCATAAGTGTTTCTAAGTGTGCTGCCTCTTTTAGCTGTTACAAATAAAAGTTCTTACTGCATCTGCTCTTAACCTGGTTTGAGTTGTGCCTGATTTAGACTAACTAGACAACAGCTAGCCTTTCCTTACTAAGGGCATGCCAATCCATAGATGAGGTCACTAGGGTAATAAAACAAGCACCCAGTTAAGCTGATACTGTTTACCGCACACAAGGAGAAATACAACCCACAACTCTGCCACACTGGCTAGGTAGAAAGCTGGCACCAAAAACACCAGAAGAAATACCTTCCAGTAACCGTCGGTGAGCAAGAAGGCTGGATGCTCCAACACCAAAGATCCCAAAGAACACACCAAGGGACCCACATCATTTATCATCCTTTCCCATTCATGCTTTCTGGCAAAAGTGATGTCAGTATAAATGTCAACATACCATGGTGTGGTTACTCCTGAGACTCCCTTTGAGAAGCAGGACTGACTACCTCACAAACTAGAGATGAGAAGGGAAGGAATGCAGCCCAATACACCCTCTGCCAGTGATGGTGGATCAGAGACAGTATCTAATTTGTTGAGAAAATGGTTCAAAAAATGTGTTTTGTAAAGACTTACTAGTTTATTATACTGCTTAATTATTATACTTAAAACTATAAGGTTTTTAAGGCACATTCAACTTGAGATAACTTCAACAGTAGGGAATAAGCTTTTTTTTTTTCACAGAAGGAAACAGGTTGAACACATAAGTTGTGTATTTGCACTGTGACAGGATATGGATTTGTAACTCCCAAAAATAGATGACAGAAAATGCTAAGAAGATTTGGTGTGATGTTGATTAAAGAAAGTTAAGCCTCAATGGGTCTTAAAACCACCTTTGAATGCATTATTCATTTGAGCATTATACATGCTTATAGTAGTAAATATTTTTGCTCTATAAGATTAAAAATAGTTCACTGTAGCTTTGTAACTCTACCTTGCATCATTCCCTACCCCATCCCAAGTGAAAAGCCTCTGGAGCCAACACCATTTGGAATTCAAACAACAAACAGTTTCAGAGATGTGAGCAGCCAAACAAGATAGAACATTTTTCTAAATTAAAAATGTTTTTGGACCTGCAGCATAGTGCATCTGCCTTAAAATATGCCTCCCCTTCTAAGAGCGGGCACAAAGATCCAGATCAATTGATTTAAATAACAATTACAGAAAGCACGTGTCAAATCTTGATTTATAAAAACTGTAACCTTGCTACAGAAAAGGGTAAAAGAAAAAATAAGCTCCCTTGAATGGCAAGTTCTTGAATTGCTTGAAAAGAAACATAAACAATAAGTACTATTTTCTAATTCCCCAGGCACTAATCATAACTCACCAACAGTGGTATTCCATACAAATTCCATTTTCAATGCAGTTGCATATGGCCAGTGTTGCAGTGACACCTTTCAGCTGTACTGATGCTCATAAATAATGACTCAACCTTTCAAAGCTATACACTTCCCATAACAGGCAACATTAAGAGGAGAAGGAAATAAACAGTCTGATATGAATCATTATTTTTTTATTTTATTTTAGAGTACTGTTAAAAAAAGAATACACCAAAAATGCACTGTATATGTTTGAAAACAATTCTACTCAAGTTAAACATTACCATAAAAGTCATCATCTTACAAGGAAAGTGATTCACAGTGGAAACAATCTGTAACTCAGTTTTACAAAGTTTGCATAAGAATTCCCTACCCAGGGCAAGAAATACACTCTCTCACATACTTAATGTGATAATAATAGAGAACAAAACCAAAGCAATCACAAAAAGGATCTCTCATTGATCTGGGGTACACAAGCTAATAGAAACATGCAGATATATAGTAGATATTTTTGAAATAAAAATACAAGATTTTAAGCATCACATAAGCAAGGAACAGCTTTGTGACAAATATATTCACATTTTATCAACAAGAAAAACAAACAGCAACAGGATAATCTTTGTAACTATAAACAAAAGGAATACTGCATCTACTTCATATTCTAATTTCACAGATAGGAAAATAAGATTGCCTTACCTCAAATACAGCTTGAAGAGAGACATTAACAATATGTCAACATTCTTTCTTAGTTCCCTTGATAGCAATCTAAGAAGAAATACGAAATAGCAAACAACTATCTTCCCTGCAGACAGCATGTGCCCGGGAGTAACATGCTTCCCAGTGAAGTGTGCTGAAAATAAGTGAAAAAAAAATATTGTAACTCAAAAAGACAACCTTTGCAAAATAAAAAGGCAAAAACTTTATACTTGAAATTCACAGTAAGGTTTATTGCATTTTAAGGGAGTAGAGACATTCACGAATTAACTAATATAGACATAACTGTGATGTCACCTCAATTCTCAATAAAATATTAATTCAGTACATTTGTCTACAAATGAAAGATGGTAAATTCATCTGCGCAGAACTCAGCCACTGAAGACCTGAAAAGATTCCTATTCCAGTAGTAGGTACACATGGGCTCACATGATATAATCTCGTTAATTTGCTTTTTTCCTCCCAAACTACAGTGCTTGCTAAAGCTATGCTCAAATGTTAAATGCTTTGGTCAAGAGTTCATCCACTGACCTGCAATGAAAGCCTTGTGTTCAGCTCCAACATTTTCTAACAGCAAACAAAAAAAAAAATGGTTTCACAGAATGAACTGTTAAAAAAGAAAATCCTCACATAAGCTTTCCCCGAGGGGGAAGNAGGGGAGAGTGATTAAAAAAAAAAAAAAAAAAAAAAAAAAAAAAAAAAAAAAAAAGGCAGCTCTTTCTGTTGCGTCAAAGAGCTCACTGTGCAATAGGAACAGTGAACAGAGTTGTTAAACTGGCAAGCTTTTGCTGAAGACAGCTTTTCAATATGCTCTCAGCATCGTCTCCCAGGGCTGGCTGGAGACAGTCCCACTCCTCTAATATGAGCTATGCTCCTTCAAGAGGCAATCGCTCTTAAGGACAGTTTCTATAAACATGCTGTTCAACTGGTTTTGCTGCACATGATGAGGGTAATTACACATATATACATACCTGCATTCATGTGTCAGAATTGCATGCTCTTGGGGAAAATGCAGGCATATTCCAAATAGTGATCGTCACCTTGGCTTAAGAGCAGGATGCTACTGATGACTGCCTGCCTGCTAAAACTGTTCTCTGCTTATATCATTCAGTATGCTGTTGGAAAGCAGTTTTGAAAGGCACAGTACTTACAGAGGAAACCTCTAATGCAATTCCATCGGGACATTGTAGTACAAGCAGCACTCACTGATTAAAGGAAATCAGTAGTCACATGCGCCGACTAGCTTTGTGTTTAGTGCAGAGAGCTTGGATAGCCACCAGAGACTGTAGCTATGAAGGATGAGCTAACTGTCCCTCCCGGGAATGACCACTGTCTGACTGAAGACATCTTCAGAGGCTGAAGCAGTGTATTTACTGTGAATAGAGCAAGGAAACCAAACAACCTGGTTAAATGTGAATAAAGCCACATTTATCACCACACACAGTGAATTACTACACAGATCTCTGCATCTGAGGAGTCCACCCTGCATCCCTTTTACAAGCCACGGAGACCTAAGCAAGGGCATTCAGAGCACAGTCGAACCTACTCCAATCCATAACGGGTCAGCTGAACAGCCTTCTGGGCTTCACTGCCTACAAAGGGAACCTACAAAAGCTTTCTCAAAAGAACATTTCAGACACCAACATTTGTTGAGACGAGTGCCACCCCAAGTGACAAGGCAATGCACACCTTCGAGATGTGTGCAGGCAGAATCTGCAAGGAAGAATAGGATTGGTAACAGACAGGAATGAAAAAGGAGAAATATAAACTGTGGAACGCACTCTTCAATGTGACTGCAGGATTAAAAGCAGGGACAAACATATGCAGCTGGTTAATTTAGAATTTCTTTGCTATTTCTACATCTTTCAGTGTTGCCACGGGGATATTGTGAGCCTGAACATGTAGGAAGGCCGCAGGAGGAAAGGAAGTATGTCCAGGAGACAAATTCTCCCTATCCATGTTCTTTCTCTACTTAGAAAACTTCTACAGGGAAAAATTATTTCTTTAACTACTTCTCTTCAAATCCTTCCAGGTGAAAATCAATTTCTCTCCTAAAAAGTGTTTTCATAAATGGCACAATAAGTTTCTGGATAAAGTACACCCAATTTACAAGTCAAATATGGCATTTTCCAAGCTTTTAGCTCTGTAAACTGAATCCAAGGTCCTATTTGTTCACCAAGCAGTGTGCTGCTTTATTATGCTCTCACCACACCAGTCAACTCACTGTGTTCAGAGCCCCAGCTGTAGTGTCACTGGCATCATATGAGCATAGCTTTGGCTGTATAATAGTACACTGATTAATAATTCTGCCCCTGCTCTGTGGAAGATAGTTGCAATTTGGTTCAGACCTAAAAGCTAGGCAAGTATTTTAAACACATTTCATAATAATAATACCTGCTTATAAGACTACCTAAATGTTTCCCCCTATAAACACAGACCCCATGGCTCCTCCCTGTCAAATTGCAGTCTGAAGGAAACTGATCATGTTTTCTCTTTGCTTGAAATGGACTTTTGGTTTATCTTAGGACCATGAAAAACCAGTTATTTGCATTTTGAGCAGGTGGCTGGACCAGATGATCTCCTGAGGTCCCTTTTAATCTAAATTATTTTATGATTCTGTGAAAATTAGGTCAATTATTAAAAGCTGACTTAGGCTATTACAGAAATGAAGTGGACTGTGGCCAACTCTAGTGTTTTGAAGCCAGAATTTGGATTCAACTGTGAAGACTATAGACAACTCCAGAGTCAAAGATCTCCATTCTGTCATTTCATGAGAAACTACCAGATCTGCTGAAACACGTGCATTTGTACTGACATTGCCACCTACAGGGTCATTAACAGATACCATTTTGTGGAGCAGGCTGTGTTAGATCCCACACATCCCATGCTGTTCCACTCTTGGATTCCCAGCCTCCTTTTGTGTTTCCTTCTGGTCAGTCACCCAGACATCCAATCTACTGTCCTTCAACTCCAAAGGACAAACAAGACAGTTGGTCTCAGCCTCAAATTCTCAGTGACTGGCAGCCCAGACAGCTCAGCTCAGCTGTAGAAATTGCTCTGCACAAAGCCCAAGGACACGGAATTGGTAAAAAAATCCACAAAACAATAAACCCTTCTGCAGGATCACTAATTTTTGTGTAGACCGTACCGCATTGCTAGCTCATTATAGACTCTCTTCTCCAAGGCCTCACTCATAAAATACTAAGGAGATTGATCCTTTTCATATCTTTTCAGTATCCATGTAAAGCTTTAGGAAAGATAGTAGCTTCCTTGTTACCCATGCCAGACAGCAAGTCTTGGTCCGCAAGCCTAAGGAATGGCTAGCAAGTCAGGCTCACATCATGCAGCACAGCAGTTACCCTAGCCTTTGCACCTTCACATCACAGACCGCTTTATCTCATACCACAAACCCGACTTACCTGCCCCTAGCACTTGTTAATACACCAGTCCTGCGCAAGTGATAGCAACCTATGGGACCAAGTCAGGAACGCCAACAGGGAATGGATGCTACCTGCTAGGATTATACCGATCAAGAAATTTAGAAGGTGGAGAATGACACTCAAAGCCCTCTGCCACTGTTCATTGCCAACCTAATGCCTTTTGAACACTCTCTGTATTGGCTACAATCACAGCTGCCCGAATGGAGCCCCTCAGTT
The DNA here is from genome assembly GCA_013398915.1 of Dromas ardeola. NCBI lineage: Eukaryota > Metazoa > Chordata > Aves > Charadriiformes > Dromadidae > Dromas > Dromas ardeola. The sequence goes on from VYZM01008990.1 coordinate 70,616, forward strand.
GTGGCACAGAAACAACTTGGTGCTCTACAGCCAAGGTCGGCAATACCACATTTTGCACATACTGTGTATCTCTGTCCCTGTGCTGCGTCAGCTATACTGCCTGAATCCACCACATGCGTTATCTCTGTTACTCAGAGGCCTTCCTCAAGAGACAGGACAATCTTCTCAGGGAAAAATCAACCTTCACAGCATCAGATGACTAAACTGCCTTGAGGTCAATGCTGCCGATTTCCTGCTACAGAAGGTTTCAAAGCCTCTTCCTGATAAACAAGGCTCATTTAGGCATTTCAGCTGGGTCCTGAATTCCTGCAGGAAGGAGGCTGTGTGCACTTTTAGTTGGCTGGCTTATAATGTTGAGACCTTCAGCATGCCCTGCACAGTGGAAATCAAAACAGCACAATCTGTGCAAGAACTCAGGAAAGCCACTTTAGGTGGAGAGGAAGCTTCAGAGCCCAATGTCACCAGCCCGGCCCCACCACCACCAGGCTTGGCTCCTGGGATGGAAGATGAGCACGCAGTGCCATTGGCACATCAGTGGTTCAGGTTTAGTACAGTAACAGCTCTAAACAGAGCACATTGACCTGCTCGGCTAAAACCTATAGTTTATGTTCCCAGCACTTTCAAATACTACTCCTGCCTAACCTCATAGAGACTCAGTACCCATATTCTCAAAAACCACAGTGCTCCCCTTGCTCTCATCCACAAATAAAACATAAGCTGTGTTTCCCGCTCTCTCACCGAGATCGCTTGCCCCAGTCCCCTGCAATTCTTCTGATACTGCCAACCATCCTGTATCTATGAGATTATCACAGAGCAAACAGTTTTACTTCTCAAGTCCAGGGGTCAGGCATCCTTAATGCAAGTCCTCTGTTAGGTCTACCAGCAAACTCTTCCTGCTGAACACTCCCATGTGGCTCCTATCCTCATCTATGTCCCCTTCAGACATTGTCCCTATTGTTAAGTTATACTGTTTGTATGATGAAAAACTTGGGACTCTCATCTTCCCCTAGCCTGGAGGGGCTGAGTAGACTGGCAAACAGGCGTAGCTTTAGAAATAAATGCAGAGGCAAGGATTCAACAAATCTCTGCAAGAGACAGCATAGTACTTCATTTGAAAAAAAGATTATTCACAGCTTTAAATGAAATAAAAAAAAAAACAAAGTGTTCAGCTAACACACAGTCAAAAAAAAAAAAAAAAAGGTGTTCCTAATTTACTGGAGGTATTCCCCTTTGCCTAGTAGATTAAATACAGCTACATCTTGCTTTCAGGACACCTTGTGAAACTGGTTCAAAAACTGCCATCTCTCTGCCTAGCTGCTGACTTATGGGGGATTATCACCAGAAATTTTGCAGGGGACCCCTCACACAACCACTCCTCTTCAGAAGCAGTTTCTGATAACTCACTGCCATTCATTTGACTCTTGTAGTATCATGATCCTGGGCTTGCAAGCAGCATATGGGGAGCAACAACCAGCCCATCAGTCCTTGCTGGGCAGTTTCTGAAGAGACAGGATACACAGCCTTGTTACCATATTCAGTCCCACAATGCAAAACTCTTAATACTTTTTTTAAAATCAAATTTGGATGTATGCATCTGCACAAGTACATAGGGAAGAGCTCTGGATAGATCTACACATCAGCGAGTGATTAACACTGCTGCATTCGCAGGGGACTGCAGGGCTGTGAAGTCAGTTCTAAAGACCTATGCCATCCTACAGCAGCTCGTAGATTTGATAGCAGGGGCAGGGGAGGAAAGAGAGACGTCTGTTTTATGAGGGGCAGCTGACTTTCCGCTTTGAATTTGCCACCTCTCTGAATGGCAAATTAATGTCATACTTTGTGCTCCTTCAAATTGCAACTGATGAGTGTATGGTGAGACCCCTCAGAAAGTGGGCAACAAACAGGATCCTGTTGCGGCCAGCATGCGCTGCTAGCTATTGACGGATAGGGTCAACCACTTTCAATAAGGCACTTGTGCAATAGCTGTTACTGCCATCATCTGTCATGGATGCCTCATTAGGATTTGTTAATACAGCAGCAGGATATCAAAACAGGGCATGGAATAATGACAGTCCAAAGCTAGTCTGTGCTCAGTCCCCTCCCTCGGAAGGTAGGGCCTCTGCAAGCACACCTTTTGCTGAAGTCTGCCAATTTTCACACGGCATCTCTCTCACAGCCCAACACTGAGGCCACAGAGTGAAATCAAAGTAAGATTCCCACCAAAAGAGTGTGGAAAGTTCCTCACATAATGCTGCTGGTAGTTTGGGAATAGGAGGAATTGACAATAGTACGGAGAAGGGGAGCTGAGAAGCCAAGTTTCCAGCCCTCTCAGGGACTCTACAGCTGAAAATTCTGTGACAGCCTAGCACCACGAGAACACATTTTCACCTGCTCCAGAATAACAAGAGGCACCCGTGGGCCTTCTGCAATAACTGAGGAAGAACAAAGCAAAAATATACCATGCTCAGGAAAACAGGGACCTTTCCCCTTAACTGTAACAGATGTTAAGAATCTGTTAAAACTATTTGCTAATCAGATTATTACACTAACTCATAAATATCAAGATTTATCGATTTGATCAATGGAAGCTCCCAAGTGCAAAGTCTACAAGGTCTGTTGCTACATCAGAAATTAACAGCCTACTTGAAAGGAGCACACAAAGAAAGTGACATTTAAAAAATGGAGAAATTTACATTTTAGGTAAGTAACAGAAAGGAAAGAGACATCTCAATACTGAAAACTAATGGTAACAAGCAAATCTCAGTTCCAAGTTGCTGAAGGCTAGGTGCATTTCTGGGGTGAACGGTCCTCTTTTTCCTTGGTATCTGCTGTTGGTGTCCTTGGTACAGGGCTATAAGAACCTTTGAGAAGCATGAGCTCAGGCAGTATTGCTATGGCCTTGCACTTTTAAAGCGGGCTTCGATTTGCAGCAACACCAACTTTAGGAGGCAGTGCTCCACTGCAACCAGCATCAGCGATTTTAATTCAGTTGCCTCGAAGTGCTATTATACCCAGGACACTGCCCACAGAGCCAAAAGTCAGGTTTCTTGAGGGAAGCGTGGCAAGTCTCCTGCCAGTTATCACGCTAACTGCCAAAGGCAGAAGAGCAGGCCTCTTTTACCTTTGCACCCAAAATTCCCTATGGTCAGTCACAAGCTTTTGGAGCCCTAACTATTGCCTTGGGCTACACAAAATCGCTATAATCCTCCCTGCCCATACAAGCCTTCCTATCTCCCGAACTTCCTGCTCCACAGGCCCTCCTCAGCCACCTCCCCCCCCCGTCAAAGTCCCTACACCCCTTTGCCGCTCCGGGCTCCTTGCCCCTCACTGTCTCCGGCCCAGCGGCCTCCACGAAAAAGACACATCCCGGGACCGAGAGAGCAGCGGGANAGGAGCGGGAGGGGCCGCCCCCGGGCAGCGAGGCGCATGCGCGCCGCCCAGCGGCAGGGCCGGGCCGGGAGCAAGATGTCGGCGCAGGGCGATTGCGAGTTCCTGGTGAAGCGGGCCCGCGAGCTGGTGCCGGGGGACCTGTGGGCGGCCAAGGCCTGGCTCATCACGGCGCGGAGCCTCTACCCCGCCGACTTCAACATACAGGTGAGCGCCGCCGCAACGGCGCCACAGAAAGGCGCGGCGTGCCGGTATCCCCACAGGGCCTTGCGGCGGGCGCTGCCTGACTGACTGGCGCGTCGGCCAATGGGGGCGGAGGGGCGGGGCGGACGGTTGCCGTGGTGACGGGGACCCGGCAGCGACGCCGTTCCGTCCGTTACTCGGGGCGGCGGCAGGGCCTTGCCGGGGGGCGCGGAGAAGGGCGGCCAGGCCCAGCTCCCATGGCGGGGGCCAGGCCCAGCTCCCATGGCGGGGGCCAGGCCCAGCTCCCATGGCAGGCGTCCGGGCCTAGCACCTAGCTAGAGGCCAGGCTCAGCACCCCCAGAGGCGTCCGCCCCGGCACCCGTGGCAGGAGCCGGGCTCAGCACCCGTATTTTGCAGCCGAACGCTCTTTTGCAGACTTTCTTTGTCGTGTTTCACTCCCCTCTGAACGCACAGGACGGCTGTTGGGAAACACAGAGGCGGCGGTGTGGTGGCGGTGCCACAGGTGCCTAGCCTCTCACTGCGGTGTCCAGTGGTTAAAAAATAAAGTGTCGAGCTTGTAACTGCCTGTTGTGTTTCACTGCAATAAAATCCACTCCTATGAATGCTTTGTGAAAGAGGTGAAAGTGTTGGTTTTTTAATAACTATGGGGAAGGTCCCTTTCTGCTTCTTGCGTTTGCATGTGATGAAGCATTTGGGTTTGCTGTTGCAAAAAAAATAGCAATTTCTAGTAGAGATGTAAAGTACCTCTCTTGCCTCTTGCCTGGCTTTTGTAATAGCTTGTCTTTTTGCATTGCATTTGATGGGAAACAAACCCTGGTCAAAGAACTCTTTGAATTCTCACTAAGCTGTTTTTTTTGTAAGAATAAAGCCAGCATGTTAATATTAGAGTATTTACATTATCATACAGAATATTATTCCTAATTTAATATGTAAATACATAGTGTAAACTCAGCTCCTAATTTCTACAGCAAATGTTGCAATCCTTTAATTTTCTTTTATTCAGACTGCTGTGGCAAATTTGGGACGTTTTTTTTAGAGTGGAAGGACTAACCTGATTCATAAGTGTATTCAAGAAAGCTAATGTTCTGTTCTTCCATCTTGCAGTATGAGATGTACACTATTGAGAGGAATGCTGAAAGGACAGCGTCTGCAGGCAGGTTGCTCTACGACATGTAAGTAATCAGAGCTGGAACTCTGCAACTATGCCAGGTGCTTGTTTCCATAAATGTCAGAGTTTCCAGAAATATAATGTGAGCATTCTTGGAAATCTGCGTGGATGAATTAAGCAGAAAAAGTCTTATTAAGTAAAAATCAACAGTAAAAAGGAAGGTTTTATTTTCCATTTGCCCGTGCACATTATTTCATAGGAAGGTTTTGTCTTGGAAACAGCTTATGAGATCACTGTGCATTCCTTGCCTCAAACTTTATTACAGGTTTGTGAATTTTCCAGACCAGCCTGCTGTATGGAGGGAGATTAGCGTTATTACATCAGCATTAAGGAATGACTCTCAGGACAAGCAGACACAATTTTTAAGAGGTAAGGATTCTACTCATTGAGTAGGGAGACTCCTGAAGGAATCTAAAGATAAGCCCTCTGGCTAAGTATCTGGTGTGGCAAGTAGCTGTCAGTCTTTTTAAATTTGCTTGTGGGCAGCAGATTGTTTTGCTCAGTTCAGCCTTAAAGACTTCATTCAATGTGTTAGGCTTAGAAAACACAAAGGGCCATGAGAAGCTGATTCCCAATTGCTTTGTCTTGTAGATGGGTAGACTACCTCTGCCAGAACAACAAGGGCTTAGAAAAGAGATTGCATAGGGAATAAGTGGAACAGGATTTACGAATCATCGTCCCAGTGATTGTAGAGAACAATGAATGATCATAAAAATGGGGTGACTTCGTAGGTATGAAGTGAGGATTATGAAAACGAACAGTGACCAGAAGGGCTTTGCATTCACTGCTGGCAACCACGGGCAGTTTTGAAAGCAGGATTTACACCTGACAAATTATAATCTGCTGTTCAAATACGTGCTTCAGAAGCTCTAAGGCGAAGCAGTGCGTAACTCTGCATACAGGCTATTCCGGTTTAGGAAACATTTGATTTTTCATGGGGTATGTTTACTTTTCAGAGAGAATACATAAAAATTACAGGGAGAATCTGTTGGTTTCTTTTTAGTGTCTCATTGGAAGTTAAAATTGAAAAAAGCCTACCTCTTAATAGTGAAAGTATTTATTAGTTGTAGAAGTGGAATGTAAATAAAAAAATAAATAACATTCTTGAAAAAGCATCTTAAAATGTCGAATATTTTAGTATTAGAATTTTCAGTATTCCACTCATTAGCAGTCTTACTTGTTAGTTCGAATTCTATGCACCCGAGTAAACACAGGTAAATATTCATATGGTCTTCTGTGAAAGAAACAGCCATTTTTTTCCAGGCATAGATATTAAAGGCAGAAAAAAGTATAAGGAAATCTCTTTCACCCTGCATGGCAATATGATGTTGACCAGTCTTTTACCCTTTGTCAGTTACGTTTACAATTCAGACATAGCCAGTTAAACATTTTAATATTTTTTTTTAAGGATTATTTGAAACCCTTCCTGGTCGGATCCAGTGTGAAATGTTACTGAAGGCCACAGAGCAGTGTTTTAACACATTAGAAAGGGCAGAAATGCTACTACTACTTCTGCGACGTTTCCCAGAGACTGTGGTGCAACATGGGGTAAGAGAAGAGAAGCTCATAGTAACTATTCAGGATATTGGCATTCTGTTTCTTGAGATTTTGCTGAAATGTATTTTCCTTTGCGTTGTCAGAGGGTGAGTCTTTTCGTTCATGTTTAATTGTGGCTAATAGTTCAGATTGCTGTATCTTGAGGTTACCACCAGGAAAGAATTGGGCAGAAAACAAATGGAAGCAAATGAAACAATTTTTTGTTTTGCAAATGCAAAGAATATTCCGCTTTTTGAAAAAGCAGAATAGCACAAAGAAGAGTGTAGAGGAGTATTATAGTCTAAGAAAGAATATTGCTTCAGCTTTTTGTCAGCAAACTCTCACTGAGGGCAGAGTGCATTGAGGTTATGACTAGACTCTAACAAGCAGCGTGTTTGCTTTGACTTATGAAACTTCGGCTCGAGCTCTTTAAATGATGACCGACTTTATTTAAGGATAGTTTAAGGATAGTTTCAAAATAGTCTAAAGACTATAAAACCTGTTAGTTCTGAGACTGACTTACACTAACATGTTCTAGCTCGTACTAGCATCAGGCAGAGTGCACAGTCAGTTACTACAGCTCAGGTGACAAGCTGCAACTTTAAGGCTTGGTACCTCCATCGCTTTCACCTGTCTATGCACGTCTTTACCGATACAGAGACATGCACAGTTTTTCTCGTGGTCTTGTTTTGCTATCTTCTGGCGTTGCTTTTCACCTGTTACTAAGTAGGGATACTTTACTATATATTTAGAGATTAGCGCATGCAATTGCCATATAGTGAATTGCTACTCATGCATCCACTGAATTATTGTTCAACTCCGTTGAACAGCATGTCAAAAAGTTTCTAAAACCACTGGTCCAGTGTTTGATTTTCACCTCTGCTTACACAGGTAGGCCTTGGAGAAACATTATTAGATGCTGAAAGTATTGAAGACCAAGAATCCCCAGTGAATTGCTTTAGAAAATTATTTGGTAAGAAACTATTAATTTTCTTGTGTTACTATACAGCTTTTTAGGATGGCAAGATTCTGAGTTCAGTGAACTACTTTCAAGACATTGAGATTAGAAAACTGCGTTAGTCAGAAGACTAACCTTTAGTCAGGCCACATTAGGCCAGGCTGACCATATGGTACAAATTGGTATTGCGGTCATTCATGTGAGGTTCTTTGTGATCCTATGTGGTGTTGGTCAGCCAGAGATGGAGGCTTGCATTGCTGATTGAGAAACCTTACTTAGAACAAATGGAACAAAAAAACCCCACAAGCCTAAAGGATTTTTTGGTTTGTTTTCTATTTTAGTTTGTGATGTTCTTCCTCTAATAATTAACAACCCTGATGTTCGACTTCCTGCCAGCTTGTTATATAAATACCTGAATAAAGCAGCAGAATTTTATATTAACTATGTAACTAGATCCACACAGACGGAAAGCCAATATCAAGGTAAGAATATTTTTACAAAATTAACCTTTCTTAGAACGTATTTTAGTAGTACTGAAGTGATGTTGATAAATGAAGAATGCATGGCTTTTATGTAATGTATCCCATAGAGAAGGATTAATAGTAGTATTTGATGTTGCTTAGTTCTTTGATACCAAAATACCTCATGATGCTTCAACTACTTAGCCATGATGCTCATGAGGCTTCAACATATGTACTGGGAGGTAGGACAGAATGTCCAAGATCTCCTTATCCAGCCTGTCAGCTCTCTTGTACAAGGAGGCAGAAACGCCTACTGCTCCCTGTCAGCCATCTCAGTAAAGAATGGTTACCCTGAAAGCTCCAATGTACATTATTACATATCTCCTTCTTGAAAATAAATCAGTTGGTTTGATTTCTTTATGCAGAGAAAAATGTGCTGGTTTTCCTAGGTTCACAAGATTCTTCTGATATTATGTCTCCAAGCAAGCGTAGCTCTCAGAAATACGTAATAGATGGTCTTACAGAGAAATCATCGCAGATTACAGATCCTTGGGAGAGGCTATTTAAAATACTGTCTGTGGTAGGAATGAGGTGTGAATGGCAAATGGATAAGGGAAGAAGGTGAGAAATGTGTACATTTCCGGGTATTTCTTTTCAAGGCAAATTTGGCTTTTTAATTCTTAAGGACATGGGTTGAAGAAGGATTTTAACATGAGGACATTTTGTGTAGATTCAGTGCAGCTTTTCTTTCAAGACTGTACAATGTAAAGGAAAAACGTGGATCCAGGGAGCCCTTTCAAATTGGTCTCTAAGTTAGATATTTGTTAATGAAAGCTGGTCATAAGAACTATAGTACTCTGGGGTATCCTTCCCTAGGTGCCTCAGCAAAGAGGAACACAGTGAATATTTAGTGAAGTTTCACTGGTGTGTATTTCCAGCCTCCACTGACTTGCAGCTGGGGGATTTCCTCAGCCAAAACATTCAGTTTTTCATATTCATTATGCATTCTTTCTTTTAGTTCTGGAATTTGTGTAACATCCTGAATTCTTTTTGTCTCTCTTCCTCAGAAGTTTTGGTGACATTTTGCATCGAATGAAAGATCTCTGCAGATACATCAGTAATTTTGATAGTGATGCACACGCTAAATATAAGAATCAAGTAGTGTATTCCACGATGTTGGTCTTCTTTAAAAATGCATTCCAGTATGTCAGCAACATCCAGCCATCACTTTTTCAAGGTTAGTTTCTAACGTTTCAACTTTTGAAAAGAGTTTTTTGTGATTTCATTGCTAACGTCTGAAAGATCTTTTCTCATTAGTCTTCCGAAACTGTCACCTTAGAAAGTGACATGGGTCTTTTTAAAAATTCTCCCAAGCCATTAGTCTTACCAGCAGAAGTAGTTCGTGACAACTGCTATTGTGGATGAGACCAAAGATCAATCTAACTTAGCATCGTGGTTTCAACCTTGGCCAGCAGCAGTTAGTTGTCTAGCAAAGAGGAAAGTAGTAGACCAGATGTTACGAGAAACATCTCTAGGGTTGATTCCTACTCTTCCATCAGCATCATGTTTATTTCATTTTCTCCTCTGATTCTGTTTCTTTGAAGCTTGACATTTTCCTGGTTTTCTTCAGTCAAAAGATTGTACAAAAAGCTTCCACAAAATAAGTGGAGATATTTTTGCATTAGGAACACACAACAAATTTATAATTAATCAAATAAAAACTGAACAGGAAAGGATTTTGTGACATTCACAAGCTTCCAACTTGGCTTTCTTTGTATAGTTTAAGCATAATCTTCAAGATGTGCTTTGCGCATTAATCCTAATTTGTAATTAATTTGTAAATTGAACATTTAAAGTATGAATGTTACCTGTGCTTTTTCCTACCCGCTCAAATCTGCATTTGGGGCATATCAGTTGGCTTGGAACACCTTGGATTGCTTCTTCAGGCATAGACTGGACTTTTCAGGGATGGCCCAGAAGCTGAGGGAAATTCTTTAACCTCCAGTTTGTTTAGAACTTATTGAAATAAACAGCATCATAAAGAGGAATTTTCAACTCTTAATAGTGTGCATTTCCTGCTTTTTCACTCACTGCTAGGGAATTCCTTGCAAAAATAACAATTATCACCATAGGTAATTAGTACTTATTAGCACTACAGTTATTGATTCATGATAAAATTACAATTTTAATTCTGTGTGTTGTGTTCATAAGTTTCATCCCAATTTCCTGCATGGACCAAATGACCATTTGAGTAATTAAACACTCAATACAAATGATGGGTTTTAAAGTTGTGTATTGAGTTGAACAATGTCACTAGATAGCTAAGCTCAGAAGACAAATGACGCGGCAACTTGTATGCAAAGAACATGTAGTCACTTTAACAGATGCAGGAACTAATTGAGTTGAGCGTTTTGTTCTGTCAAGAGGAAAGAGAAGTTATGGTGGGGCAGTGAGATACGTTAGCTGCGCGTATAATCTTAGCTGCTTGATTCTGAGTTGAGGAAGAAAGGAAGTAAAGCACTGATGAAAATGTTTCTTTCTAAGTTGTACAGTTGAGTATGTTAAAGCTCATGTTTTCAGACTGATCCACCAAAAAAGAATGTATACTGAGACAGCAGAGCGCAGTCCCTTCGGTGCAGCATTTCTGGTACCCTCTGTCATTTCCTGACATCAGGAAAACATTTCCAAGACATCTTTGACTCGTTTCTGCTTTAGCATTAAAATCCAGTGGTATTCAGTGCCTTTCATATAATTTCTGTCATTAGCGTTTTTCCTCCTCTTTGGAGGTCTCACTGTAGAAATGCAGAATTTTTAAGCGTAGTTAGTGGTGGGGGAAAAAGCTGCCTCCTGCTTAGTCCAGTAGCTCTGAGTTTTGATCTGTAACTTTCTTCTCATGTGCATGGACTTGCAAGAAACCCCTTGAGAGAAAATTTTTCAATGCATTTCTCTGACATAATTTATATCTGCCTTGCTGGAGACTTGAGAAATGAATGAGGCAATTCACACCTCTCATAACTTTCAGGCTGCCTGCAGGCTTGGCAGGAATTGCTATTTGGGCTGATGCTTTTAGGGGTTTATTTATAACACTGTGTTAGAAATCAGTTAAAAACTGTAAGCTTAGATTCTAGAGCTCGGTTAGACAGAAAAACACAACATTGCTCTTTGTATGACTGTGTAACTTTCAGTCATGTAAGAGAAGGTTTGCAGCCCAAGACAAGGGTGAGGTTAGGTTTTGTTTTGTTTCAGGACTGGAAGTTTTGGAATAAAGGCTACAGTGCACTTGCCTGCTACTGAGAAGAGAACATTTCTTTGGAAAGCAAAGCACTTAACTGGTATTCATTCAAATCAGTATGTGTAAAAGAAAAAATCACTCCTTTCTTCTCAGGTGTTAGAATTAGGCAGCCCTTGAGATTCTAGCGATAAAACTCTTCCAGCATCCTAGCTGTGGTACTTTCATACCTGTTTCTCATGGATGCTATTTTCTATGTTATGACTTGGCTCTATTTTCATTTCACACAGGTTAGATTCCAACACAGTGGAATACATGATGGTACAGCAGAGGTGATTTCAATGTGTTGCAGCCTTTGTGTAGGGGACGTTTCAATGGTGGTATTTAGTTTGAACCTAGTCGAAGGAGATAACCAACCTGGAGTGCTTAACAAATAATGTTATTTCTTGCAACGTTAACTTCTGTTGTAGTGGACTCCTTCCACATCACTTTTGAGTAGACAGGAAAAGCTTAGTATGGGTTCTTTTATGTCAAGAGATGAAATGGATTGTCCTTATACTAAGCTCTCAAATTAGTTCTTTGCAATTAGAAATGAGGCCTTACCCTCATATCTTTCTCCAAATAGAAACAGAAGAAATGCCCATACTGAAAATACTTGTCTGCACTACCATCTTGTCTGGTGGAGATTTCAAAAAGGGAAAACAGGTTGATGGATTTCCCCTTTCCTTTATATTTCTCTTTGTCTGAGCTTTGCGCATCTATATACAACTTGATTGTGCAAACGGAGAAAATATTTTTGGAAGGAAAGCTTTCTCAGTAGTGGCCATGCACCGATGTTGTTTGAGATTAAGAAGTGTTGTTCCTATTTTATATCTAATGAAACTTAAGCGCTGAGGTCTGAAGAAACAAGTACCAGATTCCACCGGATGTTCTGTGACACCAATGGAAGTAGAAATTATGTCTTCTGTGCTTCGAAGTAAGGCTTCTCTAGAGGCTTTGGGGAGTGATGATGGGCTCTTTCAGTCTAAGGTTTAATTCTGCACACCGAAATCAGTGGGGACAAAGCTCACACTGAGTAATCCTGCTAGGGAAATCTTGTGATAAAATACACTCACTTCTTTGAGGCATCAGTGCCTGTCCGCATATTGCTTTGGTTTCTCATGAGAAAGTTTTGAGAATATTGCTTCACAATGTTTGTGGCTGTTAACTTCAGAGCCATTTGTTCTGTTCACCTGTTGAATAGTTGTACTTACATAAAAGCAAATAATGCTTGATGAGAGAACACCTGCTGCCTGAGTATATCTGGTGACTGCTCTGTAAGAAAAGAATTCAAAGATATCCCGAAGCTCTCAAGCAAACTCTTGTGACGTTTGGTAAATGCATTCTGACCTTTACCGTAAGACTGCTTTGAGAAAAACATAGCTTAGTTTAAGCTTATGCAATGTAAGTGAATTAATTTTAGATTGTTTTCTCTAGCATTATAATCATTACTTGTGAAGGAATCAAAACCAGCTTGATGTGGGCATGTGACCTTTTGGATCAGTTTAGAGCAATCTTGAATTAATTTATCTTTAAATCCAGGGCCAAATGCTCCAAACCAAACCCCCCTGGTTCTTCTCGAGGATGTGACCAACATCTATGGTGATACAGATATTGATCGTAACAAACACATACACAAAAAGAGGAAACTTGCTGAAGGAAGAGAAAAAACAATGGTAACTTTTCTAAACTTTTTCATTTGTAACAAGAATGGCATTGGTACTGGAATTTAGACAGTAGTGGTTTTGACACAAATGTAATAGATGTATTTTTAGAGCTATCCTGGAATAGCTGTTTATGACCACAATTTGCAAACAGATTTTTTTGGCTAAAGCCAGCAAGACGCATGCGCTCATGTGAATACTTTAACTTGAAGGAGTTCAGCAGAGACTGCAGAAGCTGTTAAAAATGGTACCTATAGCTGTCAGATATCCAAATTAATTGACTTTTTATGACTGGAGCTGTGAATACATCTATTTCTTTAATAGTAGAAACCCACTATTTTATAGAATTTGTCTGCAGGTAGAAGTACGCACTTATACAAGAATTAACCTTTGCTTTACATTATGCCACTGTAGGCTTAAACTGAGTGATAAATTATAAAGGATGTGTGTACTTTAACAGGTAATCTGGATGAAGTTTATCGGTGTTTAACAGAATGAATTCTTTTGGGATACTGTTTATCACACTATACCACTGAGTTTCTTGGTAGCAAACCAGATTGTTCTTAATATTAAAACAAGCTAAGCAAAAAGTCACTTAAAGGCATTTAAACTAGGACCTTGTCATCTCTAGTACAGAATTGTTTTCTTGTGTTCAGTAGAACTTGTGTGACTTTAGAGCCCTTTGAAATAAATATAAATTAAGAAGTGAGCCTTTTTGTTTTACACTGACTCTTAAGCAGAGCTCTGATGATGAGGATCCTGCCGGGAAGGCACGAAGTCGCCATATTACCGTAAACAAGGCAGATCTTGCAAACTCTATTGAAGTATTAGAGAGTTTTAAACTGGCAAGAGAGAGCTGGGAGCTGCTCTATTCTCTGGAATCACTCGACAAAGGTAAGACTAACTTCAGGCACAGCTGCATTTAGACTTCATTGCTATTCATAGAAGTGATCGTGAATCCTTAAAATTGAATTTACTTCGGGTCCTGAGTACTTTTGATCTAAGTTCCAATAAGAAGCTATATCAGTTGTTGCATTTCTAATTATTTTGTTCTTGGATTTCGTTTCGTCTTTCATGCATCTTTTGCGCATTCTCCCCCACTTCTCTTGGAAGCAGCTTTTACTGAAGGAGCAGTTGGTTAGTAGTAGTGCTGATAATACTCGGTGAGGTTGTGCTGCTAATGGCTGCTTTACTTCATGCTTAAGAAGATGTGTCTGTATGGTGTCTGGTGTGATAATCTTGAAAACAAATTTATCTTCTAAAAAGTAGGCAAATAGTACCACCTAGCTGCTTTTAAATTTGTTGGACACTGAAGAGAAGTATAATCAAAATATGATCGTATAGGAAGAGAGTATCCTATATTTGAAAGATTTCACGCTCTCACTGTTTTGGTTTTTTCATTTTTAAATTCAGCCCTTTTTTTTTTCTAGATAATTGATTTTCAACCCAAAGCTGTGAAATGCCTCATTTTCTTTTACTTTTTCTTCTTTGACCACTTACACAGAGTTCACCAGAATTTGTTTGTCATGGAAGACAGACACCTGGCTTTGGTTAAGAATCTTTCTTACAGACATGATCATCTACCAGGTAAAAAAATAACGTAAAAACTAGTAAAAATGACACCATTACATTGCTCTTCCTTCTAGTGAGTAGCTGTTCCGATTAGACAGTTTGACTTCTTTCAGTGTCTACTGATTTTATCCTTTAAAGCATGACCCTTTTGAGGATGGAATCTTACCATTCTTAGGTACCCTACTTAGGATCACAGAATCATAGAATGGTTTAGGTTGGAAGGGACCTTAAAGATCAGCTTGTTTCAACCCCCTGGGAGCACCTTCCAATAGACCAGGTTGCTCAAAGGCCCATCCAGCCTGGCTGTTGTGTCCCAACCCTGGTGTTCCTGTTCCAATAGCTGTTTGTTGAACTCCAGCTAGTTCTGGCATATGGAAAAGACCTCTGCGATGGCATTTTGACCTGTAGATATATATAGTGTTATGGAAGAAAAGTGCATTTTATTTGTCTGTCAGTGCATTCTATTGGAACACAATCAGAGAGAAGAATTTTCAAACAGCAGAAGATTTTAACATCTCAGTTAAAAATTTATCATTCTCCCCAGAAATTAGGCTGACTGTACTTACTCATTCCAAATACCATCTATAGAACAAAGCTTGTTCTTTCATATTTTTCCTTTGGAGGTCTTTTATTTTTGCTTGTATTGTACCTAAACAAAAGCTATTTCAAACTTTATTAGTTTAAATAAAGTAATGATTAACTCTGAAGAGCATGATTATTTGTTTCAGCAATTTTGTAAATGTGCTTTTTAAAACAGAATTTTGTTTGTCTTCTCACTGCCTTGCAAGTGATCGATCCACACTCCTGTGCACAGCACATCACTCAAGACTGTTCCACTAGATTAAAATTTTGGAGCCCTGTTACTTGGACATGCTCTTTTTTGAAAGCTTTCTGTAAGGGAATTTTTATTTCTATCTTTCTACCCAGTGTATACAAAGGCCCTAACACTATCTTTTTATATCTTTTTTTTTAAAGGGGCAGTACAAAAAAGCAATTAGCAGCCTACATCACTTGGCAGCCCTTCAGGGCTCTCATTCTCCACAGCAAATCACAGGACAAGGATCACTAGAAAATCAAAGAGCACTAATCCAGTTAGCAACATGCCACTTTGCCCTTGGAGAATATCGGGTATGTACAGCATTCCACACACTGATCCTTCGTCATCTGGCCCTGTGGTTCCTGTTTGTCGTCTTCCTTTGAATTTTCCCGTTAGCCTGCTTTCAGCAGGGTAGCGAACATAACCCAGATTCTACTAAAAAATCCATGCTTCACAGGGAGAAGAATTGTACTACCTGGCACATTAACTGACTGTCCATTAGTATCTCTCTTGAAGAGTCTATTTGGTAGTTATAATTTGTGGAGTTTAGTTATGATTTTCCATAGCTACAAGTGTTTGAGTCTGTAAATGTAACCTTAAATTTTAATTCCTTAACTTTACTGAAACAGTTTTAAGTATTGAAGGAAAATTCTTAGGTGTAGGCTTCATGTGGCAGGGGAAAGAAAAGGTTTATAGAAAAGAAACTTATGTGATCATCTTAGAAAAGAATTAGTTATCAACTGACAATATCAGAGACTCCGGAACAATATTGTCTGGCCTGACCTCTGAACTTGCTTTACCTTTGCAATACATATTTTGTGGTTTTAATGTTACAGGAGTGCATGGTGGTCTGAGGTCAGTCAGTGTCAGCACTAATAATAAAGGCTGGGTCTCTGAGGCTCTAACGTCACCCCAGTACTCCTGGATAAGTCTTTTTGTCTCTTCCAGTTGACTACTTTTTCATTGGAAATGTGATAATATATCCCCACAGACCTCTTATTGTCTCTATGAAATAGCATTAAAAATTCATCGCATTCTGTCATGCTGTCAGATTGCCATTTTCCTTTCTATTTTTACCATGGACAGAACAAGCTTTTAAAAGCTATTCTAAGAATTCATTTGAAAACGTAATTCTTCAAAATAAAATAGTTATTGATTGCAGTTGTATTGATCTTAGACTCTTGAAATGAAGAATGCCAATACATATTTCTTCACAATTAAAATGACTTATGTAGGCTCTCAGAGATTGTTTAATGACAGCTGCATCTTTTTGCTCAGCCAAACTAAGTTATGCCTTAAGTTCACTCAAGTTCTAGCAGAGAATTTTGTGATTGTTTTTTTCTTTTGTGGTGTCTGAAATTTTTAATCATCATTATTAGCTTATATGAATTATAAGAACTTTAATTTAGACTTAGCATTATCTTGTCTCTCTTCTTCATTTTATAGCAAACATGTGAAAAAGTGCTTGACCTCATGTGCTGTATTTTACTTCCAATACAAGAAGGAGGTAAAGTACAAGAGGAACAACCTAAAGTGAAGTCTAAATTCAGGAAAGGTATGGAGTTGCTATTACCTTAACCTCAGTGTCAGCTCAGTTTTAGTTCATGTGTTTTGGTTGAGTATATAATTCTTCTCTTTTTGTATTACGAAAAGGGAGGAAGTTCTTTATCCCCTCTTGGTTTTGTGAGTGGTTTTCCTGCTGGTACCTATTAAAGTATATTGGTGACAAAGTCCTACCACAGGAAAAGAGAAATGAAAAAAAATTTAATATGTGTAACTTCACGTTTTAAATCATTCATAATTTACCTTCAAAGTTTTCCTCCCTACCTGAGATTTGGCAATTGTAGATTGCCATCCTAATTTCTTTCAAACTTAGGTAATCGTGAGATCCCTAAAGAAGCGTACGATAAACTGTTCTGTTGCAGGGTCTGATTTGAAGCTTTGGCCATGTACCAGTAGAGCTATCATGCCTTACTGCCTTCATCTATTGTTAGCTTGTTTCAAGGTAAGCTGTAGTCAAGGTTTACAAATTCTCTCATGTCTGTAAGGCCTAGTTTGTGTATCTGGGGTCCTGAAACTGCATGACCTTATTCCAGTGGCGTGACTAGGTGTGAACAGCTGTGCCTCAAGTGCTTCTCACCTAAATGGGTTTGTGGAGGGTCTTTTTTTTTGGGGGGGGGGGGTAGGCAGTGTTGATGGAGGAGGGTTTATTCTCTCTTTTCTGTTCATTTTAGTTTGGGGCAGAGAAGACAGGATTAATCTCAATATATTTTTGTCTGTATTCAGACTTCCCTTACAGGTCAATGGAGATAATTTGGTATTGTGGCTGGAAATTTCCAAACTATTTTCGATGTATATATTAGGGCAGAATGAAATAAGCTCCTAAAGAACTTTGTATTTGCACAGATGTAGGTGAGGTGAATCCCATCTATTTATAAAAGCAACGTGTGTTTCTTGATTGTCTCAATGTCCATTTTTTCCCTGAAGCTCAGAGCTTTCACCGACAGCAGAGATGATATGGCGCTGGGACACGTAGTAGTTCTGCTTCAGCATGAGTGGCCACGTGGTGAGAACTTGTTCCTAAAAGCCATCAACAAAATCTGCCAACAAGGAAACTTCCAGTATGAGAATTTTTTCAACTATGTCACAAGTATCCTTTCTCTAACCAAGACTGTCTTTCACATCCAAACCTATGTGCTGGGGTGTTGAAAAAGCTGTTAGATAGTTTCAGCAGCAGTTCTTCTCCGTGAATCGTATTCTGTATTTATTTCCATACCATGCAAGTCTCTTGTAATAGGTGGCAGTGCACAGTGGACTATAAATATTGCTCCTATCACCTGTTCTGGCACTTGAGAGTATCCTTAAGTACACTGCAATTGCACTTCCGTTCAGCAGCAGCTTAGGCTGCTTGTGCAGGTGATGGCAGTCTTTTCAATATGATATATAGGGCATTATACTACAAGGTTGTTAACAAAAACGATAAAGCAGTACCTGTGCTTCAAAGAGTTGAATGATTTTGTCTATTGTTTATGAAATGCTTTGCGTGGGCAAGTTTTTTGGGTTGACTACGGTAATGTGATACGTCAAAATTCACACAAAGCATGTCTGATTATTTGTATTCAGATACCTGACATATGCTTTGATTAGCATACACACATGTGGACAGTTTAGTGTTTAACCTAAATAGAGATCCAGCCATGGTCCCCAGGAAGCAAGGGGTCTAACTCCTATCTGAGACAACTGAAAAAGCTCTGATGTTAAAGGAAGGGGGAAAAAAAAAAAAGAAGAAAAGCTAAATAAGGGACCAAAATAGAAAACTAAAAAGGATGGTATGTGCCACTGTTGTGGCATTTCCTCCAGTCCCAGCCTCAGTATGTACTGCTTTGATAACCTGCAATGCAAGAAAAGGAAGTAAAAACAACCAGAGAATTTGTTTAGAGAGATGAGCTTTCTTTACCTCTGTCTGACTGTACATATGAAGAAATTAAGAGAAAAGAAATTGACTGATGTGTGTATTTTGCACTCTAAAAAGCCTTTTCTCATGAATTTGTGGAGGATGAGGAATACATGCCATGATCTTTATCACTTTTAAGAATGAGATACTTCAATAGCTGTTCATTTTTGACCGGCCTTTCAGCAATGTGGCTTCAGATGTGAGGGGTAAGAAGGAATGTTCTCTATCATTTTTTCCCTACTCAAATCTTTAACGTTTTCTTCAGATATTGATATGTTGGAGGAATTTGCTTATTTAAGAACACAGGAAGGAGGGAAAATTCATCTGGAACTGCTGCCAAATCAAGCAATGTTGATCAAGTAAGGATAAAAAAGCATTTACTATTTTCTTTGGAAAAAAAAATAGGAGAGTATGTTCCAGTTGTCTTTGCTTTCATGTAATCTTCTGGATAGTAAGTTTGTCATGCCTTTGAGTTTAAATCTAAGGAGTTGGCTAAGGAGTTCAAACAAAGCCATGAGGTTTTTTTTTCTGACTCCCCTGCTGATCTGTGAATTCTTTTTGGGGGTTCTTCAACTTTAAACTCCTACTTTTACAGAACTTTATTTTTAAGTTGCATTTGCTTTAGAATTATTCATATTAAAGTGATTACAGTATTGCTCTTTCAGTTATACACTTGCACTTTGCAGGAATTCTTTAAGTAATGAGGCATGAGTGCAAGGTGTTATTTTTGCTGAACAGTAATGGTGAACAGAAAGCACTACTAGTTGTAAACAAAGTTACAAAAGACCACCGAATGATGAAAAACGTAGGTATAAAATATAAATTAAATTACACTCCAGGTAAACTCTAATAAACTTTCTGTCAGAACTAGCAGGTCATCTCTTGCTATGTACTGAAAAAGCTTATTCTGCTTAGGTTATTATGAGATGCTGAAGGAAATTAATAATTTGGATTAACTTCCTAGGTGTTCTTAGTTTTGAGACAAGACTGAACAAGTATCTGCTGCAGGGTTTTAGTGGCAGAATGTTTTGGAATATCCTGATTGTTTATTAGAACTTGTGGTATTTTGCTTTATAAGAGGGGGACTGCTGAAGTTTGTTGAAATTCCAAATGGGCCAAAGTTTTCAAAAAATGGGAGCCTAACATTAGACAACTGGATCCAAACTTGGACTAGTAAATAGATTTTCCAGAGTAACCAACAGAAAAATGAGATACTAGGTGTAATTAAAGAAAAGAAAAAGAAGAAATACAAATGTTTAATTATGTGACAGAGAATTTTCTCTTTTAAGCTGTAGATTTTCAAACTCTTGCCCTTGCTATATCTCACTGCTTCTAACCAGCTGCATGAAAACAAGAATCAGGGTGTTCTGCACTACATATGATGTTAAGTAATAAGCTTTGTCAGCAAGAGGGCTTATCACTAAAGACTGCGGCTGGTAACTTCTTAGCTGCTATCTCAAGTTAGTTATAATAGTTCAGTGCTATTTTTCTGGGTCACAGCTTTTATTTTGATTGGCATGGTAGCTCTTACTGCTCTGACCACACCAGTCAGGAAGTAAGTAGCCAGCAGTGTTTCTAGCAAGACAGAAATTTCTCTTTGACCTCCTTTTGACCAGTGTTTTGTTTCCTGAATGATGGAAGTGCTTGTAGAAGAGAGGTCCATTTCTTTCTGCTTATTGAGCCAAAACGGTCAAATATCCCGTCCAGCTGGAAAAGGCGTGTACAGTGTCTTTTATGTGGCTGAGATGTGTAGGACAGGAACCACTTAATCAGGCAGCTAATGGGAGGGAGAGTTTGGGGCGTAGCCCACTAATTGGACATGACGTCTACTCCCCTGGTACCCGGGTTATTTTTTTAGGTGGACTAGCTGTAAGCCTCAGGGATGGTGTCGCCCAACAGCGTTGACCTCAGCAGTGCTGGTTAGCTCACAGCCTCCCCCAGCTGGGGTTTTAGATAAAGGGCGCCAGAACAGCCCTGTGTTCCTGGGACAATGGTTGGTAGGCTCAAAACCTGCAGACTGGCTTTCCTCTTTCAAAACTGTCACCAGTTCTGGTTGTATGAGCTGCTGCACCATCCTCCCAATAATGAGCAGAGGCAGCTCAGATACTGTTCAGCCATGCACAGGAAGACTCTTGTGAGTTTGCCACAGCAGCCCAAAGACGGAGCAGTTGCTCCTTTGCCTGGTGTTTGCCTCAGCATAAACATATGTAGCAATCCTGCATCTTAATTGATAGGAAATGTATTACAGATATGGTATGTTTTTTATAGGGACAGCGTTTTTTTTTCATGACTTATAGGACATTTTCTCCCCAGGTGAATTTCACGATCTTCCAGTACTTTTCCTCAGTACCTTATACTTAATAGGAAATTACATTAATTTTTCTGAACCCAGGAAAGCAAACTGCAATGTGGTTTTCAAAAGCTGAAGTAAGATCTTGGTAGCCTGCAGACTTACAGTCAGGTCCTGCAAAATATATATATACAGCTCGTAAGCTTTCCCTTTGCTGGTATCCATTGTGGGAATATGAAGGTCCACGGTTTTGGTTTTAACTGGTGATATGGCTAGCTCATTCTGTTTGCAGTGTCAACAAGACTTCTATGATGAGCTCTGAATTCAACCACTAAGTGCTTTTGAACTCCATTCTAGACAAACCAAGTTTCATAGTTTTACTGATGATACGTGTCAGTAGCGGTAGTCTTAGCTAGTGAGGTAAGAGGAAAAGAACGATATGCAAGAAATGACTGATTAATATTGTGCTCCTCTTTTGGATAAATCTTACTCTAATTAGTCTATTCTTAGCCTACCAAACTGCATAAACTTGATGTGAAAGCTGTTGAGTGTTCTGCCTCTACTCACGTTCCCATCACATCTCCCCTTGGGGACAGAGAAGGACAAGCTCAGTTGGTTTGAAGTGAAACAAAGTATCTTGGAAGTGTAAATTTTACTCTGATTGTGCACTTGTGTGTGTTTAGTTCTGGCTGCAGATCTTGCAAACAGTAATGAAGACACAGCTGCACAGAATCCCTTTTGCAAACATCTGCTACCCTGGGACCAATAACATCTTGCTGTCCGTTGTATTTTCTGTTCCCCGTGTCCATTTTTTGCAGTATTGGACCTATTCTTCAAAAATTATCTAATTTAATTGAATAATTCTTGTGAATATTTTATTTCAGGTTATTGTAGCTGTATTGTAGAGTATTTCTGTACTACTAACATGTCCCATCTTTATTTGGCTTTTATAACCATAGCTCTACAACCATATTCATTAATAAATTATAGATACTAACCAAAATGCCCACCTGTGAGATCTGAAGGTAGGCACCTAACTCAGTATTAGAGACATGTGAGTCTTGCTTCTCTGCGTCCTTCTTAGCATCGATGGGGGTGAATGCTGCACTCAGTAATTGGTTGCCTAATAAGATTTAGGTGACATTTTGAGAGACTTAGGTTGAGAAACTAGACCTGTTCTCTACATACCAAATTGCTCATTTTTCCTTAGGTGGAGCATTGGATTTGCTCTATGCTGGACGTGTGAGGTTGTTATCTTGTGTTATAGATGGCAAACAGAGATAAGGACTTAACTTCACAGAGAAGACAAATTGTCTTTCAGCCGAGACATCTTTTGGTGGCTAGTTGATGTGACCTTGGTCATAAATGGGAGGTTGCTCTGAGTGGGCATTTGTGCTCTGACGTGCCATCCTCCCACAGCCCTTTTTGTGTGCAGTTTGAATTTGAAAATGTGAAAAAGGCCATCTGTGGGCTAATGAAAAGATACTTAGGCAACCTGTAACAAACACTGTCATGTACTCAACTTGGCCGATACCCGCTGTGCATGCACTCGGCTTGGGCTCAGTAGCAAATCCCTTAACTCCAAACTGTGGGCTCTCCCGGTTCCCTGACATGCTCCTGCTGGCTCTGCAGGGAAGCTGTGGTGTCTGCAGTGCTCCTCTGATTAAATCTTTTCTGATTGACACGCATCCCAGGAAGAGCTACGACAGTTCATTGTAGTACAACTGAATATTGTTTTTTGCACCTATCACTGTCCTTTCTCCTGGTGTAACTGTCCAAAAATATGTGTATATATTTAGGCCACAGTTGCAGAACAGCCTTGCAATGAAATCTGGGGATATTTGCATGTTTGATGCTCTTAGGGTCCTGCACCCCTTCGGCTGCTCCGTGGTCATACTGCTATGTGGTCTCACCCTACTTCTTTGTTGCTCCTTTTTCCGGAGAGTTGTTTTGCACCAGAGGGGGAGTTGGTGTGTGAGTGTTTGAATGCTGCTATTTGCTGTTTTTTAAAGGACTTCTAGCCCTCCCATGGGGTTACTGCAGCAGGAATTCATACCTGTGCTACAGCCCAGCATACAGACTGCTGACAGGTACCAAGTGGAAAAACCCCGCTCATAGTGTGCTGTGTTCTGTCAACATGTTTTACTGCCCATGGTTTTCAGCAATTTGTTACTCAATATTTATCTTTTTTTTTTCCTCCATTTGTGCCTACATTGCCTGGCAAACCATGTTGTTCTATTATAACATTTATTTTTCTTTTTACCATAAGTTGCCAGTATCCGTGTCCTTTCAATTTAATAATCACTGTTGAATTTAAACAAAAATGTAGAAATCCCCACAAATGACACCAATGTTCAATCATGTATTAGCAAGAGTATAACCCTTTCTTTTCAAGATACTGGTTACTGGATCCGTTTGTAGCTACTTTTCTTCATTTAAGTTGTTCTGAATTCTGTTTTCTGTTTTCCAGCTGTTAAATGACACACATCTTCAAAAGTGCTGCTGGCTTGCTCAGTTGCTGTAGGTTGCATATTCTCCTTTAGGTTGTACCTGACCATAGCACTCAGCTGCCAGCAATGTTTAAGACAGTAAAGACGGAAAATGGGGTTTATCCCATAACCTCTGAATATGGTGCAGTATTTTCAGTGCAGTTTTGCTTCACTCAGCCTAGCTCATCAATAAATGGCCCAGTAGTCTTCTGGCTAGGCTCTTCTTTGCCTTTTCTACCTGTTACAGAAGTCTCTGCTGTTTTGGAAGGGAAGTCTCTTCTCAAATGCTGGTCTTGCTGATTTAAGTGAAGGTGGGGTGGTACTGTTGGTGAGGGCAATTCCCAGGCTTTTCCCTTCCTCATTTCCAGCGTCTCTGGATTGGCATAGATGCCTTCACCCTTTATTTTTTATTTCCTTTCTGTCTTTCAGTGTGCTTGCTGGGTTTGGTCCACCTCTTTCCTTCTTACCCATGACTCAGGATTTTTCTCAATGTTAGCGTTATGCTTTTCTCTCTAATTTAATTTATGCTGCTCCTTTATTAGGGCTAGGACTCTCATTTCAGGGCCTATCTTTTGCTTCCCTTCCCAAGTAGGGATTGCAAGTAGATGTTACAAGGTCTTGATCTTACTTATATAGTTCTGGAGCAGCGCAAGTGAAGTGTAGTGCTTTGGCGCTGCAGAACATTGTTTTAAGGACAAGATTTAGGTATCGAGTGCTGCAGGCCAGCGTGAGGACAAAGAACTGTTCATAAGAATGGCCTTTAAGAGGGCAGTATCCCAAGAGTTTCCCCAACCAGCATCGCTTTATCTTGCTCAATAGCTGGACCTTTGTTCTGTTTGAAAACAAGTCCTGAACTTCTGCTCAGAATAAATCCCTGCCTGGTGTCTAGTATCTCCACAAGACCTGGCTTCTACTGACACAGACTCACAGCCTGTCTTGATTTGGACTTTGTGTTGGCCTGTGAAAAGTTCACTGCGCCTTTCATTAGTTCAAGAGTTATCAGTGCCCACAGGATTACATAGCTCCTTCCTGCACTTTCTTACTGGTACAAGATGCCCTCTGCTCTTTATGGTGGCAGCCATCTGTTCCCTTCCTCCAGAGAAAGCAAGTTCATCTTTTCACTCTTCTTTCAACCCCAACCATTTATAGAAGCGATTACAAAGAGGAAGTGGCCTGGGCAGCAAACGTGGAGAGGAAAAAAGAAATTACTGTCCCCAAGGATGGGGAGAACTCTGTATGCGCTGGGTTAAGAGAATAGATTTTCCTGTTAGCTAGAACAGCAAGATTTTTTTTCCCCTCCCAATAATCAAAGCAGTGAGAGCATAGACTTCTATGGAACCTCAAACCGTTGAAAGACTTGCAAGCTGCTAAACACATGATTTTTAAAAAATAGCATAGCATGGGTTATTTGGGTTTCCTTATATAAACTCGTGTACGGACAGTAGGTATATAGTAAGTAACATGCAACACCTTTTAAATTACTGTAGTGCACCAAATAACTGTTGTTTGATTTTTTCTGTCTCTCTTTCCTTCATGGCTTAAGGCATCACACAGTTACCCGGGGTATAACTAAAGGAGTGAAAGAAGATTTCCGCCTGGCCATGGAGCGCCAGGTCTCACGCTGTGGGGAAAATCTCATGGTGGTCTTGCATAGGTTTTGCATTAATGAGAAAATACTGCTGCTTCAGACACTTGCTTGAATGGACTGGATCATGATGCAATGTCTCTTACGGAGAGAGAAGGCTATTAATTGTACGAGCAGCAGTGTGGCAGTGGAAAAATCACTTGTCTAGGGCGTCAAAGAAGTTCCCTATGAGTTCTGCAATACGCAAACGCTACTCAGTGTTTGTTCACCGTGTAGTTTTCTTATGTGGGTAGATCAAACTTTATAAATAAATCTTTGTTTAAGAAGGCTTCTGTAATGTCCTATTTGTTTTGGATTTTTTCCATAACATTATACTAAGGTGTGCACCTTAGTTCTTTCCATCTTTAGACATACACAGAGAACATAGCAGGGTATTTCAGGCCTTTTATTAGCACTAGTTTGGAAATCACAGCATGAGTGAATTTCCTCAGTTTCCCAAAACTAATAATTGGTCTGCTATCTCTTCATTTCTGGCTGAATTCTACCTGTATTGCTGGTTTTCAGATTCAAGGCCCTCATGTAAATCCATTTATAAAGAGGATTGCTTTGATTGAACTTTGGCAATATCCAAGTGATTATAGAAACTCAGAGGAGCGGGGCTTTCTGCATTCTTAGAGTGCAGTATGTGAAACCTGGACCTCATCCATGCTAGAAATATGTAACACCAAGGCCCAGAACATGCATAGATAGGCTGCTAAACCTGTTGCAGCAGCATGCTGATTAATAAGCCAATAGAAGAGATCTTTGGCAGCAGGCTTCAGGAGGATCCTAAACCTAAGGTTTTGATCCAAGACCAAATTGGAAGAACACAATGAAGGACGATCAGTTGAGTCAGCACTTCCCGCAGCACGCTGTAGCACAGAGGTGCCCTTGAGCTTTCCCAGACAGTCACTGCACCGCCAACCCAAGTGCAGGGCTGAGGATGCTGCCAGCAGTCCAGAGTCAAAAAGATGGCCATGTTAAATGTGTGCTAGTAGCTAGTGTGGCACAGGCACGTGGCAGGTGCCAAGGGTATATACAAAGCCCAGACCACGCGAGTTAGGGGGTGCCTTGTCAGATGCAACGACTGTTACCACAGTCCCATTGTGATAACCCTTTGCAGTCACCACCCAGATCCCTTGCAGTTCCTTTTGTAAGCACCATCAGGCTGTCTTTGACTGCCCAACTGTTGCAATATGTTCAGTTTCTCTATATGAAGGAAGGAGATTAGTAAAATATTTACAAAATACAGAAAACAGAAAGAGAGCAACTGCAGCAGTCTAGTAAGTTTTTGCTAAATAGGAAAGTACAGTCCCTTAAGTCACATAGAAGTCTTGATGACAACTTCCATGGCACTGTAAACTTGAACTAGTATCCCTTTTTAGTTATACAGCCTAGCACGAGTGGCAATATTTCAGGCTAATCCACCTGATGCACTTGCCCCATCAGAATCTAGGCCTGCTACACCTTGACCTCTATCAGATTTTCCAGAATATCCTTCTCCTGTAAAGTAAATACGATATTATGACCCAAAGTGTTGTTGCAGTGAGGTTTTGAATCAGATGCTCTGCGTGGGATTGACTGTCTTGCATCTTCCACTTAAAAGGGAAATAGTTTTCAAACACCTCATGTCCAATGTAGACCAGGATTGAGTTCATTCCTGAAAGTAAGCACAGGTCATACCATCTGAAAGAGCAGGTATGAGCTTGCTTCAGAGTCAGCAGGCAGAGGCATGCTAGGCTTATGAAACAGAGTGGCACGGAGACAACGGCAGCTAATCACCACAGCTAATGTTACTTGCCCCAAAGATGCTACATGCATGTTTTTTCAAATACAGTCTGAAGGATTCTCTCCCCAAAAACGTTTATTGAAAAGAAATACAGACAACCTATATGCTAAATTGAGAATACAACCTAATCAGTATCCTGCAATTTTATTGACAAGGAGAATAATCATAGTTATTGTCTTCAGGGTGGCTGTGTGCCAACCTGTTTGGTCAGATCTATTGCCTTTACAAACAAATACTGACTGCCCTTCAAAGCTCTGGGATTTCTGGTAGGAGATATGATACCATGCTGTCACCCTACCCATCTTCCTGTCCAGACACCAGACACCAAAGCTGCTGAAAGGTTCCCTCTGCTGTGGGTTTGCATTCTGTACTCAGATGTTTGTCAAGAGCCCAGTGTGGTTAAAACCACAGTGGGATGCTTTGGCAGACAGGCTTATCTAAAAACACAGAGACAGAACCTACACAGCTGCCCAGGGGATTTCGTCTTCCACATCTTCAGAAGTGGTATTACTCTGTTGACAGGCCTTTGAGTTTCCCATTAGGTTACTCAAGTCTCAGCAGTCCTTTCCAACACGAACTACGAACCAGCTGTGGTATTTTGCGTGGTACCAGGCAGCTGTTCCCGGGGACCTTAACTCGAGACCAAACTGAGAACAGTCATTGGGCAACAGTAGCTTCCAGCCCTTATTTAAAGGCCTGACAGTCCCTCTCTCCTAAATATCTGGTCTCGAGTGCCCCAGTTCTATGCAAAGATCCAGCTCAAGTTAATCATTCTGACATCCTTCAAGTTACCTCATTCTAAATCCCAACTCTTTTAAAGACAAGGGAAGTGCAGAAAACATAAAAGGATAGTATCAGTGCAGAAAGAATTGGAAGGAATATGTTTCCTCCCACGATTTTACTGACCTGGATAGAAAAACGGAGCACCCGACCACAGTCTCTTGACATCCACAAGGTAATATATCAGCAATAAGAGGATGAAGGCAAAGCAGCTCATGGTTGTCACATACGATATTGACCTACACACATTTTCAGTAGAAAGATTATTTAGAGAACTGTGTGATACAGACAGATCTCAATATAGGAAAGGCAAAACAGTACCTTAACAAAATCATATTAGAAGTTGTATCTTTGCTTACCATAAGTTCTTGTTTATGGGAATAAACCCTTCTTCTTTAGAACATTTTGTCAAGATAGCAGAAATAATTCCCTGAAATAGAAAGTCACTAAAGTTTATATAACCACTGCAACTTGTTTCAAAAATACTAAGTTTGTGTTGCATAAAAATACACGTCTATTAAAGAGCTGCGTAACTATCTGACTTACCATTACTATGCTCCATATGACGAACCGACTCATAATTTGTTTGTGCTGGTCTTTGTAGAACAAGAAAATTTTTCCTGCCTAATATAAAAAGAATACAAAAAATGAATTAATGCTCATAAATGTAACTACATTTCAAGAGCCAGATATGGTTGCCACTGGCTACCTGTTCTAAGACAGAGAACATGAATAGGATTTATAACAACTAAGTGGCTGAAAGGCTCAGAATGGGAACTCTTTGCAAAGAATGGACACAGATGGGGAAAATATGTAAATGCAGCCCACTCAGCAGTAGAGGTGCACCTTTTCTACTACGTTAACACTGAGGAAAGGGACAAGCAACTTTTTAGGTCAACACAATGTGACTCGAGCTCCATCTCCCTCAGCAAGGATTGCACGAAGGAACAACGCCACGTTGACTCCCCAGCCAGCCCCGAGAGCTTCTCCACAGCGCCACGTCCCACCTTGGCCTGCTCGGAGCACATGCTCCTTTTCAGGCACCACCAAGAAATGTGTCCCGATCACTCATTCCTCAGTGTCTCACTTCTGTTCCAATCTCTGCCCCGCAGAGATTCTCAAGATGGCTAACACTGCATGTCAAATGGAAAATTAGCAACAGGGAACGTGTACAGCTGCGACCTTTAAAACCGTATGCTTAAAATGAAGCTGTGAAGTCTATGCATCTCTTGGCCATATTTTCCAACATGCAGAGCCAGCCTACTCCCAGCATAAGCCAACCTTAAAATAAGCAAAGGAGGTTTCCAGGTGGATATTTTGCAAACTTCTTGTGTCCAACCCTTACAAAAACTGAGAAAAAGTCTTGGTTTATCTAATGCAAGCTACTGCCATGTTAGATGGCACTTCTCTGACCCTCACCTCAGGCTAAGTCAGCCTGAAAGTATTGTTCTGGAAGAGGTTTTGTTAGAACCAGTCTCGGCCTTAAATAAAGAAACCAAGTTGCCTCCCCTCATCCAAGATTCCTTCAAATCTCACCATTATATAACACAGCCAGAAAGAAAAGAGGTACCTGCAGTCCCAGAAATGCCATAACAATGGTATTTATGGTCCCCAGGATCCCTTCAGGATCATACGGCATCGTTGTTTGGTAAATCACCTTAGAGAGAAAACAGTTGTTAACAGGGCATCTGAGCAATCAATATCCTTTCTCTTCCATCCCCTTGCATGTATCATTCCCAAGCCCCTGCTGACAGCTATGTTCAGTGCTCGCCTGCGGCTTCACACTGCAAACCAAAAGCTACGTACACTTGAAGAGGGATGCTGATATATATGGTTTTCTCCAAGAAGCAAACGATCGATGTAACCAGCCGCTCCTCCAGTGCAGTTGGGATAGTCTCCAAAGTCTCCAATGCCCCCAGGACCAAGATAGCCCCTAGGACAGAAGTAATCAGGTTACGGCACAAAGCGTTGGTACGCTCCACCTGAACAGTAGCTGATCCACTGGCCCAGCACACTTAAATGCCCGATGTTTTCCAGGGCCAGAGACACACAGTGAAACACAGGTCCTACATGACAGCTGGCTGGTGGCTGTTTTGATCGTTGCAATGCCATGAGCAGGTCATGAGGGGACAGGCAATATCAGGAGCCTACAGCAATGCTTCAGTTCAGCCCCGGCTACCCGGCTGGCTGCTCCACCTGCACTGCAGGTGCTGACCCTTTAAAGGGGCAAAGATAGAGACAGGGATGACATTGTGATGATGATATATCGCTGTACACACACCTCAGGGAGATTTTAATTCTCCTCTTTAGATAGAAAGGAATAATGATGTCACCTTTATATACCTGGTACTTCAGTACCAAAGTAAAGAAAGTTTTTTCACAGGATGAATGTGTCCCTTAACCCTGCTGGCCTAAAGGCTCTTCTCTTCGTTCTTTCCCTACAGCTAATAAAACGTATTTTCTACTCAGTAGAAGAAAAACAATCTTACAGAAAGTCATCTGAGTGCATAGCCTTACCTGGGACAACCTGGCACTGGTAACAAGAAGGTCAGGCAGAGCCAAATCACTTCTAACATCAGAATGAAAATCCACTGTGGCCAGTAAGGGAGAATATCCTGCAAAGCGGGACATGGTGTCTCCTGCATGAGATGGAGGGAGGGGGATATTAGCTGGCAAGTAAAAACCATGTCCTTGGGGACATCCTGTATTTCCTGGCAGGCAGTCCCCCAGTCATTACAGAACTGGGTTCTACCAATAGATCTTTCATCTTCACAAATGATTTCCAGATACTTGGGGGAGGGGGAGAAACAAACCAAAACAAAAGCCCACAATGTTTTTTAGCTTGGAAATGTCAAAAGGAATTTTGATTCATGAGTAGAACAAAAGCCTTTTGGGAAAACAGACTCCAGAAAGGCCAAAAAGCAGTATTACTTTCCCCTGCTGTGAGAAAACACTGCCAAAATTAACTGGACAAAACACAGGCCACAGGACTCAGCACAGAGATGCCTGCCCCTGGGGTCCTTGGTGGTGGAAAGTCATCAGAAGTGCCTGGGAATGCCTGCTTCTAAGCACCATCTGAATGGATTGGTGAAATCTTCAAATACAGCAAAGCTAGATGTGATAAATTGCAGGCCGGGACGCTGAAGGGTGCATGTTCCCTGAAATTTTTGCCAGGTCACACTGCACTACACATCAGGTAAGATGCTACATGTTTTGTCATCATTTCTCATATGTTCTTTGTGCCCAAACAAGAGAAAAAGCTCCCAAATCCTACTCCAGTATCACTTGTCATCTCCCCACATAACTCACCAAGGTCCCACTCTCAGCCCCAGCTCTTGTAAATAGGAGGTCGAGAGCAGCAACCACCAGGTATGTGAATCCCAGCCTCTGGAGCACCCCAGGAATACGCAGATTATCCCAGGACACTGGAAAACATGCAAGCAATGTTGAAGAGGAGCAGACATGGGCTCTTTTGTAAATACAAAAGCTACCCTTCTCCAGGGAGAGCTGAGACCCACTGCACAAGGTACAAGGGACACATCCACTCTGCCACCTCACTTTCTGTAAATCATAACCCTGAGAAAGTCACCACTGAGATGCTAAACAGTGGTCGGCACAGGGATCAAACAGAGAGAATTGCATCAGTGCAGAACTGATCATCACTCTACAGCATACCAACAAACTGCCCCCGTGCAACTGGTCCTAGAGCAAGGCTGACGCCGTTTTCTCAACAGCCCAGCCAAGGAGGCAGCAACAATGGTTGCAGAAATACAAGGAAGAGAGCAAGTTCCACTCACATGGTCCAAGGCAGTAATTGGGATTCACAACTATGATTCCCAGCAGGATTAGCAGGAAACTCCTCCAGAGGATTTTCCCAAGCACCTTCCGCTTGGAACTTCCCCACTTCAGCATGGAGCTCAGTGACAATGATATCGACGTCCCCATGATGAACACAAACCTGGAGAAGACAGAAGATGGGAAACAGAGCTGACAGATGTCTCATCACACAGGTGTGTGACAGCAAACACTAAAGCTAACGGAATAGCCTGCATTGGCCCAACAGAAATGCGTGCATTGAGTGAAACTGGACAACTTCATTTCCTCTGATTGCTAGGAATTCCCAGACAGCTGAGCTTGCACTATGGGACGTTTCCACCTCTTTCAGTGGTCAGTTGAGGCAATAAAGTTCAGGGAAGTAATTGCATTCCGGTCTTTTTGCAGCAATACATATGCCACCAAAAAATTCCATTACCCAAAATTAAATTAGCATCTTCAGAGCAGTAAAACACAAGCTGCAAATCTATGATTCAAATTCAGAACTGACCCACTCCCCTGCTCTAGATTAGGTTCATAGTCCAAGCCCAGCTCCCATCTCCAAGAGTAACCACAACCGGTGTGTATTTTAGAGAAGCATGCTAGGGGCGGATGGGATTATTGCTTCCCCATAAAACCATTCTCTGGTTATAGACAGATTAGCTTAATCCAAAATTCCCTTGGCTGTTTTATCTCTGGATACACATCAGTTCAGCTTTGAATCTTGCCAGATTGACCACCTTCAACACAGCAGCGTGGCAATGAGTTCCTCGGGGATACTGGGCTTCCACTGGCAGGGTAACCCTGGGCCTCCCACTGACACTGTGTGTGGGGAGGAAGGAGAATGTGGGGCAGCCAAAAGCACTTAGCTC
The DNA here is from genome assembly GCA_013398915.1 of Dromas ardeola. Lineage (NCBI taxonomy): Eukaryota > Metazoa > Chordata > Aves > Charadriiformes > Dromadidae > Dromas > Dromas ardeola. The sequence continues at coordinate 102,762 of VYZM01008990.1, forward strand.
TTCTACTGGTTGATAAAGATGATGCTGTTATCTGGAGGGGCAGATTCCTATCAACTGTTGAACACAAATTCATCCCTCCAAATACATTTCCACATGGAGGCAAGGTGCATACAAATTCATCCCTCCAAATACATTTCCACATGGAGGCAAGGTGCATACAATGTTCTCCTTGCAACCCTTAAATAAAGAACCACTTGACACAAAAACTATTCTTCAGGAAGACTTACCATGGAAACACCAGATCTGCAACTGTTAATCCTACAGAGAAACAGGAAGGAACACATTATTTACCTCAAACCCTCCCTAAATTCTAACAACATTACTGTTGAGTTTCCAGAGGAGTTGCAGGCTGCTTGCAATTATTTGATGCCCCAAAATCTAAAAGACATTATAAACAAAACTTAAAAAGAGCTAATCATCTTGCTTCACTGCTTTGACCATTCTCAGAAATAGGGTCAGAGCTGATTGCTGTGTCTTGGGAAAGATTTCAGGGATGGGATCCTTGTTATTCTCTGCTAGAGCAGGATAATGCCCGACCCCTTCCCCATCAGCTTGCCAATCAAGGCATGTTTGTACAGCATCAAGCACCATCAGCGTGACTGTGGTCATTAAACAACACAGAAAAGTTAAAGACACGAACCTGTGTCAAAAATGAAAAGGTTACACGCAGATTGTGATCTGAAACCATCCCGTCACTGTGTCACGAGCAGGACTATATGCTGCTTTGCCCATTAACCTAACAGGCCAGATACCCTTCTGAGGCAAACTGGCACAGTGTCCCAGCCTTCAGCCAAACAACAGCTCGCTGCAGCAGCTGCAGTGCTAACCATTATCTAGCTACTGCTGCAGTTAAAACCCAGATTAACTGTCTGAATTGTACTTTACCATTCCAACTCTCATGTTTGAAGAACCAGTATTTTCCTCCTCCATAGTTAACAAACACCATAATTATAAGAGAGAGCCTAAAAAGACAACAACAAAAACACACACAAAGTATCACATGTCGATGAAATACATATATATGAGCACACAGTTAATTTTTACCCCCATTAAAACATTTCTGACAGTGAGATCTGTTTTGTTTTATTTTTAAAGCAAGATTATGTGCAAGGTTTCCAGCTTTGCCAACCAGGAAGCAGCGTTTCAAAGATCACGGGTGGCGGTGAAACAAAGTAAGCTCCTTCACATAGCGTTTTCGCACTGAACATATGTTGTTCTTTTCCACCCTCTGCACAACTTTAATGTTTCCTCAAACTAGATCAACTGCAAAGTGTTTCAGAAAATCCAAGAATTAAAACCTTGATTATCTTCCAAGTTAAACAGACCCCCTTGAACCGTCCATCTGCTATGTATTTCCATACACTGTCAAACCGCCACTGGCAAAATCTCATTCCCTTTGGAGGAGTTGCTTTTGAGCAAGGTCTTATGCTCACCCTCGGAAGGTGTCCAGGGAACGCAGCCGCTGCCGAGAGACTGTGCTCCACAAACGCGGGGTGGGATCACTGCTAACGGAGTCTGTTGTGTTTGGGGACCCGAGCTCCTTCGGGAACAAATCAGACATACAAAGGGCAAGTCAGCAGCTGCATCAGCTGCCTAGGGAACAGAGGTCAGCAATCTGCAAACTTTCACATACTGTGTTTGTCTTTGTGCTCCCCATCTTCCTCTTCCTTTTGTTTCCCCAGTTGCTACTTCTGACCCCTTCATGGCTCCACCATATTGCAATAATATTTGCAGGTGCTCCACACTACACCTTTGACCAGGGCGGAAACAACAATGCAGTGAAAAGAGGCTGTGTTTGAGACTCATGAGAGTTTGGTCCAGTCCAAATCAGCCACAGACTTGCCATCACTGTGAGTGCTGCTTTACAACAGAGCTGAGCAGATCCAGTTCCTGACTCTCAAACAGAATCCAACCCATCCCATCCCATCAGCACTTGTCTGACACCACAGAGAGACTGTTTAGAGAGCTAAACCAGTAGAAAATGAATCCTTTTAAACGCAGGAAAGGCTTCTTTCCAGTCGAGTTCCCTAAATCACTCTGATCAGCCCCAGTGACAACATAAAGAAGCAGACATCGCTGTAACACAGCTATGGAGATGAACAACTACAAGAATTGCTGCAGAGCTCTGCTCCCAAGTCTTTTGATTCGAGACAAGTTTGGACCTCCTAGATGTGAAGCCCAGACTATGATGATCTATCTAACTTCTAGTACAAAACACAGCTCATACAGAAATGACAGCTCTAGGGCTGCCAGAAAAATCTTGATTTACGTATAGATCCTGCTAAAATTCCTACAGTGCTGGAGGCAGACATGAAAGCTGGCATTTCTTCCCTTCCCTTACATTGTCAGAAGGGGACAGTATTTTCACCGACACGTTTGCTGCAAGAGAACTAAAGAGGGTACAAAGTGGCATGGTCAAGACTTGCAAGAGCTCTACTGGGAATCCACTAAACTTGCATGGGTCCAGCACTCCCCATTGACATAAAATTGCCTGTCTGACATCAATACAAGATTTGCCAAGGGGAACATGCACAAGGGGAAGATGATTAGTAATACACAAGTCCCCAGATGTCCGGATAGTGTGTGCTCCTCAGAGATAAAAACACTACAAAATGCAAATTAAAGATACTGCGGTCACTCACGGAATTAATCAGACGATCAGTTTCTCTGGGGTTCAGTTTCTTGTAAACCCAGCTTCTGACTGGATCAATTCTGGAAATTAGTAAGAGTTTAAAACACAAAACAAACCAAGAAGTACTTTATGGCCAATTTTATCTTAATATCAACTATTTGGCAGCATAAATCAAAAGATGGGTCAGTCTATTTCTGTTCTCCCAGCCCACGTACATAATACTGAGATTCAGCCAGTACCTGGAACCCCAGTTAAGTCCAGCTATGTAATTACACTGCCACAAGCTCAGGTTTGGGGGCTTTATTCTCAGGTTGTTTACAGGCAGCGGTGACTCACATCATTCAGTACACAGAATGGAAGGCTGCATATGCTACGCATGCTTAGGTGCCGACTCAGGGCTAGACCCAGGAATAAGTCCTAGGAGGGTGAGGCAGCGTGTATGCGAGCTTACGGCGAACATCAGCTGCTTTGCAGTAACCACTCTACACACAAGCTAACAAGGCTGCCCCCAAGGGAAATTGTATCACTCTGTATCTATCGTCATACGGACAGCTACCACAGGTTAACTTCTGCATGGCAGCCTGATAACAGGGTCTGATTTGCAAGCAGGGCTACAGTGGGACTCTGAAGCACTACCACACTACGATACATGTTTTTTAAAAGCAGCCCCACTTCACGTGTGAGGAGGTATTACAACACTGTTCACTTACTTCATAAAAAGGTGCCCGGCAATCAGGATAGCAAGGATGCCCATGTAAACCAGGAAAGCAAAGAGAATAGCTACATGAAAGAGAGAGGAACACAACTCTATAAATGATCTAACAAAACCATTTAGCAGCCTGGCCTTGGCCAAGCATGACACAAACATGACAAAAAGCTCCACACCATTCATCACACCACCTTCTCCATGCAATACAAGCCTGAGTCCCAGAGGAAAAAAAAAACAACAAAGCAACCCAAACCAAAAGAAGGCTATTTTCAAAGTGCAGCTGAGTGACTGCACATCTCAGCATAAAAAGGCAAACTTAAACTGCACTGCATCACACAGCAATGGTGGGAAAAGAGTCCATGTGCCATACATTCTGAAGAAGAAACTATAGAGATTTAGAAACAGCCTCAACATGAAGAAGACAGGAGAAAGGGTAATAGAGTTTGCAAGCATGGGGAATTGTTCTTTACAGCTGGAAAACTGGAAGGACTGAAGAGTAACCTAATGTAAAGGAAAAGAATGGAAGAGACATACATGAGAGTTTGAAACAACCCTGGAAAAGAGATGAACAAAAAAGCAAGACGTGAGGTTTAAAATTAAAAGTGCAACAAAAATACAAACACTGTATGAGTTGTTTCCTGTTTTGTGAGAAGCAAGAGGGAAGAAGAGGGAAGATTCTGCATACATATATAAACATGCCAGGAAACAGGAACTGTGAAAACATTTCCCTCCAGACACATACCCACTGATTTTTCTGGGCTAATCCCTGCTGCAAAAAGGTTGTGATCATACAGTGTATCATGTGAAGAGGCCCGATCCTGGTCAGGGCCTCAAGAAGGGTGTATAAAACATAAGGAGGTAAGATGCTGAGAGAGGAGGAGCAAGCCCATGACACGTCTTCAGCGCAGCATGAGTGGCTGCATGGGCTTTTTAGGAAGTTGGTTTTGCTGGGAGACATGCAAGTTGTAGAATGGAAGGGGAAAACAGAGCATTACATACGGAGGTAGCTGTTGATAGGGCCTTCATTGATGACTAGGTCACAAGAAACAGTTTTGGTGCTTGTACTTAAGGTCTTTACCACAAGGGAATAATTGCCAAACTCTCCAAAATGATACTGAATCCTGCAAAGGATAAAGGAAACGAAACTTGCTGAGCCATCACTGCTACAGGCAGGTACCACAGCAGCATTTGGGGGATTGTAAGCCTAAAAACCTGTAGGAAAGGCATGCTGAAAATTTGGCCTAACAGTGTGATCTAGCAAGGAGCTGCCTGGCTCTGCCTTTGCCAAGCATTACCCTCCCCTAGCCCAACACTGATGCTTTACCACACTCCTACATCACCTGTCTTCTTGAGCTATAGCCTCACTGCAAAAGAAACCAGGCGCTTGCACGTGCTGGCTGAAGGCATACCATTTTGGCTCCTGCTTGCGCCCAGATCCTTTCAGCACAATTACAATGTACGCCACAGTTACAGCAAGCAGGGGGGAAGACTGAACTCTAGGTCTAAGCAGTCAGGAAAAAGGAGGTGATGAGCAGGCAATAAATAGGCGCATGTCTTCAAGAAAAAAAAAATCACAAAGCAAACTATAGTAGAGAGCTATCCAGGTGTTCCCTGGGTCTGGGCCACGTACTTGCAGAGCTCTCTGTCACCCTCGGAGCCGTTGAGCTGCAGGGTGAGTGGATGCTGGGTATCAACCATTACCACCGCCGTGCCCGGTTTGCCCAGGCTCCCGTTGCTCGGTGGGACGAACGCCAGGAGCTGATACAAGCACTGTGGAAGAGGAGGATGAAGGGATCTCATTAGTGCCACAGGAGACTGAGCGGGGGCCCTGCTTTGCACAGCGGCAAAGGAAAAGCCAAGGGAAGATGCCCAGGCGCTGGCGCAGCTCCCGCTGCGGGGCCGATCGAAGGTAAAACCGAAGGGAAGCGCCTTAACGAAGGCGCGGGGAGAGGCCAGGAAAGCGAAGCAGCCCCGCCGAGGGCCGGG
>VYZM01008990.1:108367-118991 GCA_013398915.1 Dromas ardeola
CCGCCATGTCGCTGCGCTCCGCCCCGGGGCGGCGCCGCCGCCACCGCCCTCGCCCTGCGCGGCCGCGGCGGGGCCATGAAGCGGCGTCGGTCCTTCCCCCCTTCCCCGGCCCTGCTGGGTTTTCCGGGGTCAAGCTTCCCTGCCCGGGGCGGCCGGCAGCCCGGGCCTTCCTGCCTGGAAAAGCAGGCGGATGAGGAGCCAGGCGAGCGTCGAGCTCGAAGCCGGTTTTAACACCGACCGCAGCCACGCGTGGCCTTTCCTGTAGGACTGCAGCGTGTGCCAGGCAACCGTGTGGCCTGCAGTGGAAAAGCCCCACGGACGTTCACCCCCGGGCTGGGAAGAGGGTCCTGCTTGGCCTCCGTCTGCCAGGGAGAATGCAGAAGGCACAGCCATGGAAAAGAGACCGCACTTCGTTAGGAGGGAGCTTCCTCCCAGGGAGGTGTCGTCCGTCTCTTTGGCGCTGCTGCTCGCAGCCGTCCTGCTCCTTAATGCCATTCTCTACCTGTACCTCAACGAGTTTTACACCACTTCGGGACGTGCCGAAACGGACCCCAGCCTCTGCCCTTTTGGGTACTTCAGATTGGGAGCGGTGAAGAACTGCTCCCCGTGGCTCTCCTGCGAAGCCATAAATAGGGAAGTCAGGAAACTCAAGTGTGTTGGCAAAGGCGCCGTGAAAAAGGTGAGTCTGGTTTTCCTTTCTTCCCCGCTGTGGATAAAGAGCTTTCACTGAAGGCTTATTAATGGCCGTACTGCTGTTGTAATTTTCCTTGCAGCAGCTAATTACTGTAGACATCCAGGGGCATATGGCTACTGATGTGGTGCACAGAACAGGTAGGAGAGCCCAACCGGAGCCCGGGGCCGCCTCCCTGACACTGAGCGACATCCAGCTACACAAGCAAAATCACAGAGATCAGTGAAGCGCTTGTGGAGCATGGTACAATCGTGGCAGAGTAAGACTGGCTGGTTGGGTGGTATGAAATAATTTAATTCGTCTGCATTGCCCATTCCAAAGAAAACTTGGGAAAACATGATGTAATTATGACATTGGTATGGGCTTGCTCTGACAGGTACATGGCCCTACCTAATGGCTCGACTGTGCCTGGTGACTGCAGTTTGCAGTTGTGACTAAGCAGTGACCCGGAGATCAGCAGCAGCTGGTGGAAGAAGGCTCTCCACGTGTCTTACATGTCTCTTCTGTGTTCTCAGGTCTTCCTTTCCGAGTGGAAGGAAAACAAAGTGGTCCTTTCACAGCTCACCAACTCAGAGCTGAAGGAGGACTTTCTCCATGGACTGAAGATGCTGAAAGCACTTCAAAGCAAGCACGTTGTCCGACTGCTTGGCTACTGTGAGCAGCAGTTCACAATCCTCACCGAGTACCATCCTCTAGGCTCCCTGAGGGGCCTGAATGAAACCCTGCACATCCCCAAGTACAAGGCCATGAACACATGGCATCGCAGGCTGATGCTTGCTATGGACTACGTGAGCATCATTCGGTACCTGCACAGCAGCCCTCTGGGCACCTTAGTGATGTGTGACTCGAATGACCTGGACAAGGTCCTCTCTCAATATCTCCTAACAAGTGACTTTCACATCCTGGTGAATGATTTGGACGCTTTGCCGCTGGTGAACAGGAGTGCCGGCAGGCTGGTCAAGTGTGGTCATCGGGAGCTCCGGGGCGAGTTTGTAGCTCCTGAGCAGCGTTGGCCCTATGGAGAAGAGATGCCGTTTGAGGATGACCTCATGCCTCCCTATGATGAAAAAACAGACATCTGGAAAATCCCGGATGTCTCTAATTTTTTCTTGGGCCACATTGAAGGAAGTGACATTGTGCGACTGCATCTGTTTGACATCCATGCAGCATGTAAGAGGAAGGACCCGGCTGAAAGGCCTTCTGCCCAAGAGGTCTTAGACACCTACAGGAAAGTTTTAACTCTGCTTATTCGGGAGGCGGCCATGCCTGGTACTAGGGAAATGTTATAGTGAATCACGAGACAAACAACATACTGAAGTTGATGTCCTGCCTATTTATTTAGTTTGCCTGAAGGGCAAAATCTCTGTCCACAAAACTGAGAAGAAAAGAATAACCAAACTTGTACTGTTTGATTTAAGAAAAAAAATAAATAAAAATCCACCCAGTGCTGGAGCCGTGCAAGCTTCCCTCTGGCATGTTTAATCTATTATTGGAAGAGGAGGAGGGAGAGAAATGAAACTGTGTAGGTGCAGAGGGAAATTTGTTCCTTAAGAAATAATAAATTTTCTTTTGCAACTTTTACACAAAAACTCTATTAAAAAAATACAGAAAAAGAGTTAAAATGCACTTAAACTGATAGGCAGAGGATGGGAGAGCAGAGACCATGGCATGTCCCCCACAAGCTTTCTGCATATTTCTGTGGCTTTGGCTCATGTCTTGTCCATAAAACTCTCACTCACTTTCCCACAGAACAAAAGCAGTGGTCTCTCGGAGAGGAGTACCCCAGTTCACTTCAGATTTTGGTGAACCCCCGATGCCAGAGCCCCAGTGGCAGTTGCTCCCTGCTGGATGGGGAATAGGTTGTTTTTGGAGCTGTACGGCCGCTGCTCTTTGGGCCCCATATCCCACCCCAGCAAGCATGTGGCCACTTTGTGAGCAAGCAGATGACACAGATCCCAAAGAGGCTGCTTACAGACATGTGCTTTTGGTTTTCAAGCCTTTGCCCGGTGGTATTCTCAGACGGGCTTTTTGGATATGAAGCTGTAAAACTGGAATCTCTTGCTGTTTTTCAATCCATAGAAATCCTGAGCACTTTGGAAGAGAGTTGAAGTGTACATTTTTTCATTCACTTACCCTTGCTGAGTGTCATCACGACTCGATGGAAAGGGGGAGCACAGGGAACTGAAAGAGAACATGACTTCCTTACATGGCAATGAGCTTTAAACAGGAGTTTTGAAAAATTCAGAGCATACAATGCTATTGGGTCTGAATTTTGAGGGTGGTGAGGCACTGGAACAGGTTGCCCAGAGAGGCTGTGGATGCCCCATCCCTGGAAGTGTTCAAGGCCAGGCTGGATGGGGCTTTGAGCAACCTGGTCTAGTGGGAGGTGTCCCTGCCCATGGCAGGGGGGCTGGAACTAGATTATTTTTAAGGCCCCTTCCAACCTAAACAATTCTATGATTCTATGAATTCAAAGCCCACTAAGCATAAAGAAAGGCAGCTTTTTTGTTCAGTATGCTTAGGAGAAAGCTTTTGGTACCTACATGGATGTTACAGCCTGGTACCCACAGCTGAAGAATAATGATGCCTTAATCCAGCAGTAAGCCTCTGTTTGGTAGGATTGGGATGTACTTGTTCTCTCAGTGAAAAAAACAGGAATAGCATGAATGAGACTCATGGACTCTACAGTTACACACCTGAGGACTTTCTGTTCTGTGGACTAGGTCTTTGAAAGGCCTAAGGGCCTGAGAAAACTTTCATGTTTTGACTTGAGAGGTGATTTGTAAGCAGAGAAGTACGTGGTCCTTTCTGCTGAAGAGTTTGGTTCTGTTCTTTGCTGTGCTGATATTTCTCTTCACCTAAACAAGCCATGTTATGGCTGCACTGAGAACATGCAATCAGTTTGTATACATAATGTTGAAATGCACCTGTGTTCTATTGCTAAAAAAATTTTATTATAAATGGAAAAACTTTCCTGCAAATGACTAAATTCAGACCTGATTTCATACAATGACAGCAGGAGCCCTTTAAAGGCTGCTCATTATGGCTTTCCTTTCCCTCTGGGCAGTCTATTTTCTTAAATTAGCTGATTTTTGCCATTTTTTATTTGTGCAGTCCTTCCTGGCAGCTTTCCTGCTTAGGTTGTTAGGAAGCAAAGCTCAGAAATCAGGGTCTCCAAAAGAGAACAGTGATTTTGGATGCTTCGTGTTTGTTTTGGACTTTGACTCAAAACACCTTAAAGAAGTCTGTGTGAAGACGAGTGCTCTCTGTTGTAATTGCATCATCAGGCCCATGCACTCTTGAGTTGTTATTAATAAGGTTAGAGTTCTACAGTTCCAGCATGAATCCAGGATGTCCAACAGTTGGAAAAGCATCCTGTTAAAGCTCCTCAAAGCTGGGGATCAAGCTTGGAAGGGCCAAGAGTCAAACCTTTTGCATGTGTCCCCAACAATAACTTGTTACCTTTTGATAGCCATCATGTATACTTGAAAGAAAAATCAGCATTCAATGGCTGTGAAGTAAACATACCATGCGTTTTTTATGAGAGTAGCAAGGACAGACAAGAAGAAACTGCCAAGCTTCTTATGCTCTCAGTTAAGACAAGCTTCTGCTTGGACTCTTGCTCTGTTGTGTACCTTTGCACCTTGCAAACAGCCATATTATTTCACAGAGTGAAAAATAAATGAGGACAAATTCTGGTTCTGAGTAATTTTCGTGCCGTGGAGGTGCCTCTCTCTGTTCCTGGATGATATAGTTACAAATTGTTTTAAGAAAAGGTGTCTCCCTAAACATTCACCCTGAACATGTCTCCTCTCCATTCCCTCTCCTTCAGCTTGTGTGCTGTCCAGCATTGTATTTCAGCAGGAATAAATTACGTATGTTCTGAATACAGCATTATGGAGCTTCAAAGTTTCTTCTTTGGGATGTTGTTTCTGTCTATGAGGCACTAGATGGCAGCATGCAGGTCAGCTTAGCGTTAGTTATTAACAGTTATTAGCAGTTACAGTCTCTCGTGCCCAAACATAGCCAGGATCTGGCCTTGGAGCCAGTATTTTGCTAGTAAACGTCCATAAACCCCTAAAAGATCTCATTGTGTTTGCCTTAGTGAGTCTGTAGTAACAAGACAGATAGATATAAGGGCTGTCAGAAAAGCCACACGTGCCAGTTGAAGGGGCCACCTCCCCTTTAACTTGCCCATGGTATTTGTTGACTTTAATGTCCCTCTTAATCTCAGCCTGGTGCAACCTCAACCAAGTTTGAGTGTCACGTTCTTCCAGTCTTTCAGTAAAATCAGAGGAGTTTGCACCCTCTCTGTCTTTCTGTTCTTCTCCACTAACCCCTTCCACAATCTGAAGACTGCATGAATCCCATCATTCCCACGTTTCCAGCTTCTTTTCCCTTAAAGGGAAGAGGCAAGTCCTCACACAGAGGGAAAAAGAGGCAGGACAGCCCCATGTGCGTTTGTCTTCTCTCTTTCCAGTTCTCTCTGCTGGCCATTTCAGTTTTCACCACCAATGACAGTCTTGGATAAACATTCAGGGACTTTGCCGCCCCAGTACAAGTTGATCTGCTATGTCTGGTGAAAACATCAAAGGATGAAGAGCAGGAAGAGGCCTGTTCACAGCTGGAAGCCTGCAAGCCTCTCTCCTCATCCACACCCCAGCCTGCTATAGACCAGTGGACATGACCTTCCCTGCCAAGACCACTGCCACAGCTCTGCCTAACCTCAACAACAGCTGCTGGGTCTCATCTCAAACTCAAATCAAGGGCCCCACATTCCCTGTCCTTTCCCACAAAAGAAGCTTCTCTTGAGATGGTTATTGCCAGGTTTCCTATTGTATCCCTGTTCTTCCATGCCAAAAGTCCAGCCAAAGAAGCTGCACAAAGACACAGACCACACAAGGGGAAGGACTGTTACTGGTGCTCATCTCCTTCAGAAAAATTCAGAGGAGGTTCCCCAAACCACGCTAGTGGTGGTCAGTGTCAAGGCAGATATGGTCCCAGGCCTTTTGTTTGCTGCCATCACCAAGATGAAGGCCTTGGGTCTGGCCCCTTGCCCAGGGAGAAGACAACCCTTTTGCTGATGTCAGTGATCTGCACCACCTTGCCCTTCCCTTCTGGGCAATGCCGCCTCTGCCATCCCTGCAGCAGTCCCACAGCACATCCTGCCCACCCCATCTGACCAGCTAGAAAAAGAACCAAAGCAGAGACTGTCTCCCAGGCTCAAGAAATAGCACCTGGTTCCCAGACTGAACTCTCCTGGGACACTGTTGTGCCAGCAATGGAGGAGACAGGGAGACCCAGGACATGCCAGCTGAGCCTGCTGACAGTCTGGCTGTGGGTGCCAACTGTGTCAGGGCACCTGGATCCGCTACTGGTATGGTATGCTCTGCCCTTGGTCCCATGCTGTTGCCAAAACAAATTCCCAGTGGATTTCCTGATAAAATTTAGCCCTTACCGGGTAGGCTTGTACCACAGAATGGAATGCAGAATGGAAACAGCCTGTCTCAGAGCAGAGTCCCAGATTCAGTTCAAACCTACTGCTCCTTTCTTTTTCTCCTCAGAGTCATCCAAAGAATAGCATTGTCAAGGTTATGCTGTTTTCCTTTCCAAACTGCCTGCCGGCTCAAGTCTGAGGTAGTGCGTTTCCCTTTGTGTGCCGTGGGTTTCGGAGTACATCCTAAAAGCACCCTTATAATGCTAAATCCTGTACAGGTGAGCAGCATTGACACCATCAGATGTTAAAAAGTATTGCATGCATAGCCACACCAGCTGCTATGTAGGTCTGGGTAAACACTGAGGAAATAAAATGGACACAACCTATTTAATTGAACAAGTTTGGTTTTTTTCCTGTTTTGAAGGATACTTTTAAAGTCCATGTTACTCTGTATTTAATAGAGTGGTAACTATTAAGTGTATCAAAAGTTTAGAATACCACACAAACTTTTTGAAATTCTATCACAAGCTCTAAACCAGTATTTTCCTTTGGTGCCACATAAACAAAACATCAGATCATTATGTTTGTGTGAAACAGAAGCAGTGCTATTTGCCAAGTATAATTTGTGAGATATTTGGCAGAACTTGCAACTGTAAACCGATTCTATCATTATGACCGTAATGCCTTACCAACATTCAAGAGACCCTGGGAACAAGAAAAAAGTGGTTCTCAAGTTCTTCTAGCATGATATAATGCATATATTTGTAGAGTTCATCCACATAAATTATATGCTAGATGGTACTTTTAAAAAAGAAAAAGGATTTTATGGTTTTATTTTAATTGAAATACTGTATACTTGAGATGACCACACGATTTCCAATAATTGTCAGTCTGTGTTCTGAAGTCTATAATCCAGTATTTATCAGGATTAAACGGTGAATATATTTCTATTACAGTGATATTTATGTCTCAGCGATTTCTGATTCTATTTAGCTCTGGGTAACTTAAAATCCATTAAAAATTATATATTTAAATAGAGACACACACAGAGATCCTTTGGCCGTAATTTTCAAAAGAACAAACTTACTGTTATATTCCAGCATTCACATTTTGGATATGAAGTAAGTGGATTTTCAAAACTGATAATATTCAGCAACTTTCAGCCAATTTTATAGTAGTTGCTGGATGCTAAGGACTTCTGGAAAGTTAATTCTTTCCTTGCAGAGCTGGAAGATCCTTTTCAGCAATTCTCTTGATATATCTATGAGACTGAAGTAGGTGCTTTTATCAAGTACACACTACATTTCTTTGTGGAATGAACAAAGTTCCCACTTCTGTAAAAGTTGGGATTTTTTTTTTTTTTTTAAATTAGATCACACAGCTATGTGCTTTTCTCCCCAAGAGGTGGTTCCTGTGAGGGGTTGTGTCTGACCCACAGCTGAAACTCCCCAGGCTTATTTGCTACTGTGTAATGTTGAAAATCTAGCCACTAAGCTTGGGCCGCCATTAGCTACATTTTGGCAGAATAGCTTACGTCAATGCCATATATTATTATATATTATTTGTTTGGAGCCTGCATGCTTTGGTCACAGGCCAGGATCCTGGAGGTCAGTTGCTATACAGGCACAGTACAAAATGACGGTCCTTTCCCTACAAGCAGCTTTAGTGTAAGAAAGTAGAAAACAACTGATGTCCTCATGCATCAACAGCATACACAAGCGTTGGTTATCCCATCCCACCTCATCCAAGCTACAAATAAATATGGTACATAATCTACACAGACTGGTCACACCATTTCTTCTGCACATAATGACAGCTGCAAGGCCTGACTACTCTGACCAAATTCAACTGCAGCTCGCATTCCCATTTCTGAAGGTGTTTCAGGAGCCTAAGACTAAAACAAAAGCCCAAGCTATAAAAGGAAACAACAGTGCACCAGGACAAGCTAACCTAGGCTTAAGAATCAACCAACTTTGGTATTTGAACCAGATTCCTCGAGGAAGTCATGCAGAAGACTTACAACCCCAGAACTTCTGTTGCTAGAGGCCAGCAAGTGGGAGATAACCCCTTTTTCTCAGGTTTGCAAGGCTGTCACACTCACTGCAGCACCAATGTCGTGCTCCTCAACTCAACCCTGTCCTACCCACCGCTTAACATTTGCTAACTTCAGAGGGGTACGTGGGGGAAGAAAATCTCTCTGCCTGTCTTCTAGGGTGGGGGTGGGTGGATTATCTGAGCCTTAAATCAAGCATTTAATTAAATCAAACAAATCAGGCACCTCCTGAGTGAGGCAGAGTCTGTTCCTGTGTGCTGGAGGCTGCAGAGAAAATCCTGAGACCCGAAGTCGTGCTTTGTGGATGAGGGCCTTGGTTTCCTCCGGATGGGAAGATGGGTACGGAGTCCCGGGGCATTCCAGCCCCTTCCTGGATTGTCTAGAGCAGAGCTGCAGGGTTAATACAGAAAGTGCCTTTAGATACAGCTTAAATACAGCTTCTCTACGCCCTGTAAAATGGAGCCTGATCTCAACTGATGTCTAGAGGTAGTCATGAAATTAAAAAGCACAAAAGTTATTTAAGTTTATTCTTTCCACTTTTCTTCCAAAGATGTGTAACACTTTCTTGTCAGGCCTGTTAGCAGAGAAGTTCAACATACTAAAAAAGCAAACAAAAGGCCTCAACTTCTTGAGAAACTGTTTAAAATCCCTGCGAAACCATGCTTAATTAACTGTTTTGTGGCATATTGCATAAGTGATAGACCCTTTTCCCCCCCGCCCCCCCCTTAGTGGTTTCCACAGTTCTGTGCATGGGTGCCATCCCAATTTAATGACCTAGAATTATGTCTAATTGCTGTTCTACTCTTCTTTCCCACACCATGTAGGGCAAGGAACTTTTCTCATGATGGCAGTGCCTTAGATTTTTATTTTTTTATATTGTCATTTTCACTCCTTTTATGCTCTGATCTGAGGCCTCTTAAAATTATTGTGTTCCCTAGCATGTTAAGAGAATGACTTGGCACATCTTGCACTGAGAAAATGGCTCCCCAAAAGACGGTGTTTCCCCAGGCTGGTTGGACATTTGGAAAGCGAGTGCAATCCAAGCGAGCTGTCTAGACTACCTTTACTCAGTAAGGGGCACAGGAGGACTCATTCTGAATGTTTAATATAGGTTAGATAAATCGTACCCTAAAAATACTTGTTTTTTCCCCTTATTGCCTTATAAAGGGTAAAGACAAATAGTCGCAGCATAAGCACATACCCCAAATATGCGTAAAGAAAAGGGAGATGAACTATATCCACAGTGTCTGCGTTGTAACAGTTCTAATATCTGAAAGAAGATATGGTAAAAGGAAGTATTAGGGCCAGAGGTGGACAGAAAGAAGCAGGAGGAGAAGATAAAGGACAGCACACCTAGCCTATCATGTAGCTCATACATGCCACATCAGGCAGTAAAAAAAAAAGTGTGCGTGTGTATGTGTGTGTTGGAACATCCTCTGCCTAGTTAATCTGCATCTCATTAAGCATCTCAGACAACTTTTCAAGTTTCTAAACTTTGCACCACCTTTTCTGCCAAAGCATAATCCTAGAATTGTGCTTTTGGGCATCAAAAGCATATGGAGCATCAGAGTAAGCTATGTTGCTCCAGCATCCGAATATCCAGCAACTCCCATTTTGGCACCAAAAAAAAAAGAGGCAAGATTTTTCAGGAAGTGCCGTTTCTATTTTGACAACTTAAACTGTCAAATTTAGTTCCTGTGTGAAAAGTGAACGCTTGTGACAACCCGAACCTCTTTTTCTTTCGTCACCAGCCGCTGCTAAGCTACATCCCCCACGACCCCACGGCCGCCGCAGGGCGAGCACCAGCCCAGGCGGGCCAAGGTGCTCTCGAATCCAGGCCCGCCAGGCGTTCAGAGCTGGCGAACTCACACCTCTACCGGCCCCTCGGCCCGCCTGCGCGTTTCCCCTCAGATGCCGGCACCATGAGGCTGAGGGGAGCCCTTATCGCTCTCTACAACTGCCTGAAAGGAGGCTGTAGCAAGGCAGGGGTCAGTCTCTTCTCCCAAGTAACAGGCATTAGGACAAGAGGAAACGGCCTCAAGTTGCGCCAGGGGAGGTTTAGATTGGGTATTAGGAAAAAATTTTACACCGAAAGGGTTATTAAGCATTGGAACAGGCTGCCCAGGGAAGTGGTTGAGGCGCCATCCCTGGAGGCTTTTAGAAGACGGGGAGACATAGTGCCTAGAGATATAGTTTAGATCAGTGATTTTTTTTGTCAGAGTTAGGCTGATGGTTGGACTAGATGATCTGAACGGTCCCTTCCAAGCCGGGCGATTCTATACATCCCCGGTGGCTGGGGGAGAAACTGCCACCCACTGATATCCTCTCCCCCAGGCACCGGCAGCCAGAGAGGAAATCTAAGGTGACGGAGGGCGCGGCCCCTCACAACCGCCCCGAGATGGCGGCGCTGAGGCCGAGGCACGGCGCCTCACGCCGGCCCGGA
>VYZM01008990.1:122321-183826 GCA_013398915.1 Dromas ardeola
AGGCTCCGGAGCTGGCTGCGGGGTCGCCGGGCCGGGTGGGTTCCTCCTCCGTCCTCCGCGGGAGGGCCGTCCGCCTCCTGTGCCCGGCTTCAGCCCGACCCGGCGCCGCAGCGGCGTCCCGGCGCGGTGGCTGTAGCGGGAGCTCGGCCCGCCTTCCCAGCGGCCCGGCCCACCGCACCCCAGCGATTCAGCGGCGAGGAACCCTGCCTCATGGCGCATCTGCTGTCACGCTGGCCAGGGCTACTGTCCTCGGCAGCCATCCGGTGCGGCCCCGTGCGCTTCAATAAAGCAGCGTGTCAGAATGAAACCCTTCTCTCCGTCCTACTAAACCCGGCCGTCTGTAGCTAGTAATTTTACAGTTTTCCTCACAGCCGAGCCGGAAGCACTGTGAAGGGCTTAGAAATCCTAGGTGGCTCGCAGCTCCGGTTGTATTCGTGGACCTGAGGTAGCAGCACAAGTATTTCACCAACTTACCTGTTGAGACAAAACGTTTTTAAGGAGAAGTAACTAAAGCTAAAGCTCTACCAGGGCATGTGCCTTTTGCATTTGCTAGGGTGTTAGAAGAATGATGCTTAAGCCATGAGCGACCGGCAGGTAGTGGTTTCTTTTCCTGACCTAAGTGCAGTTATTGAAGTTCTGTCCCAGCAAAACTATACCCTGTTGGGAGTTTTTATATTTTAGTTTTACCATACAAGTATGCTTTGGGATGGAAAGTGCAGCCACCTTTTGAAATTTTACTTCAAATTTCTGCAGGGATCTTTACTCATTAATTCACGATATTGCGCATAGATATAAAGTGCTTTCTTTAATTGGTAGTAAAAAATTGGTGAATAAAAGCAAAGGCAGATAGGGTAGAGACAGTAGATCTATTTTTTTATGTTCATTTGCAGTAGTCGGGCTTGTAGGCATGAGTAGAAACGGATTCTCAAACTCTTGTGGACCTTTGTTCATGCTGAATTATTAGATGTCTTGGATGGGGAAAGCTTGTGACCTTTAAAAAAATTGTGCCAAAGTTATCTTTAGTCGCATTTATGTTTGAGAATGCTGTACAGAGGCAAATCTTACTAGCTTACCCAATGCTGTTTGAAAAGCTGTGTATGATATGTAGATTTAGTGGTGTCTGATCACACAAAGGGTGCGAGGGAAGGCTTTCAAAACAGTTAAAACTTTGCATCTATAAGATACCGCAAAAAAGTGTTAGCAAGTTGCTCTCAATTATAACTTGGATGTTGTTGAGAATCTGACCACTCTGTTGCGTCCATGGGAGCTGCTGAACAGTCAGATCTTTGTAAATTCAGTTTTCAGATGAAGTTACAACCATGACTCTATAATCTTATGCGAAAACTATAATCTTCTGCTAAGTGGTGGAAAAGTTACCTCTCTCTTCATAACTAAAATGTGGCTGGCTAGGTTTTATACTCAGTGCAGCTCAGAAAAGCAAAGCTTTTCGGATAGAGCTTTATAAATTCTGTGACAAGGCTCAAGAGGGTCTGACGTATTTAAGCTATGAGTGTGGCTGTGTTTAAAGCTGGAGTTGTAAACTCTGTGGGCCTTCTTGTGAAAGTATCTTCCCCCATGCCGTGAGCATTTTGAGTTTCAGTCCAGTGTTACATGCCCGGGTAGTACGAACTGGCATGTGCCGGCCAAGCCCAGATGAGAACGTAGCCTGTAGCAGCTGCTGTGGTGCGTTATAGCCATAAGAGTTACAAATTTCAGCAGAGTGACACTCAAGTGGTGCTAAATGTGTTCTCAAACTTCCTTTCCAAAACTGCCTCCCAGTCCATCAAGAAGACCCTCAGGGGAAGCCTTTGCTGTACCCCTTGTACCGCTGATGCCGAGTAGAAACTCTGAAAATGGGGAGAAGATCCCAGTGCCTTTGCCTAAGGATGGTTTGCTGGCAAGCTTCATCAGTGCAATGCAAAATTATTCATTGAGAATATTCTAACCTATGATGAATCTTATGTAATTTGCATTTTGCATATATGATTAAGCAGCATTGGCCAAAAGCCTGGTGACAGCACAGGGCTCTGGAATGTCTCCCTGTTGCCTGGGCAGTTTATTCACGTTAGCTTACTTTTGTGAGCATAATCGCTCCTTTTAAAGTACTCCTGAACTCGGGAGTGCCGCTGCTATTGAGCAAGCTGAAATTATACACGCTGCAGAGCGAAAGGTGGGGATGTTGCAACTTAACCTCTCTTTCGAAGGATTTTTTGTCCCAGCCCTAATTTCTACATTAAAGAGATTGAAAATTGTCACTACGTGCCTTCTTCAACGGGGAAGAAGCACCTTGTTGGAAAACGTGCTATTAACTCCATGGTGTCTTTGGCCTGTTATGTCTAAAGAGCAATAGCGTTTGGAGGAGGCTTGCTGACAAAGCACGCTCTTCAGTCATGGTTGCGTATGCTCCGAATCGGAAATAGCGATCAAAAGGCGTTCCCTTTCCCCTCCAAACGCTTAAACTGTGTTTTAGTCACGGTAAGGAACCTGGGTGATGTCACCTAGTTTATTAACATAGTCGCTCACACAAAAAGGCAGCACTTGTTCTTGTCCTTGAGACAGGGCTGCCACTGAAGAGCAGAAGGTTTCAGTGCCTCGGGCCCCTGAGAAAGGAGGTAAGACCCTTTACTTTGCAGCTCTGTTTCTGTTGTGGCATATGAGGAAGGGGCTAAGAACAAGTTTCTTGTAGTCTGTCAAGCTCCATCAGAAATTGGTGTCGCCTGGATCAGCAGGACTCCCTGCTGGTGAAGGGACAGGTGCTGAGTATGACCAGAGATACTGGCTGCTGGCAGAACACCCCAAAGCCAGCGCGAATGTCTCATGAGAAACCTGACGTCGGGGAGTGGAAATCAGTACTACTTCTTCTGTAACAGAAGACAAGAAAGGAGGAGGAAAAAACCAACACCTTGTGTTAAGAGCAAAAGGCTCAGGATGTTTTTAGGCAGGAAAAATCCTGCCTTAATAACTTCTTTTTCCAACTCTCTGAAAAAAAAAAAAAGGCTGATAAAACTTCTCAGTGCTCAGTTGTCTCTGTGAAATCTGTGCTTACAAGGAAAAGGCTAAGGACCTTTTTAAGAATGAAGGTACTTTGCCTGCTTTTTGCAAGGAATGTCTAAGCTTTGGGTGTTACTTTAATAAAAATAATTCCTGATCTTTTTATGGAATATCTAAACTCTGGGCGTTACTTTAATAAAAATAACTCCAAACTCCAAGATTAACAGAATTACTAAAAGGAGTTAGTTCTCAATGAGAAAAACAATAAACTGAATTTGGAATTTCTGAACCAAGCCCTCGAAGGCAATTTGTGGCAAAACTCCAGAAAAAGAAAAAAAGAATCTCAATTTTATAAAATAGCCGTATATCTTCTTTCTCAGTTATAGCTAGGCGCTGCTTTGAAAGTTGATTCCCCCCTCAGAGAGGCCTAGGAATGAGATGTTTTAGAAGAACTGGGTTTAATTTTAATCTAACAGTAAAATGCGTTAATGATCTTAAAAATCTTGCTGCTCAAATCAGGGATTTGCTGAAATCGGAGTCTGAGAAAATACCTTACATTTTCACTTCTGAAGGCAAACTTAGCTCCTAAGTCTGCAAAGGAGTAGTCCCCTTCAGTTTCCGCCAGGCTGTCAGACTTGCTGGAACTGGTTTTAAACATCCATGATGTATAAAGGCACGCGTGGATCTATGGCTTGCTCCTGAGAAAGACAGCGCTTTGGACAAGATTATAGAAACATTGTCTTTTTTGTAATGGAATAGAAGGAGTATTTTGAAAAGACTTGCCTGGCAGGAGGGCTGTATTACTTTCCAAAATATCCTCTGGATCATCCTGAAAATATAGTTTGCAATACACTCTTGACTGACAGCATAGGGTGGGAAGCATAAATTCCTGAACAGGAAAAGATGTATGTTAGTTGTGCAATGGGAGACTCCATGTGATCTCGTTATTTATGGCACTCCTCTCAGATGTCTTTCTGGGACTGGAACAGCTGCTGTGAACTTTACCCAGCAGAGAGTACTCGGTATGTTTGAACGACTCTATTTTGCCGTTGCTCAGATCGTGGTGTATGCTCCGATGAGCAATATTAGAACCAACTTCTGTGAGTGACACTGGTCGTAAAAACAGAGCAGAACTTAGGCAACCCTTTTGCTGGTTGACGAAAAGCTTGAAGGGGAAAAAAAGTAAGAGTATCATCTTCCATAGCTTTGGTTGGTGGACACCAGGGAGTGATAGTTGAAGGCATCCAATTTCTTTATACTGTAATATGGAAGGAAGGGTGGACTGCTTTTTCTTTTCAGAGGGAAGGTTGGAAGGGTAGAGGCAGAGGCACAGACTTCTTCAGTCTTACCTCTTTTCTTCATGACCATCTTGTTAAATGGCAGCAACTGTTGTTTGCAGGACGTTTCCCTCGCTTTGGTAATGAGCTGTGGCTTGTTGTGTGTTTTGTTATGTGGCAGTGCCATTGCTAAATAGATCCAAATCTACAGCCAGATAAGGCTTGGAATAATTGGTGTTCTTAGCTCAACTAAATAACCAAGTTCACATGATCTGTAAGTGGCCAGCGGATTTTTTCTTAGGCAAAGTATGTACTGCTTGTATTGCACATTTATTTAAAGCTAATTTTAGCACAACAGATTGAGAATTCTAGCAGCCAAAAATACCTTTGAGTCCATTAAAAGATTTCCTTACCCAAACTCCATTTTTGTGTGTGACGAACAGAACATATCACATCTTTTTTGACTTCATATTCAGTAGCAACCCAGAAGCGGTGAAAACGTTGCACTCGAGGCCTCCAAGATTACCTCTGCCACTGCTGATGGGAGAATTGTTCTCTATCATTACTGTCTTCTCTTTCAACCTCAGCAAATCCTGAAATGCCAAAGGCAAACCACTTGATGGCTGATCAGAGGTCCTGGAGATGCTGGTATGGCACTGCTCTGAAACTTGTGGCTTGGACCGCTGTTTGAGCGTTGCCTAAGAGCATTGTAGAAGTTACTCAGATCAGTGTGTTGTCTTCACACATGTGAGACAGAAGAACAGGAAAGTGTATATGGCCTCTTAGGAAGAAAGTATGAAGATCATTGCTCTGGAAGAGTTTCTAAGACTGCTGCGTAACTATTAAACAGCAGGGGGAGGTCACTGAGAAGTATGTGATGTGACAATTTGACAGCCATTATGAGACCTGTGATTTTTATTGACTCTGATCAGTATATGATACTCAAATAGACAAAATAAGTTGCATGTGGTTGTATTACTTAATGAGCTAACACTTGTCAAAGTGTTGCCTTTTACCAGTTCTGTTAGTGCTATTTTGATCATTAAAGAGCTCCATTTGTTTATGGATCATGGGTTTAGACAGGAGTTTTCTCTTGACTGGTTGCTTGCCTGAAGATTCTTCTAAAGAGGGATGAAATGGTGTAATTTTCTTTTTGGTTGAGGCAAAGTAGTACTCTCTTGCCATAATTCACCAGTTCCAAGCCCATAATCAAAACACTTGCGGTAAAACAGTGATGGCTATTTGGTGGTTCTCACAGATGCTCTAAAAACTCTGTCATCTCCTTGGGGGGCCATCTTCCCATGAGATATCAGCCAGACCTATGCTTGGACCTAATCTTTGGGATTAAGAACCCGTGGCCTGGGGTCCAAAGTTTTCTTCTTTTCCCAGAGGCTGGGAGAAGAAAATGCAGCCCAAATAGTTGCTGAAAGCAGGACTGTTTTGGGAAGACCAGAGGATCTAGAACCTCAGGTTTGCTTTAAGAGTTTCCCATCATTGTCTGCTGCTTGCATACATCATTATATTATTTTTTTTTTTTCACCAAACTTGTTGAATGAAGGTGTGGCTTTATCCCTCAGGCCTCTTGCAAGCTTTGTGTGAGCAGAAACAGCAGTGACTAATCGCACTGGAGCTTTAGTTAAGTACTTGGTGTAATAGTCATGATGAATACGTCATGAGCTCATCCGTAAGTAACAACATAGGCTAACAGAGGAACCTGCATCCCACAGGAACATCAGCCATGAGCAAAATGGGATTGGTTTTGCTTGGTTGGACACTGTTGTTCTTTATCCAGGCATGGAGATGGGAATTCTTTGCTGAGAGGGAGAGGTTCCTGTGTGACCTTGAAAAGCCCAGCATGGTATGCTTCTTGTCTCTTTCTTTATAATTACTTTTATCAGAATCTCAGGGAGGTTCAATGAGCACAACACAGGGCAAAACAGTTTGCTTACAAGGGTGGCAGCTCTGGAGTGGAAAGCATCAGAAAAGTGAGCTTGCAAGATCTGGAAGAGGGTAGGGCCTGGTGAAATTCTGGTGGAGCTGCCAGAAAGATCCTAGCAGCAGATCCCAGAAATTTAGCGTATAGAAATGTTGCTGGATAACTGTTGCTAAGTCATTGCCTTAAAAGCCCTCAGATTATGTTCCTGCTTTGTAACAGAGCACCGTATGGCATGGGAGTTTATGGTGCAAGCCAAGGGCTGGAGCCCTCAGAAGGGGAAGAGAGGTAGTTAATAGCTGTGCTAGTTCCCATAGTGCACGAACAAAGGCATGTTTAAGTGAAACTGAAAATCAGTACATTTGAAACCTGGCGTAATTATACCACGTGATATTACCGAGGCCAAAAGTTTAGTTGGATTCCAAGCAGACCTGGACATTTATATATATAATGACAATGTCCAGAGTTGCAGTAAATAGGATTAAAAATAAATTAAGCGTATAAACCTTCACGCTAATTGATGAGGTCCGGAAGGAATTTCCCCTTTGGGTGAATTACATTGTTGTTCACTACCTGAGCTGTTCCACCTTCTGAAGCATCTGGTCCCGATCACAGGAGGCAGGATTCTCAAACAGATGGACCAGCAGCCTGACCTGTCGTGGCACTGCGTAGCTTACCCTGCCTGGATAGAATCCTGTTGAAAGGGTTTGAGAAGCGCTTTGGTTTTGTTTTGTTTTGTTTGGATTTTCGGAGGCCACCTGTACTGCAATGTGTGTCTACTTTTCCAGTTTCTCATTGGCAAAAGAGGACAACTGTTGACCAAGTGCATTTAACGAAGCCTGAGAAGTGCCTGCTGGCACCTCAGCAGCAGCCTGCATAAAGGTGGAACTGAAATGGGCACATAAGGCATGCCTGTGTTGCTCCGTAGATTAAAAAGTAGCACTGTGAGCAGCTGAACTAGGGAAGATGAGAGTTTACTGCGGCTTTTTCAGTTTTGGTGGCGCTGTGGTACCTTAAACATCTTCCCTTTTTTCTTTCCATTATATAGCAATACCGTTAGCGTCCCTGATTTTTCCCAACAGCACAGTGTCTGAGCAGCCTCTCACCGCCCCGTAGTTCTTGGGTATATTTAATTAAAACATGATGTCTCCATGATGTTTGTGAACCAGGGACATTGCTAAGGGGGCTGCCTTGGTTCTTTATTCTGCAACCTGTGAAATGTCTATCCTTTTCCGTCAGATTAGATTGAAATTGGCCTTATAATTTACATTTCCGTGCATGGGACAGTCAGGTGTGGTTATGTAACTGTTGTTTCCTTGGGAAGCAAGGGAAAATAACAGTCTTCCAAGCAAGTTCCTGTGGAATACTTTTTCTCTGAAAGCAATTAGGTGCATGAACAGTTTCACCAAATAATTGAAGCATGTGGGCCTTTAAAACATGCCCTGTGTAATCTTAAGACTTTCCCCAAGGTATAAGGGAAAGGCTTCCTTGCCAAAATACTGTAATTGAGTTAACAGTCCAGGACGTTGCTGTGTTTTGTTACGGAGCTACAAAATTCTGCCAGCGTTGGCTGCTATGAAGATCAAAGTTAGAAGTACCAGCCTGCCAGTAAATTGTCTTTTCAAAAGAAAACAGGAAATTCCTTGATTGTTTCAGGTGACAGCCAGCGTCAGATCTTTTTTGACAATTATTAATCTTTTTCTGCAGTTCTCTTTCTGCATTTAACAGTGAGCAGCCTGGGTGCCTTGTAATCTCTGTGGTGCATATGCTGACTGTAGACATCTGATTAACAAGTGAGGATGTCAATAATAAATCGAATTACTTGTCCACAATTCAGTTCTGATGCTCAGAGAGACTATGGAGTTATGATTAATATGGAACAGTGAAATGGTAGTTTCTGCTTCTTGTATACACTGATCATCATGATAAAAGATTAAGGATCACTGTGGTATAAAATAATTGGATGGTATCTGGACATGTTCTGGATGACCTGCTGACAGGACGTGTGTGGCTGCCTCGGCTTTTGTGCTCTGTAAGCTCTTGAAAGCTGTGATAGTTGCCTTTCCTGAGTAGGCAATAGCATGTTTCTCAATAGGAGGCATGATCACTGAGGTGCAGGCTTTCAGGACTGTTTGCCTCCAAAACGCTTCTGAGGGTAAGGACTGCTCCAGGAGTTCAGAATATGTGTTTTTCTTTGACATATAATCCTTGCACAGCAAATACGTTTCTGTCCGGTTACTTAACAGCTATTGTTTCTGCAATACCCAGAGCCTTGTCAGAGGGTTTCGTGCTTTGACTGTCCAAGGCTCAGTTATCTTCCCTACCGCACTGTGCAAGAACCAAAGCCAAGACTTTTTGTGCTCGGATGGAACTCTCTCCCTATGGCTGTCCCTTGTTTCTAGTGTAAGAAAGCGGGAACGGCCCGTCGTTTTGCCGGGAGGAGTTGGCGAAGGACTGTGCTGTCTTTCTGAATGAAGTGTGCCCCGTGTATGGAGCATGCTGCTGTCAAGTGCTTTTGCAGAAGAAAAGGAGGATTTCAGATGGGAGGTGGAATTCTGAGAATTTGAGATGGTAGCTGATAAGAGGTAGGATCTGCTCTGCCTCTGCTAGGAAGAGATTTTGTTGCTAATGTTTATTTAAAGATGGCCTTAACCCTAAAAGGGAGAGAAAAAATTGCTTTCGTGCTTCTGGCTGGCGGAACGGCTTTGGTGCCTGCTTATCTGCCCTGAAGGCTTCATGGCCAGGGAGGCTGCAGAGATCGTTTCTCCTGCACCCCCTCGTTCAGCATTCGGGCAAAATCATGAGGCAGGCAAATGGTTTGGGCTGCTTGTTTGGACGCAAGATGGCTGTGTTTCCATTTTGCGGATGAGTCATCCCTCTGCCTTTTTGTTGTTAGACTCTGAACAGTGTTGCTGTTGGCTTTGGGCCTGCTTGATCCCGAGTTTTGGATGGTAAAAACAGACAGGCAAGTCCGCTCCGCCAAAACCCCAAATTTTATGACATGAGTTTGGGGACAAAGACACATTGAAAGTACCTTAGGCCTTTGTTACCTTGTAGTTAAACTGCTGAAATGCAGAGGAAGCGTCTCCTCCGGTACCTGATTAAGTGTGTAAAAACACAAACATACTGTGGAAGTTGTGTATATTAAGGATCATTGGGGAAAGTAGAGGAGAGGTTTACATCTTCATTTTTCATCTCAGTTGAGGACTAGAGCTCTACTTACTTGGACAAACGGGTCCTGGGTAAAGATAACTTGCATTGTTTTTGGTAGCAGATAAGTTGTTAGATGGGTCAGTGGTTTCTTTTAGTTGAGCTGGCTGCCGCAGACTAGTTCTGCAAGCTTGGCACCCGATGGTGTTTTGCACAGTACATAAGGCTAGCTGGTACAGGATTTCTGCTGCTCGTCATGTCAGGAATGGAGGTGCGGATGGGAGATTTCATTGGTTACCCCGATTTTGGCAGGCAATGTTTACGTACCTAGTTTGGCGAAAGTTTGCTTTTGTGAAAGGAAACTTGTTTCCTAAAAGGAACTTGAGTGAAAGTTGGGATTTTATTAAAGACACAGAGGCATATTATTATTCATCTTTCCTTGCTTCATCCCTGTGATGTTTCCTGTTTTGCTTCTTGAGATACAGGTGTCATGATGAGGAGCTTCTCAGAAACAGAAGTGGATGATGAGTGGAGATGAAGAAATCATACATTTAAGAAGTTGGCTCAAGTTTCCGTTACAGGCATGGAAAGTTTCTGAGACCAAGCCATGTGAGAAGAACATGAGTAAAGAAGAGGGAGATGTAGACCCAGACTTTCTAGAAGGGATTGCAGGATTTGAGAGGACGCTGCGCTAACGTCATGTAGTTTGCTTGCTTATTCATTTACCTGCGCCCCTGGATTGTAATACTTTGTTTGCATATCTGTTTGGAAGTTGAAAAACCCCCTCACATCTGTGTCTTTAATATAATCATGGCTTCAAACTTGTTTTAGGAAGAGCAGAACATTGCTCTAGTTTTTTTTTGTGGGTTAGATAGCTTTGTATTTGAAATCAATTTTGGTTTTTTTGAAGAAACGTACATTGAATATGGAAAAGATCAGACCATGACTGTTACAAAACAGGAAATTAGGCGTTTTGCTTGCTTTTAATAAACAGCCTTTGCATAAAGAGTATGACAGGTGCATAGGTAAAAGAAAAAAAGTAATGCTAGCCCTCTAATAGGAGTGTTCTTACGCTTTCCTTAGACAGATGTCAGAATATCAATCAGTTCTATCTTTTTTTATTTGACTGTTGGTCACAAAAATATTCCAGATAGGAAAGAATTCTTGGCAGGGCTGTGGGGCTTTAAGTGCAGATTAATTAGTTTTGAGTCAGGGGAGAGCTTTTTAGAAATGCAGGTTTTTTGAACGTCCTGGCTGTTAGGTGAAGTATCTCCAAGGAAATACTAGCCATGCAGTCCAGCAAGTTACAATGCTGTGAATAGACTTACTTTTTTAGTAAGTCTCTGATATGGAGTTAGTAAGACTTTGACATATATGCCTTTAAAATTTTTAAATTAAATGTAGTTTCCTATATTGGACAGTGTTGCTGGTAGAGGCAAAGAGCATCTTTATTTTTCTTATGAACTCTTAATCTGGTGTTTTGCCCTTAATAAAAGGCTATGGCTATTTTTGCATACTGGCCGAATATTTGGCCTTTAAGAGTATATAATTAGTTGGAAGAGTAAAAGCAGTTGTTAAAGGACTGTTTTTCTAATGAAAATAGTTTGAAATCATATAATTTTAGTTTCTTCCGAATAGATATGATTAGTGTGCTGGAAATACTTTTACAGTGGATATAAAGGGAACAGTTAAGAGACAGTGGCTGAGAATGTGTCCAGCTATTTTTGTAGCTAACAGTTATATTTTTTTCAGTCTCTTTACGTAGATATTTTGGTATAATTTAACAGCTAAATTACATTTGGATACAAAATCTATTTGCACTTAGTAATATTTATATTTTAAAATAGGTATTACTGTACTAATTGATAAGTAAATCGCAATGACTGTGAGAAAATCCTGGCCTATGTTATTACTTTGATAGAAATTTGAATATGGGATAGTATTGTTTGTACCATATAAAAATGTTTTCGTGGATTATTAGCTGCTGAAACTGAAATCAATAAACTTTAGTTACTGTTGTTGACTGGAACAAGTAAATCTGCACATTTCTGTTTTCTTTATATTACCTCTGCCTCTACGTTCACCTAGTGTTTCTTCCAGCATTACTCCTTTCATAGTATTTGCTTTTTTTAGATTCACCCGTGAGGCACTCTCTGTGTGGGTTTTTGCATTCTATTTGGAAGACTTTCTTGATGGAGAACTGTGTCTCTGAGTTTGTTCAATTACTTTATGTTTTCTGAATAAACCCTAGAGAATCACAGGCAAAATAAAATCCCAGGAATAGTCGAGTAGCCAGTGGGCCCGTTCATAATTTTTTTCGTATTTTAAATATATTTGTCAGTAACTGATGATTGTATTTTAAAGTAGATACATTCTACTTTAATATATAGATACATTCTACTAATTCTGCACACCTGAATTTCACGTTAGATTAGTGACACCAGGTATCCCAGGCTGACTGTACATTAACGAACAATGTGGTCTATGTTCTGGTTTACTTTGGAGAATGGAAAATACTTTTTGCTTGGTTGAGAAATTTTTAAATCCGGAAAGTATTATGTTCATTTTAAAACCCTGGTACTTCAGATTTGAAAGAAACAAACTTGTAATATAGCCCAAATTTATTCTAAACTGTTTAGTTATTTGTATTAAATGAAGTGACTCAAAGGAGCTCTTGTCTGCTGAAGATTTAAAGAAAACAAAATCAAATTGCGGGAGATAATTGGTTAAAAGCATGGAGACAGTGTTGATTGAAATATCAAGCCCATTTGGGGAGTGGTGTATTCCACTGCTTCAGAGCCACTGTTTTCTTCACATTATTTTATTCATTGGATTTAATTCAGCATCTGGTTGATTCAAGGCTGAGAGACTGATTGACAGTTGAACAAAAGGCAAAATTGATTTTCCCCTTTTAATTTATGTGTAGAAGAGATAGAAGAGGAAACGACTTCTATGACTTCTGAAGGCCTTGGTGACCAGAAGTAACCAGATGTTTATTAATTATGGCTTTCTTGTTTAAAAGAATTTTTTTTTTCCTGAGTATTCAGTGTTCTTTACGTGATGATCCACTTGCTGATTTGTTTTATGGATGACACTGAGTGATTTTTCCTTATCAGTATGACAGAGGTAGGCTGTGGTCCCGTCCAGGTCTTGCAAGAAATGTGCTCCACATGTGCTTCCATACTCCAGAGGACTCTCATCTCATGGCATGGTTGTCATACCTGGCTGCTGTAGACTTAATTTTATTTATTTTTTTAGGTTCTTTTGTCCTTTTTTGCTTGATTTTTTTTTTCCCCGATACTTCAGCTCTCTGGGAATTTGCCCCCTGCCTTGGAGTGGTGTGGCTCTTCTCTTGGCACTTGCATGGAGCAGAGAGGTCTGTGTCAGCGCTGTGCCGTTCCCATTGTCGGGTAGGTCATTTTCTTCCAGGGAAACGCATAGGTGTAGAGAAGTCCCCATTCAAGCTGTGGTGGGCATAGCAGGATCCTGGCACGGCTAGCTCTGATTCTCACCCTTCTCCAGAAAGGCAGGGAAGAGGGGAGGGTTCTTTGTGGAATCCCCTTTGCTATTCCTGACCTCCCAGCAGCATCCATGCTATCTTTCTTCCTCTGACGGGGTGCTGGGGGTGCTGTAATGCACCACTTATCACCGGCACAGCTCAGCTATAAGCACCTTTTTAAGAGGGTGAGGCACATTAGCCACTGGCCCTGTTTGCTGGTGCCACGTACTCAAAGAAATATCTTCTGCTACTTTAATGACTTTCTTTTTTCTTTATAGCCTCTGTGTCAGCAAGCAGAGAAATTCTAGCTGTTCCAGCTCTTGCTCCAGACGAATATACTTGTCAGTTCACTGGAGGCAGTGTGTTATTCTGCCCGTACCTTTAGTAAGACTCTTTCTGCTCCGCTTGGATGTAGGCACTGGACCTGTAGGCACATGTAGGCACAAACGCCAGTGTTACCAGGGTTTGCTCCCAGGCTAGAAAAAGCCCAGATAAAACATGGAGCCATCTCTCCATGAGCAGTAACTCATCCAAGGGAGAGAGTTCTTGATAATAAGATCCCTGACCAAGCCCACTGTATGAGGCTGGTTTGTAGGTCCAGTCTTTCTATGATTTTCAGCGCTAATTCTCACACGGGAGAAGCATTGAAGTGGAAGTGCAGCATTTTCCTTTGTAGAGGGTAAAGCCTAGCTTTTCTTGACCTGCATCACAGGACCACATGCCCTTAGTAAGTCCTCTTAGAGGTGTTCGCTGAGCCAAGTACCCATCTGTGGGACATTCTTTGGCGTGTTGCATTGGTGATGATTTAATTCCTGGCCAATGTGATAAGTTTATTGGCCACCTGTTAGCTCCAGCAGCATTGTCAGCCTACAGCGAAGTAGCTGTCACGTTAACTCTGCCTTGCAGGTGGAGCTTAAGGTTTTTGCTTCACCATCGTGCTCCTCTTGTCTCTAGCAGCAAAGGCTACAGGAGGTAGATGTGGACCATTACATGGCCTCTGAAGAACAGAGATAAGCAGCTATTGGATTTTGGAGGGGAAACAGGCCTATTAGTTGGCAGGTACCATTCTTTGCATGGTCTCCAGACAGTATTAGGCACAGCCAGCGGCCTCCTGGTGTAATATTTGGCTCCTATTCCTATGAAATGAAGTCAAGGTCACAGCTTTCATTGCTATTTCCACCTTTATATCTTTATTAATGCGATGCTTGTAGGAAAAAAAAAAAAAAAAAAGAAAAAAAGAAGCAGAATTTCCATTGTCACAATGTATTGGCCTCATCTACTTCCACTTACCCCCATAGCTGTGGTTGGCACTTCTGGGTGTCACGGTCCCTCCTCTCTTTGGTTATACCCCTGGTCCTTTCCTCCTTTTGGCATTCAGCTAGCTCATTTCAGCAGCAGTTGGTCGTCTGTCCTGCTGGCCACACCGATTTTGGAGGTTGCTGGTGAGAGCCAGCCAGTGTGGTTTGGCATGTTGATAGCAACTCTCTCACTCCAGCTCCCTTTGAAGAGAGAGTCATTGGACTCAGGGGAGCCCCAGCCATCTCTTCTGGCTCAATGGGAAAAGACTCCACAGCGGTTATTCTCTGAAACCCAAACCGAAATGGAAATGGCAGGCAATCTGGGGCTTGAGGTGTCAGGTTTCCTTTATCTGAAAAATTCACATTGTTGACTTTTGGCAACCGCACTCTGGCTTCTTACCAAGGAGATCTTTGCATAAGCCTCTGAATTTGCAAAATTCTTAGTTTTGGATTGCCACAGGGGTGTTTCACGGGCAGTTTTTGTATTCTGTGTAAAGTCAGTATAGGTCTGTTAGTAATTCAGGATAATGCATCTTGAGTTGTCAGCAGTAGCCAGGGCTTTTAGAAATACTTTGCCCATGCTGACTGCTTTCTTCGGATATGGGGCTGGGGAGGGGAAGTGGTGGATTAAGCTCAGGGAGGCTCAGAGAAGCAGTTCACCCCTTTCCTTGCGCTTAGTATGGATGTAGTACGCTCAGTCTCCAGTGAATCAGCCGGAGTCATGGGCGATGAGAGTCCGGTCCCCGACATTAACTGGGGGAGCGCTTGAATCAGCGTTGGCCAAAGCCTTGCTCCTTTAGAATGGGTTTTCTGCCTTTGAACTCCTGGCTCGGCGTGGGTTTGGGCTGTGGCAGGGGTTGGAGCCAGCCTGGCTCTCCCAGGCCACACGACACCCGGAGCCTGTGTCATCTTCTGCACCAGCCTTGGCCTCCAGCAATTCCCATTGTGGGTTCCTTCTTTTCATTTTCCCAGGGCTTGCTTGCTCAATAGATAAGTGGGATCTCGAGCAGGGTCACGGTCTGTACCATGGCAGCTCTTCCTGCATGCCTTATGCAAGCACAGCAAATTCATCTCGCCCATCAGGAATGGGTGTCTCCTAGATGGAGTGGGATGTTCTCTTTGAAAGCCTGGGGACTTGCCGGAAAAAGAGGTTTGGACAACAGTGTGCCCGAGTTTAGAGCCATCAAGAAAGTCCATCCAAATGGTTTGCTTCCTCAGAGCAGAGGACTTGTTCCATCCCTGAATGCCAAGTGACTTCTTAATTTTCATGTCTACCACATTAGACTTTCCAGAGAGTCCCTGAGATGGTTGCTCTCGAAGTGAAGCATGGGTGCATCTCTTTCTATTCGTAGATTATCCTGATAGATAACAGAATGTGTTGGAGCTTGCTACCCAATATGCAAAAGCACATGTGCTTTTGTTGGTTGGAGCTGCCTCCTTCCAGCTTGAACGATGTTTGTAGCACTCTGCAGAGCAGATATTCAAGAGTTTTGTTGGTATTCGTTAAGCACAATGGAGTTGCCAAAGCACCCAGAAATGGTGCTGCATTTGGTAGAGCTGTGTTAAATCTCCGTTAGCCTTGAGGACCTCAGGACTGATTTCCAGGTAATGATCAGCGTGTGGTGTCCTCCTTCAAGTCCCCCATGGTGTAGGTGGTCACGGGGGCCTTCAAAACCAGAAAGAAGAGTGTTGCAAGAGCTGGATTTCTTTGAGATACTATGTGATACCTGTGCAGTCATCTGCCACCCATTCTCATTCCTTCTCATTAATTTTATTTCAGTTTGTAGATTGAGGGGAAATAAACGTTGCCAGGCAGGGCCAGGGGCACAAATACTGATAAGGGAAACAAAAAAACCCCGTTTCTGGCTGCTTATGGCTCCCAATTTTAGAGTACCAGCAGGTATGTGAAAGCCCGAAAGCTCCCATTGCTGGTCAGTAACCTTATTTTAAGTTGGCACAACGTGGCTGGAACAACATTCTGCTGCTTTTGGATGTTTTTATGGTATTTCTGTTTCTGACCAAATAACGTTTACAGGTATTGAGGTTCCGATTCTTACAGGTTTTTATGTTAGAAAATTATAATCATCCCCCGTTATTTTCTACTCAAAATGTAAACATTTTAAAATAGGTATAATTGCTTAAATATGTAGCTTTCCCATCTGAATGGCAAAAAGGCCATTTGCATTTGATATAAAAGTTACATTAAGTTGTAAATTAATGTTGCTTGAGTTGTTACTGGTAAATGAGAACCTGGGTATCTTTCAGAAAATAGCTGATGCAGAAATGCAAAACAAAAGGGGTTTAAAATTAATTATTGAAATCGGCATGTCCTATTACATTATTTAAATCAGAATATAAATCTGCATAGCGTGGGCTTGTTGAATCAAACAGGGATCTCTCAATTGTGGATTTATTAGAATAAATTACAATTAAAAAAATATTATGGTATCTGATCAAGATTGTAATATATAATATTTATCATTTCTGCAAATATTTTATTTGATTTGTTGGGGACCAAACTGGTGCTGCCATTGCCAAAAGCCAACCCTCATAATTTATTTTGTGGTCATATAAATTTTCCTTTGCCTGCTTCTTTAGTGGTATCCCAAATTGTAACTCTCTTTAATGGTCAACCTATCTTGGCTTGAATTTTCCTGTCCCTGAGGTCCACAATGCTGATTTAGCAGAACAAAAACTTTGAAGATATTTCCTTGTCTCTGTGCCGTTTATTATATCCTTTGCTTCGCCTGTAGACCGAGCTCTGAAGCTTAGGTCAACAAGAAACCACCGCTGTGGTCAGGCTGGCTCATGGGAAGCAGCACTCAAATGGTTCCAGTTTGTTGTTCTCCTGGGTCCCAGATGATTCCCACAGGTCGGGCTGACAACTTCTGGCTTTTGAAATCCATGTGGATAACTCCCAAATAATGTGTCCTTTTGACAGTCTTTTTACCTGCATCTGCACGCTGGTGGTGGTTACTCTAGGCTGGGTGAGTGGTCCTTAAAGGAGAACTAGGGTGGGTTTAGCGCTTACTCAGACCCTTCGGGTTTGAGCTTTACCAAGCCAGACATCAACAACTTGTCAGCTATAAAGAGAACATGAAATACTATTTTGTCTTTTTTTTTTATTTTATTTTTTTTTACTTTATAAAGTTTAATAAGTGCTGCAAGACAGTTTCTATGTTTGTTTGTTCACTTCCTTAAAACTTTGGATTCCAAACCTATAAATACAGGCTGACTTCGTGTTGACAATTATGATCGCTTTCATTTGAATTGATTGACGCTACTTGTAAAACAAAACCAAAAAAAGGCATTAAGGTGTGTTTAGATCTGCAGGAAAAGATTAATATCTTCTTGTTAAAATATGTTGCTTTTGTACATAAGGGAAAACCAGTGTGAAAGTATCAACCTCTCTCACTTTTCTAAAACTAGGAAGCCTGTTTGCCAGCTATTACAGATGTAAAAGGAAAGACTTGACAGCCAGGCTTAGGAGATGCAGCTTTTCACAAAGTTAGCGGCAATATTGCAAGCTTAATAGTAGTTGGGTATTGACCTTAAATAAAGAGTCATCATTTCTTACGAAGAGTCATGGCCTGATATTATAATTCTTTCTTTATTGGGGATTTTTAATGTCATTTCTGCATTGCAGATTTCTAGCTGGAGTTTTGCCCTAATTCTTTGTAGAAGGTGATGTCGGTAGGCTTACTAATCCATGTGAGTTTTCTTAAGAAATGTAAAC
This sequence comes from Dromas ardeola, assembly GCA_013398915.1. Classification (NCBI taxonomy): domain Eukaryota; kingdom Metazoa; phylum Chordata; class Aves; order Charadriiformes; family Dromadidae; genus Dromas; species Dromas ardeola. The sequence continues at coordinate 140,206 of VYZM01008990.1, forward strand.
CACTTTTCAGATTTACCAAATTATCCCTGAATATCATCTACAGCTGAATTTAACCAATTTAGAAAACTTTTGCCTCTTTGTTGAGAAATACCCTTTATTCAAACTTGAAAAAAATAGATGAGGTAAGAATTAACGTTTCCAAGTCTGTGTTTACAAATCTAAATTGATGATTTGGCTTTTCTCAAATGTTCAGGACGCAGAAAATGTACCGGTGTAAGTTTATTATGTTGGAATATGATGCTTTGAGTGATTCAGAATGGAGTAAAACCTAAAAGTTAAATTTAAAAATCATTTATTTATAAACCAGAAACGTGTCCAAATAAATTTGCATCTGTCAGATTTTTAAACTGTGACAATGCAGTTTTGATTTACATTCCTTTTTGCTGAATAAAGTGGCTTAATTGCGCTACATAGCATTAAAGCAAATATTTTATATAAAGCTAAGCCGGGTGCTTTTAGGCAAACATTATTTTTGCCTTGACATACATGCAAAAATGTTTCCCACTTCAAGGAAAGCGGTTGAAGGAATTTGGAATTGGGTAATTTAGGTTGAACTGTTGAAAGCGAAGTTGCTTGCTTAGGCGTCGTTCCAGTCAAAACTCGCGCACATCTTTAACTTTGTGCAGTCTGCGTAGCCTGTGAGACCTCTGCTGACATGGATAAAGTAAAAAAGCGTGCAACGTCTTTCCCAAATTGGGTGTACGCACCCTACTGTCAGGTGCACTGGAATTCAGCATGCGTTTAAGCGTGCTTGCAAATGGAAGACCTGGGGCTCCTCAGAGAGTACCTGATTTCACCAAAACGCCCAGCTGGCTGTCAAAAATGAGTTTTCCTTTCTCGTCTATGCCCACGCTTGGGGGGGGAAAAAAAAAAAAAGGAACGTTTTGTTGCTTTTAATATGAGCTTCATTGGATTGGTTTGTCTCAGTAGTGCAGTCGTGACGCAGTGTTGTGTTTTATCAGTGCCCACCCCCGGCAGAATTCTTTGCTTAAGAGGAGGCAGATTTTCACCTACTGAATAAGACCCTGGACTCGCATTGATGCTTCTCGGTTGTCTTGTGTGCTCTCCTGTGCCGGAGTGAATTTTATCCCCGGACTGCCTGGTGTAAGTTATAGCCCTCTTTCTCCCCTCTGGAAGTTTGCATGTTCCGATGTGACTGTGCTGAATGATAGGATGTCTATTTTAGACTTCAGCCTGTATTTACAATCAGGAGAGGGCAAGTCGCTGGAAGAACTTAGCTCCTTCTTCTTTTGTAACAACTTTTAAATTCTAGGTGAGTTTTTAAAGATTTCTGTGCATGGTTTTCTTTTATAAAACATGTTTTCCATAACCATGAACGCTTGTTTTCTCTGAATGGATCTTAAAAATCTGTAGTGTCGAATCATAAAAACCACTTGCTTGTTAGAAAGACTTTGTTCAGTCACTGAAGGATCAAATTGTCCTTTAGTTAAAGAGATCAGCAAATGCACAATGAGGACTTGTTGATACTTTACCTATCTTACTTGTTTGTAGAATTGCTGTTTAAACATTTGTAGAATTGCTGCTTAAGTGTGACTGCTGTCTGTGTTTTTAGGGAATGTTTTCAGCAACAGAATCTCCTGCTGAATATTTAATATGCATTTTTGACCTTTCAGTGGTGGGAACAGAGGTTGATAGGGGCTAAGAAAAGGAAGCATCCTCTGGAAGTTTTGGGAGCTGGCGGTGACAGTCCCTCTGCAATGTTAAGCTGGATGGGAGTCCTTGGAAAGCGATCAACTTCAGTCGTGATTCCATATCAAGTAGTAGCGTGATGTATGCTTAAACGCATTGCGAACGTGTTAAAATAGGAACTGATTGATACAAAAACTGCTTCTGTGGATGCAGTAACGTGTTTTTTTAAAGCAAGTCGAGGGTGCTTTTTGTGTACTGGAGCATTAACCTTGCATCATGCTTGGCCTTGTGACAAGTCCTGTGCATGTAATTTAGAGCCATATAGGGATGTTCTTAGTCTTGAACCGCTTGAATTAATACCACCTTTCATATCGTGAGTGTAGTATTAGTAATTTAAAGTAGACAATTTGCGAGCCTTGTGGCCTGAGGGCGGACTGGAAATGATAAGGACTACTGATGTGAACGATGTTAGTAGCTTTGGTTATAAATGGGGCTCGGTTTCTGTGCAGTGCTGGGTTTAGTGCCAATACACCGGAATGTCAGATCTGGTATGAGTTTATATACATAGGTGGGAAGACTGTCAGATTGGTTTTATATAAAGAACAACATACAGAAATTAGAGAGCTATGGAATAACCTCCTAGAAGCTGCTGTCTGGTAAGCATTTGGGACAGACTTTTCAGACGCTGGTAACTAGAAGTGAACTTGCCTGTCAGTACAAATTCAGTGCGACTGTCTGTCATGAAATGTCTGCTTTTTTCAACACTGCAGGGAAAAGAAATTGTCTTCCCCCGTCGTGTCTTGTCATAACGTGGAGTAGTTGTAAGACTTATCTTCAGAAATGCTACATTAGCTGCTGTCTTTTGATTTTTTTTCTCATACTTGGGCAACAACAAAACAGTTAAAACCGGGACCTCGCTGAGTCCCGTCCGGAGTAGGAGAAAGTCTTCAGCCGCAGCATGGGGCAACTTCTGAGAGCAGAAGAGCTGTATATCGTATGATCTATATATATGGTATGAGCTGCATATGGTACGATTTATATACCTTTCAGTGTTTCATGGGTGCAATAGGTTCTTCCCTAATTTTCTGCAAAAAGAAGATTAAAGGACATTTTGGAGGGGGTGGGGGGGGGATGTGTCTCTGTTTCCTTTATGTCACACAGTTGGGTTGCTGGTGGGCAATGCACTCTGATTGCTGCCCTAGACTTTGAACTTTGTCCTGAGCTTTTATTTAACCGTTCGTCCCTGTTGTTAGATGTTTCTGCGTTCCCTTTAGCAGCAATTTGTTTTGAAAAAAAAAAAAAAACCCAAAATAACAAAAATGACAACTTTGTTTTTCAATTTTCATATTATTTGTTCCCTAAAAACTTGTCTAGGCTTAGAAGTGTACTGTGAGTAGTTTCCAGAAGAGCTGTCTTAGTAAGTGTTCGTATATAAACATGTCCTAAAATGATCTCCTGGTTACCAGGAGATTCTGACTTTTTCCTGAGGATTCACTTGTCATTCTGCATGAATCAAGGTGCTTCCTTACCTAGGTTTTGTTTTCATCTCTCCCTTAAGGAAGAAATAGCACTTTGTGTTGACAGAGTTACAACAAGATGCTTAGCTAGCAACAAAATAAATCCGAGGGGGGTGTCTGGATCATCTGCCAGTGAGGCAGAGAGGCGTGCTTAGCATTTCCAAAAATCAGACTTTTCTCACTGAGGGGCAAGTTCTGTAAGTTTCTAAGTCCACTTAAACAGTTAAAGGCTTCAACTTGGACTTCAACCTCAGTTGAAGTTAAAAGCTTCAACTGCTCGGTATGATACTCTGATTATGGATCAAAGAAAACTGTATCAGCTAAAAATCTTGCCTTAATGCAAAATTAGCCTCTCACAACTTGACATCTCATCTCCACGCATGTCCCTTTGCTCTAGCAGCCACCAGAGATGCGCATTCCAGCTTGGGGTCCTGCGGCTCCCCGGCACTAACACAGTTCCACTGCCCTGCCGATGCCCAGGGCTGAGTTGGCAGCACGGCCGCTGCAGTGGAGGCTGGGCTGGCTCAGGAAGAGTTATCCGAAGGGTAAATAGGAAAATGAACTTTTCCACCCAGGCTCTGCTGCAGGAGCGCGGCGCAGCCGACTGCGGAGGCCTTGGCGGAGAGGAGGTGTCGGTCCGGCAGGTAAATGGGAGGATTTCCTAGCGTCTGGCAGGTCAGGTTGAATTGCATTTGGCACGCGTAGAGGCGTGTTGATGAAATATAAATGAGCGCAGGAGAGAAATGGGCTAGTGGCTTCCACCTGTCATGCAGAGACCAGAAGACCTGCCATTCCCTACTGTGTGGCATTTTTTCCAGTTTCTTTTTCGTCCCAGTAACAACATGAAATACCAGAGGCTCTTGGGTTAGATTAGGTGATGAGGGGCATAGCTCAGCGTGTCTGAGCATGCCAGATGTATTTTGGGCTCTAGAAAGAAGCATGCTAGAAGATTTAGTCTGTATTTAGTCACTGGCCTACTTTGCAGAATGTTTTGCATTTCTGAAAACTTTCTCAGCAGAGATGTGCCTTTTTTCCCCCCTTTTCTATCTATTTCTTTCTTTAAACATTAAACGTCTCCTGCAGTTATTTAAGGTTGAAAGTAGTAGCACCTAGTTGTTCACATGCTGCCTGCATGTTAATTTTTAAACATGTGTTTATTCGCTTTCCTCTTTTCCTTTGGATTTTCATCTTGTTAAAGACAAGGCTTGGCTGTTGCTGTGCTCTGTCACTTGTGCAAACGCAATGGACGTCAAGTCGAGCCTCCCAATTTTTGGAGGAAGCTCTATTTCGAACCATCTTCTTGCATAAAATGACAGGAAGGGTGACTTCTTACTTAAGACATCCTTTTCTCCCGAGGCCGTACATCCCGTTTCACGAGGAGGGAGATTATGTAGCTGCCTCTCCGAGCCCTTTGCCAAAAGCCCTGCCGACAAACTTTGGGAGACTCTTTGGCCTTCACAAGGAGTTTTGGGAGCTTGGAAGTCTTAATTTCTTTGGGACCATCTGGAGTTCTTCTCCCCTCCCCCTCCCAGGGAAGCTAATAAAGGCAACCTTGTGACTTAGTGGTTTATTTTGGAAGCTGCAGGAACTTGCTGTGGCTGGAGGAGCCAGATTTGGCAAAGATTGTCCCGTGAACTCCCTTGCGGTGGGGGAATGTCACAATTCCCCTTGCTCTTCCCCATCCCAGAAAGTGGGTTACCGCAGTAAATTGGTAGGTTGGTTGATAACTGGACAAAAGACAGATCTCTGTTGGGAATAGCGTTCATCTTGTGGGTCCGAAAGAAACGGGTCTCACAGTGTCTGTGCACACATGCGTGGATGTCCGTCAACGTTGCCCATTTTCAGGAGAGGAAACTGAGGCACAGAGGCTGACTTGGCAGAGGTACTGTGTAAATCCACTCAGGATGAAGAATTTAATCATTAATCTCCAGGATCAAGGAAGGACTCTAGTCCAGCACTTCATCTCCTAGCAAAAATCTGAAATACATCATAGAATTTTTTTAATGAATGATTTAATGGAGTTTTGTCTTCCTTCACAGGCAAACAAGTGCTAACTCTAATTGTTTCCTCCAAATATTGTTAGCCTTTTCTGTCTCTGTCAAGTCCTTTTCCACTCAGTGGGCTGAGTGCTCATGAATTATAAAAGGCAACAAGTCTTCAAACATCAAAAATGCATTGGTGCTTCATTTTCACATGTTATCTCAGAGTATAAAAATCCTTATACAAATGTTTTTAGCCGCTAAGACCTTCTGAGATGTTATTTTAAAGTGTAAGGCATTCAAGAATTGATGTCTGCTTCATGTCTGGAAAACACTGGAGTGACAGTTGTTCAGCCAGTTTGGAGCCTGGAGAAAGAAAGAGGGACTTCTTTTCTGCTGAATATGTATCTCTAGAGAAAACATCAATCCTTGACATCAGCTTCCAGGAAACATGTATGGATGTGGTATTTTCTTGTTGGTTGTTCTTGAGGATCTAGCATCTTAGGAATATGCTAAATTTCTTTTATTTTTTTAGTCTTTCCATTATTTCAGAGGTTTCAGAGACCTTTCTCCCTGCTACTGCAGGACCTACATTGCGCTAGGTTCATCGAAAGAAATTAAGCATGGTCTTGAAACCATAGGTATGAGACCATGGGTATGAGACTGAAGCGACTGTGGGGAAACTGAGAGACAGCAGGAGGTGGGCTTGGGGCATTCCATCTGATAACCCTGGTCTCTTGAAATGCTTCTTAAAACGTGTGGAGTTGGCTGATGGGTATTTGCTGCTACATGTTCATTTGACCCCTTGCCACGTCCAAAATGACACTTTTCTGGAGCCAAACAACATGGATAGGAAAGCAGAGGGTGGCATGGGACGTCTTCATGGTGGCTGCTAGCCGAAGAGAAGTAGCCAGCAGAAGAGGCAGGTGGTTTGGGCAAATTTGCTTCTCGCTTTTGACCAGCTTGACATCAGGGTGGGCCTTCTTGCTCTGCTTAACAGTCTTTTGGATGGTGAAGGTTTTATTTTTTTAAAGTCCCTTTCTCTCTGTCCCTTTTTTTGGTTTGAAAGAGCTCACTCTTTTTTTCAGATTAGACTAATTAAGATGTAATTCCAAAGGCAATCATAAAACTGAAACCATCAAAAAAAATACTAGAAGATATCTATAACAATGGTTTGAATATAATAAACCTGTTAGTAATTAGTAACCATGTATAGGTAAGAGCAGAGAGCTCAATAACTTTTTAATAGACTTTCCTAGATCTGCAGGGACACATGGGAATATCACTATTATTGTGCTGTTTCAGTGACTGAGAAGCTGTGATAACAGTAAGAGATGAATATTAATGCTCTTCAGAGTATTTTCAGTGGTGTTTCCTAGACAGACATACAGATAAAATCATTTTTCAAAGGAGTGCATCCCTGGCTCTCGCAGATAAAATGTGAGAGCTCTGCTGTGGTCGGTGGAGCTAGGTGATATACATCAGCTGGGAATCAGGCTGCATGGTATGGTCTGTATGTTCCATGTGTCTTATATTCACTGGGTGCAAAGAGCCAAGAAGGATCCTCCTTCTCGAAAGAGAGCTTATCGCACTGCTCGGTAAATTCAAAACAAACAAAACCCCCCAACTAAATCCTTTTAAATTGCTCAGAAGATTTTCTCGGTCAGTGATATTGCAAGAAACATATTGCTTTGGAGGTGACCTAATTTTAACCTTTTCTGAATTGCTTTATGATTAGAACAGTCACATGCTGAGGTAGGACCCCATTAGTGGATTTAAATCATCTGTTTACTTCTGAAAACACGCATTGTTATGGGCTCTGCTGAGTATTCCCCCCGGTTTTTTTTTAATTTTCTTTTTTTTTCCTTTTTTTTTTTTTTTCTGTTGCAGGACAGAACATCGCAGTTGTACCAGTTTGGGAGCAAAATATGGAATGTGTTTCACTGCTGACCGAAGGCAGCCAAATGAACAGTATTTATAGTAGTTTGAAAATCAGCAGTTAGCAGTTTCTTCACATTCTAACACTACCCAGCACTTTCCAGAGAGAACTCATTGTTTACAAGAAATCTGCTTTCCAAATCCGTTACGGTGCCCTCCAGCCTTGACTATTAACTATTTGCAAAGGGGAAGCTAATCCACGGTTTGTGGAAAGATGGCAATGGATGAGTACCTGTGGATGGTCATTGTGGGTTTTATCATTGCTTTTATTTTAGCCTTTTCGGTGGGTGCAAATGACGTTGCCAATTCTTTCGGAACGGCTGTGGGCTCTGGTGTTGTTACTTTACGCCAGGCTTGCATTTTGGCTTCGGTTTTTGAAACCACTGGCTCAGTATTACTGGGAGCAAAAGTAGGAGAAACGATTCGGAAAGGTATCATTGATGTTAACCTGTACAACAACACTGTCCCACTGCTGATGGCAGGAGAAGTGAGCGCAATGGTTGGTAAGTAACACTTTCCTATTTCAAGTAACGTTCGTTGTGTGTTTGTCATCCTGTTCCCGGTGAATATTGTTAATTAAATCTTTGGATCTTCTGGATTTGCACGTCTGGTTTTGTGTGAATGCAGGGGCCTGTATTCCTTTTTTTAGTCTTCTGTGTTTTTTAAGTGCTTCTGATAATTTAAATTTTTCAATGGTTCAGCCATTTAATTAATAGAAGAAAAAAACGTTTAACATAATGGCTCATATGTATGTATTCCTAGGGTACTGAAAAAAATATTTTGGAGATTTTTATGATGGTACATGGAAAACATGCAAGCATAGCATTTGTGACTGTACGGAAGATCCTACAGAAATAGCAGTTTGCCATGAATACGTACGAGAAGGAATTACCTAAATCGTTTTAAAAAATTACAGAAAATCCAAACATATTTGCTTAAACTGATTGTCTACCTGAGTGACTGCAATTAATCATACGCTTCACCCTTGCCCATGGCAAAATTAAAGGAGCAGTAAAGATAGATGGTCGCACCTTTAAGGTCTTTTTAATTTTTCTGACCCAAACCGACAGCAGTTCAGACTACCTTAGAGTCTGCTCCGCGTGCTCTTGTTTGCAGTTAAATTAATCTCCGTTTAGAACAAATAGCATATTCTGAGGTAAGTAACATTAAGCCACGGTATTTACTCTTTGTTTATATGCAAGAGGCTTTGTGGGCTTTTGGAGCACTCCCTCAAGGATCAATAGCAAACCTGCTTTTAAAGAGCAGGAGGCAGCAGGAAGGAAACCCTTTCACTGTGGGAGAAGCAGCCCAGGCAAGGGGCCAAGCCTGCCCGTCTCACCACCACTTCTTCAGTCTGGCAGGTCCCTGGCATCCCACGCCAGGGTGATGTGGTTTATACCAGCGTCGCAGCGTCCTCTGTTTGAAAGGGATGCTCCACTCAAAGATTTTTCTTCCTTAAACCTAACCTAAATATTATTTCCACTTACCCCCTTGAACCTCCTTACAGTTTTCAGGCAGGACCTGCACGTGAGATAGGTGAATCCATGCAGAGGTCTACTACATGCGATTATTTTCCCATTTCTTTGGGGAAATGGGAAATTTTCGCTTTTTTTTTAAAAATTTAATGGCTCAAGATGGACATTGAGCGCAGGTTTCTGGACTTGTCGAAGGTGGCTTTGTGTGCTTACAGCAGGGAGGTGGTTCCCTTGGGCTTTTACTGCTCCTGAGCCTCCTGAGGGCTGGCCACCTTCCCCTGCGCAAGGGGGAGAGGGGTTGACTAGCGAGAAGTCGCTGCTGGGACCGCAGCCGCTTCCCCAAACGCTCCCTCTGTGAGGCTGCCAACTTAAATCACATCAAATGCTCTTGGGCACCCCGATCAGTTCCTCTTTCCCGGTGTCTCGCAAGGTCAGCCGCAGATTTCTGGCCTTTCCCTCAAGCTGTAGGGTGTCTTCGTAGCACCGCTCCCACTTGCATCATTTAGCCTTCTGCTTCTGGAGATAGCTCCATCATTTCCCACGGGCGCGTGCCTGGGAGCAGCGTGCACTGCCTGAAATGTAAGTGACCTGTATCTTCTGACCTTCACATTCTTGATAATCACAGTCCCTGTTGAAAGAAGGGTCCTTTTCCTTTTCTGTATCTATTTATGGCATCCTGATCCTGGCCGGGCAAAGTTTTAAGTTCCAGATACCCCCTGTGGAGGCAACTGGCCAGAAGCTCAGAGAAAACAACTTATTTGCATTCGTATTTACATAAGCCTGTGTGAACTTCATGACCAGTTGCATTCCCTTCCTCCAGTAAGGACATTAAGAAGAAATTCCGCATTTTAAATCTCAGAATTAATCACAAGTTACAAACTGCAGATTTTAATTTTTTTTCCTTAAATCCATTTCCAGCTTTTTTCTGGATGTGTGGTATTTTTTTTTCTGTGTTTTCTCAGAGCCTTCCTGGATGTTTTCTTCTCCTCTTTCTGTTTTTGCTCCCCATTTTCCCCCCCTGTTCTCTCATGCCTCATGATCATGTTTTTGCAAATGGACTTATCTTCTGAATTTCGATGAGGCTTAAATGAGTCAACGGTCTGGGAGAGACCAAAAGTCACTGTATTCTCTTTCCAGATGTTGCTGGAAGATCCTTTGATGCTTGCAGCAAAGAGCAGATGGTGATTTTCGGGGCGACCTTTTCTCCTAAGAGAGAAAGAAGCAGGGAGCAATGGGATTAAAATGTTAAAATGTAACATTTTGTAATAATTTGTAGCATATTAAGATGTTGTTTGTTAGGCAGTTGGGAAGTTAGGGTCTGTTGTTCTTGGGGGTAAATTGTAGTACTTCCCTAGCATTAACTAATTGTCAGGTTATTGTCAGGAATTGCCCAAGTGGTGTTCTAGTGGTCCTGGTGGGAGCTGAAGTCTGCAGCTGGTGTGACTGAGGAGATGCCACGGACAGAGAGGACATCCCAGCCAGGATTAGCAAAGCAAAGTACTAACCCAGTCTTGAAGGTGTCGTGGTACTCAACGGGGGCTTGCGGCTGTCACACAGCGCCGGAGCCTCAGGAGAATGGATGTGGTGCCTTCAGCAGCGGGGGAGCATGAAACGCACCCTGAGCCGAGAGCCGGCTCAGGCGACTCTTGGCCAGGGCAGTCTGCAGCCAACCCTCCCTCTTTAGGAGATAGCAACCAGGAAGAAAAGGTGTCCACCCACAGTGTCAGCAGGCGTGAAGAGTCTGAATTGGTTGATGAGAAGCTCAACATGAGCCGTCAACGTGCATTCGAAGCCCAGAAAGCCAACTGCGTCCTGGGCTGCATCAAAGGAAGCGTGGCCAGCAGGTCGAGGGAGGTGATTCTGTCCCTCTGCTCTGCTCTGGTGAGACCCCACCTGGAGTACTGCATCCAGATCTGGGTCCCCAAAATAAGAAGGACATGGACCTATTGGAGCGAGTCCAGAGGGCTCCAGAGGATGATCAGAGGGCTGGAGCACCTCTCCTGTGAAGACAGGCTGAGAGAGTTGGGGTTTTTCAGCCTGGAGAAGAGAAGGTTCCAGGGAGACCTTATAGCAGCCTTCCAGTACTTAAATGGGGCCTACAGGAGAGATGGGGAGGGACTCTATCAGGGAGTGTAGTGATAAGATGAGGGGTAACTGTTTTAAACTGGAAGAGGGGATATTTAGATGAGATATTAGGAAGAAATTTTTACTGTGAGCGTGGTGAGGCACTGGAACAGGTTGCCCAGGGAAGTTGTGGATGCCCCATCCCTGGAAGTGTTCAAGGCCAGATTAGATGGGGCTTTGAGCAACCTGGTCTGGTGGGAGGTGTCCCTGCCCATGACAGGGGGGTTGGAACTAGGTGATCTTCAAGGTCCCTTCCAACTCTAACCATTCTATGATTCTGTGAATTTGTGACTCTCTGACGGGTCTAGTGAGCCTCCTGCTTCCTAGGTTAGTTTTGCAAAGATAAAAATTGGGAACATGCATTTTGTGTGAAAGAAGAGTTAAAGCTTTGATGTAGGTAGTTAAGGCATTGCAAGGCCCAGAGGAAAGTCCTGCTCTGGCTTGATTTGTATCTCCTTCTGTTCCTTAATGTGCTTCCTTAAACTTCTTTAGAGCACACATTGTCCTTCTCAGAGCATCCATCAGTCCTCCATCACTTTCCCTCTTGCTCTCCTGTTTATTTTCAAGGTGAAGTTGATTAAATAGGAAATAGTGCCATGCTCCCTCTATTTGCCCCCCAACAAAGAACCCAGTTCTCGCTACACATTTGCAGTGCAGCTGCGGCTTGGTTGCATTTCCCCTATTTTTTAGACTGAGTAATTTGTAATTACATATCTGTGGCTGGCTTATCTGTTTATTTGGCTCTTTACAGATGTTACCATCTGTTTTCTCTTTCACCTCACTTCCACTTGCTGGTCTGTAAGTTCATGTCAAAGGTTTCAAAGCGTATTTATTTTTATTTTAGTACACGGGAAGAGAAGCCAAAAAATTAAAGAGCAGGTGTTCCTTGTTTGATCTAGAATTTCCAATAGCAATAGGAGTATCAGTTGTTTTGGGATAGTACCCCAGGAGAGATCAGCTTTACAAACTGGTTGACTTCCAAACGTAGCTGCATATGATGCCAGCAAATCACCATTTGCAGATGGCTCTGTTTCAAGACCTTCAAACCATCCTCTCTTGTTGGAATTGAGGATGGAGGCTGGCATTTTGACTAACAGCGGATGTCCAGCAACCTTGCTTTATCACCTGTGGTCTTCTGGAGATCTGTTAAGAGAGGTGGCACGAGCCAGAAAAATACAGGATCTCTTATGGCAGCTTGATTGCATGAAGATTTAGTTTTAAGGCTATGAAGAAGAGAACTTTTTAAGAATTCTCTAATATTAGGTGAGCTCCACAGAAAGCCTGTGTCACTGCCAAAACAATTTTGGTGTCCTGGGGTTAGCACCCCTGCAAGAGGGGTAGGGAACATGGATCCTTGCAATGTGAAAATGAGTCGGAGCATGGAGTTATGTGCTCGAGGGCTTGGTGGCCGACTGTGGTCTGATCTAACTATCGAAAGTTGGGAATGAAAACAAACACAAGGCATCCTCTCTGGTGCTTGGGGTCTTTTTTTAATTTATTTTTTTTTTCTTTCTCCTGCACTCTTGGCACGCACCCTTCCTTGGGCCATCTGCTGGACACCAGGCATCGCATTTACTTTGTAGACCATTAGGCACTATCCTTCAGTTAGGGGATCTGATTTCCTTATGCCATGGGTATCTTTGTCTACTCCATGACTAAGATAAGCCTTTTCTGCAGTTCTGAATTTTTCCAGTGCTGCAATGAGCTGCAAATGAAGGCGGTCAGAGAATCCTTATTTCCTCCTCAGTCCTTTTTTCCTATAGAGGACTCCGGATGGCGGCACGTCACTGAGAAGAGGCATAAAACTCCCTGCCCCACAATTTGAGCCTTTCTCTGGTGGGACCTGAATTTAGGAGCATGGGTAGTTCATTAGTGAAACGGTGGATGCCTCCTCACACTCGGAGGCTTACAGGTCCAGCTCTCAAGAATGAGGTTCTCTAAGCTTGATGCAGACTGGGAGCAGTTTGTGTATTGAATCAGACAGGCTGTAAATACTGAAAGACTTCCAAGAAAAAAAAAAAAAGCAGAGCTGTTGTGCCGTATAAAGAGCTGTTAGTAAAAAAAAGTCATAAGTAAGATGCAGTGTGCAAAGCTGTCTTTGTATCTGCTTTTAGGGACAAAACAGGAACAAAACTCGCTTTAGGAGATCTCTGTTGTGCATGTGGAGTGTAGGCAGCGCTCGTAAAAGAATGTGGGTACACGGTGAAGAATTTTCTGCATGACGTTATTGTTACTGTTGTTGTTTATACCATACGGTTCTTTTTTAGGTTCTGCTGTTTGGCAGCTAATAGCATCATTCTTGAAACTCCCGATATCGGGGACCCATTGCATCGTAGGTGCTACGATTGGATTTTCTCTGGTGGCAATTGGCACCCAGGGAGTCCAGTGGATGCAGCTTGTCAAGATTGGTAAGTCCTGTTTCCTTTTATGTGCTGAGGGTATGTGCAAGAGTGTGCGCTGCCTGTGAAAAAACATTCCCAGAAGTCTGCTTTGTGCTGGTAGCATTCCCTCCTTAAATTATTTTCCACCCCAGTCCTGTCATTCAGAAGATGCACTGATGCTGTGTTCATTAATGGCTGCAGTGTGTCTCCAGTGGAGAAAGGGGTAAGACACAAGTTGTGTTTCCTCAGCAGTAAGCTGAGGAGACATTGTCCCTCGGAGACGTGCTTCAAGGTGACATTCCTCCTCTTCTAATTCTTTTTGTGGCACCTCATACCACCTCCTTCTAGCTCTCAACAACGCTAGCCATCATGTGAATGCCCACAGTCATGTTTCTCCACCCACCAGCTTCGGGGAGGCGAAAGCTGGGCATACAGCACATGTTTAACTCGCAGCCTCCCACTGCCAAGATCAGCACGGCCAAGCAGGGATGTGGAGGAATTTTCATTGTTGTTTTGGAAGCCTTGTAACCCAAGTTGCAGCCTAAACCCTGTACTAAAAGGATTTGATGCTGAAGGCAGGGAAATAAAATGGAGCTTCAGAGAAGCTGGAGCAATGCGTCTTTTTTTTTAATTCTGTCAAAAGTAGAAGAGAGTTTGCAATGACAGCAGAATCAACCTGTTAACCATGCCGCAAACAATAAATCACTCTGGATGAGATTTCCAGAGCACTGCCCTAATCCGGTTTTATTGAAATCACTGGGAGTTTTGCCACCTACTTCAGTTAAATCAGTCCAGGACACTTGCAAATCTGGCCTGCACAAAATGTACGCGCATTATTCATCACAGTTGATGCCTCTATGGCATTTTGGAAATTGAGACTTTTACCCTGCGAGCAGCATGGCATCCTGCTGGATGCAGTTGCTTTCCACTTGCTTGCAACATTCGTGCTCATGGTGATTAGGAAATTACAGGGCTTTCTTGGTCCACTCTGCATCAGACTACAAGAAATTTTCCTGATGAATTTGATTGCTAACTTGCAAAATTATCGGGAAATGCATTGGCTGATGCTTCTAATTGTGCCTAGCATTACTTTGACTTTCATGAGGGACAGTTGACATTGAGTTGCACCAGTTATAAGTAAACATACGGAACATCCATTCCAGTTGTACAAGGATTGATTTAAATTTATTGCTCGTTTACTACTTACTTAACTATTATGGAAAAATACTGTTTATTTCACATTTCGTTCTTTCCTTTCTTCAACACAGTTGCCTCTTGGTTTATATCCCCGCTGTTATCTGGCTTGATGTCTGGAGTCCTCTTTGTGCTGATTAGATTCTTCATTTTAAACAAGGTAAATAAATTCCACTATTATAATGAGAAGGCTGTATTCTAGCCTCCCATTTGAGTGCTGGCATTTCCAGAGTTGAAAGTTTGTGGCTTGCTTTTTGGACAGGCGACCAGTCATTATTTTTATAGCTGTTGGAACTGTACTTGTTCTAAGTTCTGAAAGCTCAGAGCAAGTAATTTGACAAGTATTTGAGGCTTAGAAGGTGCTACGTGATAATTAATCAAACAGAATATACAATATTAAAGGATGATATGTTGAGATTGCTTCTATATTAGTACAAACTTGTTGGCATTGACTTGGTCTCACAATAGCCTTTCCAACTCTTATTCAAATAGAACAGTCCCCCCTAGGAGATACTCTAATTGGTATTTCATAATTGTGAAATTTTAAGCTTTGGTTTTCTAGCACATCAGACATTAGAAGATGGGCTTCTGCATATTTCCTAGATTCTCAAGAAACCTGAATCAATGGGGTTTAGTGACCTCAGTCAAAAGTGGCAGCTTTGAGGTAACATGAGTCCATATATCCCCAGTGCAGAAGATGATTTGCCTGCCACCCACCATGAACTGGAAACCAGAACACTTTTATTTGCTCTTTCCATTTCTCTCACACCATTCAACTTGCTAAAATGGGGGAGTGCAGCGCATGACAATGACCTAAAATAAGGAACACTATATTAGCAGTTATACAGGGAACTTAAATAGATGAGGGATTAATTCTTTTGCTATAAATAACACCACCTGTAACCTCAGCTTCATCATTCTTTATTTCTGATGTAAATAAATGTCAGTGATAAAAGCAGATGATAAATTTGATCGGACTCAGCTTTGAATTTAAAATTACTCAAGTTGCATAAAGGATGGGGAAAAGTTCCTCTTTTGTGTTCAAAACTTAAACAACTTAAAAAATTAGTCATCAGAATCACATGAACTCTGGTATAGAAGCCCCATATTTAAGCATTCAAGAGGCAGAAAAAGTTCAAGGTAAGGAAATTGTCTTCTGACTGCCATCTGTGCCATTCACAAAGTAGGAATATCTGTAGAGCTTCTGGCATTAGCAGGTAGCGTCTTGTGTTGTGTGCGTGCATAAATAAAAAAGAGCAGCTTTTTAGCTTGCGAGTCCGTGCCCTGGTGTAGGGGTTCATGCCCTTGTTGGGGGTGTCTGTGAATAGCAGCTGTCCCTGCGGACACAGCCCGTGCTGCAGCACGCCTCGGGACACAGCGCAGGGCGGCCGCAGCCTTCTCTTGGCTCCCTTCTATAGCTCATGGCAGCAAGAAACAAAACCACATTAGCCAGCCCTTTGCTTCGCCAGGATCTTTGCAAACACGCGGAGGCCCTCAAAAGGCCAAAGCAGTCGCCTCACAAAGGCTTTTTCCATGGCTCACGCGGTGCGTTTCCGCCGCACCGTCAGCTGAGCCTTTCCTCGTGAGCAGCGAGGGCAGGAGACGGCGGCCGGCAGCAGGCACAGCGGCGTGCCGAGCATCGCACGCCCGCTCTGTGCATGTGTTACTGGCTTAATGCGGCCAGACGCTTCAATACGTCAGAGATTTCTGTTAGCTGGTGAAAGTGCTGGGCTGTCTCCGTTGAAACTGCGAGGTTAGGAATAAGGTTTTGCAATGGACGAGGTGCACTGATGCTCGTAGCCCCGCTCCAAAAATATCAAAGCCCTGTCCCACTCGGCGCCCGGCAGTTGTGCCGAGTGAAAGTGACTCCTCATCTTGGAGACAAGATAGTTAAGGAAACACTTGCAGAAAGAAACCTGCCCCCAGGTCACCCGGCAGGTCTGCAGCCGTCCTGAAAGTACAACCCGTCTCCCTGGTTCCCACTAACAGTGTCACGCTTCCCCAGAAGGCTGGTGCTTGTCAGGATCTGCCTTGTGGATTCGGGTATAACCAGACAGGTCACCCATCCTTTGCTCACTAGCCACCCAGAAACTCCACCTGCCTAGCACTGATTTGGGAGCGCGTGTTTTCATCATGGCGGTTCATGCTGACATTAATCTGGTGGAAAATCCAGCTAACGTTTCCTTTTTTTCTCTGATTTCTATGCAGGAAGATCCTGTGCCCAACGGTCTCCGTGCACTTCCAGTGTTTTACGCTGCTACCATAGCTATTAATGTGTTTTCCATCATGTACACGGGGGCACCAGGTGAGTGAGCTGTCGGCAGCGGGAGGCGGGGGGGAGGCTTCCCTCCCACCCACGGTGCGCGACGATGCTGTGCCAGCGAGCTGCCAGGTAGCTGTCGGCACCGCACGGTTATCTCCTACGTCAGGAGTCAGCGAGGGCAAGAGTGGATCATACACCTCCCCGCATGCTTCTCTTTGTGCACGTGTTTTTGTGACGCCCTCCTGATCACTCCGGTTAGTGGGGAAGAGCGCAGCTACGGAAGAAAAATCTCTCTTTAGGGAAAGGGGAACTATTGAGCTGCCGGCTTTGGCTTCGTAAACCCGAGCACGTGTTGAGCTCTCAAAGGTATTCCAGATACGTGCATCAAGGAGAGAAGTTTCAGAAGGTTCAGGGCAGTAAGAGCAGGCAGGCTGTTTGCACTCAGTCTAAGGCTATAGCTCCATTGAAATCAGCAGAGTCACTGTTCTGGCAGAGCTGGCACGGAGCCTATTAATTAAATTTACTTCTTTATTTCCCTTCAACGATAAGAAGCCCTGAGCCTGTCCCTGCATTGAGCGCGTCTTCTTTCTTGGGTGCTGTGTTTTCACTGTAACTCAGTAGAAGCAAATGATAAATGTCATTTTCAGGACTTCATTTATATTTTTGTATAGTTGTATATTTTGTGTGCGTTTATATGTTTGTGTTTATTTATGTTTGTGTTTATATTTGAACTTATATTTATATTTTTATATTTATGTTTGTATATTTATATTCACACATTTTATGTTTATATATTTGCATTTCTAAGTTTATATTTAAATTTACTTAAGCAGTGTACATTTAAACACGCACTTGCAGCAAAAGAGTTCACAAAAAAGATGTTCAATGCTCTCGACTACTTTATTGAAGACTCTGGTCATTAAGTGTTGTATTTAGATTAGATTATTGCCCCAGAGCCATGAAGGAACAGGCAACTGGAAAGAGCTCCTGAACATGCCCCTGAATTAAGAAAGCAGGCTTAGAAAGTGACCTTTTTTGAATAGAAATTTGTTTTCTCTAAAACCTGACACACTAGATATACTGGATAAATGCAGTCCATAGACTCTACTTCATAACATAGCGTTACTGAAATTAATAAAAAGCTTGAGAATTTCCCAATTTGAGGGTAACATAACTCAACTATCCCTTTTTCTTAAGTCTAATTGGCTATGTATCCAAGATGTTTCACAGTAAATCAGCTGTATAACCAACATTGCCTCATTAGTTGTACTGCAGAAGTAGGTCAGGCACTCTGCAGTGACTCATTAAGCAAAATAAATGAAACAAGAATCTTTACGTCCCTTCCGTTTCAGCTTAGCAGTCTCTAAAGTGCGTGAATAAAAAGGTGGGACTCCGTTTTTGATACTCAGGAAATACATATTTACTCTCCGAGGCCTCTGTCCTGGCAACATTTACTCACAGGGATGAATTAATCACATAGGTTTCAAGACAGGCGTGCGTATACAGGTTTGAAGGATTGGAGTCCAAGCTCTTTCTTCATTAAGGGTCTGATCATTTGATTGAACAAGCACAAGGAGCTCTGTTGGGGGGATACGTACAGGAGCATGACTTATTGACATGATTGCGCATTACAGGACTGAAACCTCAGCTCTCTCAAGTGCTACATTAAGCTATTATCGTAAGCAGATAATGGCTTAGATTAAGCTAAGCATCAGGCTTTATTGAACAGAGCAAAGGTCAGGTAAATACTTACCCTAATGGGCAACGTGGTTTAACATGCATTACTGTATAAAATCACTGCAAACTTGTTTTAGCAGTCCTGATGTGGGAGTTTTACCCCGACTTCTTTAAAAATAAGGTGACAGTGGGGTAACAGAGCAGACTAAACCTGCAAATTTTTACATGTCACCTAGTCCCTTAAATACTGCACTAACTGATATATATGTTAAAAATGATCATCTCGTTCATGTTGGTTTTGAGTACATTGTGAACACAGGCTTTTCTGCAACAGACTGTTCTTCCACTGCCTGAGATAATTAAGTTATGTTAATTTACGGTTTGGTTGGATTTAATTTCTTTGTCTTCACAGTACTGGGGCTGGTACTGCCAATGTGGGCCATTGCTCTAATATCAATCGGCGTATCCTTAGTATTTGCCATCTTGGTCTGGATTTTTGTGTGCCCTTGGATGAAGAGAAAAATAGAAAGTAAGTAGTTGCTTGGTGAAATGTAAAATCATGGAAAATTGCATTTCAGAGTTGGAAGTGCCCTTGAGAGGTCACCTAGTCCAGTCCCCACCCACAGGCAAGATGTGCTTAAACTGTTCCTCAAGTATTTGTGTAACCTGCTCTTAAAAGCCTGCAGCGGTAGAAATTTAAAACCTTGTTAGGCAAGCCATTGCAATGCTCACTTCTTCTAGAGTCTAGCAGAAACAGGAAAATAAAACCTGGAATATAATCCGTTTTATATTTTATTAAGGAAACGTTAAAGAGGAAAAATCTGGCAGACTGATTATCTTTAAGTGACTTCTTTAACTCTACAGCAAGTTGGGCTGATCACAGCTTTTAGCTTTACAGTGTTTTGCTTGTTTGCTTTGCTACTCTCAACAAATGCAGTGTTTAAAACGCAGAGAAAAGTTTCAGATTTCATTAATAAATGAGCAGCTCGGTGTTTTACTGTAGTTACCTACTTTGGCGAATTTTGTAGGAAGAAACAAAGATGCTCTAGAATTTTCTCAGATGAATTTAGTACAGATAAGTGTTAGAAATAAATAAAGAATGTGTATGAAACAGAGCCAGGTTATTGTATCCACGTTGATCTATGCCCTGGATGCAAACAGTAGAAACATAAGCAGCAAGACAGGTAGGTTGGGTTTAAAATTACAGGACTGTTATTTCCTTAGGCCGGTTAAAGAAAGATGCTGCGCTGTCAAGGATATCAGATGAAAGTCTTGATAAAATTCAAGATGAAGAAACACCAGTCTTTAAAGAGCTTCCCGGTGCCAAAGCATCTGACGAGAGCACGATTCCCCTTACCGGCTCCGTAACAGAAGCTGCTGGGGCATCAGATACTATTGCAAATGGAAACCATCCACGTGTACCCTATGGTAAGAAACTAAGACAAGACAGAGGGTTCATCTTCTCCCTGTTTCGACAGAGTTTCTTAACTGCAA
This sequence comes from Dromas ardeola, assembly GCA_013398915.1. Taxonomy (NCBI): domain Eukaryota; kingdom Metazoa; phylum Chordata; class Aves; order Charadriiformes; family Dromadidae; genus Dromas; species Dromas ardeola. The sequence continues at coordinate 159,898 of VYZM01008990.1, forward strand.
GTAGGTCTCTGTTTGAAATGGTAAGTTAGTGTTTGGGATTTCCAGCTCTAATCCCTCTTCAGCACTTGTTGGGAAAGATGCTCATTTACAAGTGACATTTTCTAGAGAGGACTTAAGAACAATTACATTTTGTTTGGCTGTATTTCAATTTTAGAAACAGCTGAAAATGAAAATTGCTTTCATTTTTTGCTTTACTTTGTATCCTTAATGGCGTTTCTGTCCTTTTAAGCAGTGGAAAAACACAGCTAACACAAATTGCTGATGTATGAAGGTTAAATTCAGCATAAAGATGATTAGCATACTACCACAGGAGATGAAAAGATTTGGGCTTTAGTTGACAAATGTATGACTGTTTGGAGCGTGTCCACTAGAAAAATCTGACGCATTGTTTTCTGAACGTATATTTATAAGAAGTAGGATTGTGTGCATAAAGCTCTTTTTGTTCTCCCCTGTGGTGGGATCACCCCCCCACACACACTTAGCAGTCTGCTGACTTTGATATCACTTTGCTAACATCTACACAGCCCTGTAATTTGGTTAATAAATGCCTAATATATTCAACTGATTCTTACAAAATCAAATAAGTCATGACGTGAAGCTCTTTGAGTGTGCGCTTCCAGATTAAAAATAGCTAAAACCAATTCTGGATGTTGCATAGTGGAAATCCGGGAAGTCAGGAAATGAAAAAGATAGTTCCTTCAGAAGCATTGCTCTAGCTGTGTCATGTGTCCTACAGCATTCGCTCATGTTAAATATATACAGTGGGAATAACTATCATCGTGTTCATAGAAATAAGATATACAAAATGTTGGAATAGCTGAGGAAATATTTCTGCAGAACATGAACTTTTTTGCTTTCTGTTTTTTTTTTTTTTTAAATTACTTTTAAACGTTATGTAAACGTCTCTTAGACTTTTAGGACATAGGTACTCTTAGACTTTTAGACATAGGTACTTTTGAAAGGTGACCTCATATTCAGTACGAAATTGCAGTAAACCTCCTTTCCTGAAATCTTTACTGTGCCTGTTCAATGTAGACAAAACATGAGAAAAAGTAGAGGTTATTTTACAAAAAAGGAATTTTATAGTCTTTTTTTTTTTCAAAGAACCTGAGAATTTAACCTTCAAGTATCACCTCTGAATAGCCGATCCCAAGTGACTTGCTGCAGGTCATACAGCGTGTCTGGGGGAGACCCAACGCTGGAACAAAGCTCTTTTTGCACAGACGATGAAAGAGTTTACTTTGCAGTGAACTGAATCTTGGCTTATTCACTGCATATATTGGAAACTGATCTTCTTTTTCTTGTGCTCTTGGATTGCTGCTGTTTTATTGTCTCCCGAAGTGGGAGGGGAGGGGGCTTCTGTATTACATTTTGCAGAAATAAAAACTCTAAATCTCTGCCTTTTTAGGAAGGGCATTTTCCATGACGCACACCTCGGTGAAATCACCTGTTTCCAATGGCACCTTCAGCTTCGATGGCCAGATGAGGAGCGACGGCCACGTTTATCACACTGTGCACAAGGACTCAGGTTTATACAAAGACTTGCTCCACAAAATACACCTGGAAAGGGCCACCGACGAGAGGCCCTCTCAAGAAAACAACTACAAACTGTTACGACGCAACAACAGTTACACGTGTTACACAGCTGCTATCTGTGGCATGCCCGTGCATTCCTCCTTTAAGGCAGCGGATACGTCGACTCCGGAGGACAGCGAGAAGTTAGTGGGCGACACCGTTTCCTACTCCAAGAAGCGAGTTCGCTACGACAGCTACTCCAGCTATTGCAACGCAGTGGCTGAGGCAGAGATCGAGGCGGAGGAAGGTGGGGTGGAAATGAAGTTGGCCTCTGAACTCGCAGATCCTAACCGGCCTCCCGTTGATCCTGTGGAAGAGGATAAGGAAGAGAAAGACACCTCTCAGGTCCATCTGCTTTTCCACTTCCTCCAGATCTTAACAGCCTGCTTTGGATCCTTTGCCCATGGAGGTAATGATGTCAGGTAAGAGGACAAGATCTCACGAACCAACAGTTTTGCGGTTTAAGTGCTTGGAGCAAGCTTTGCCAGCTTGGCCAGTTGGAAAGCGTTTTCATTTTTGCAGGCAGATGATCATCAGGGCTGAGTTTTGCAAAGCTTGTGACACTGATGTCCCTGGTGCTTTCCAGGAGTTGGGCTGCTGAGTCTCTGGTTTATTTTCTTCTTAATGGTAACATCTTTTTTTATTCGCTGCTAAATAATTGTGCAGTAATTAGTTTAATTAAGGTTTAATTTTGGCAAGCTTTGAGCCATTGAGATTCCCTCTGGCATGCCAACCACTGTAAAAGCAAACAGGACAGTCCCAGCCCCACAGAGTTTGCAGCCTATTTATTTTAACTGCAAGATCGGAGACCATCAGAAAATGAGAGGTTTAGACTATTTTTGTCATTAGATGAATTTCATCTCTTGTCACATTCTGAAAAGAGGTGTGTGAAGAACGTCTTCATTTTGATTGCTGCAGCCCTTATAGACTTCCCTTTGCTGAATCTTTTGCTTGGAGTTTTCCAGGGGTCTAGGGCCATGTGAGGCAGTGTATCACTAAATAGCCCAGAAAATCTAACAAGCCTTAACATCAAAGTCCTACTGAAGTTCGTGAACTGCACATGCAACTTCTCCAGCTGCCACAGTTCTCATACCAAAATAAAGAGAGCTACCCCTGAGGAGCTCTGGGCACGTTCCTGTGCCCCATGTGGAGAAGGGACGTGGGCTATAGCTCATCTCCTTGTGCTCGTTTAAGAAGCTTCCCATCTCCCAGTATAGTTCTGGTACGCAGTACTCCCTGACGGGAGTTTTATCCAGAGCTGCTATCACCATTCCTTGAGTTTGGAAGAAGCCAGTGAGTTCATCCTTCAGTCATTTGGCTTGTGTTGGTCCTTAAATCCCGTGGCATTAACATCATTTTCCAGGAATAAAGGAAAACGATCATCTTCCAGGAGTCTTTCTCTCGTGTTCATATTGACTCAGGCAGCTGACAAAATCTCAAAGCTGGTCTCAGAATTGTTTATCTGCACCTCTTTGCCCTTCATCATCTGGTCAGAGCCCCGGGAAATAGTGTCTCTTCGCTCACTCATTTGCCGGCCTCTTTCCCTTTGAAGGCTCGGCTCTGTTTTATTCCACAAAGTACAAGACTTTTGACCAAACGATGTAGGGTGTAGGCTCAGGATGGAGCATTTTATACCTTCCTCTTCTGCACTCCCATTGCTTCATAACATTATAACATTGCTTCATCTGCAGGGCCCTATCGCACCTCGCCACCTCAGTGGCACGTGGCTGAAGGGCAGTTTGGGTGGTTTTGCTCTGTCCCTGGGAACATTGCATATTTTTCCTTTAGGATTTGGCTGGACTGCTTCTTCCCTACACCTGGAGCAATCCACTTGGTATTTAGTAGGCGCTCTTTCCTATATCGTGATAAGGTCCCCCGAGTTAAATCCACTCAGAAGCTGCTTGTTGAAGCAGTGGTCCTTATTTGGGTTGTAGCTGGGGGTTGTACTGAGTCCCCTTCCCGCTGAACCCTCGCTGTGTTAGCTGTGCCCTGGTGGTGTCGGTTTCAGCATTTGCAGTGGGGCTTTGCAGCGTTCATAACTTTCATAGTCCTCCTTAGGCGTCTGAGCAAAAGCTGTCCCACTCAGCAAGGAGGGTGGTTATTGCTCCTCGCTCCTGTCAGCCACCCGATTTAACTCGCGGCTCATCTCAAAAACGCTTACAAACATGTCTCTTCCCTCCCCGTCCATCCAGTGTCCTGGGAATTCGGAACAGGGCTTTCTGAAGAGCCTTCTTGTCCTCGCTCTTGTTATTGCTCCCTTTGTGTCTGCAGGGATCTGGCTCTGGGAAAGAGTCCAGGTCCCCTCATCCTCTGGATCAGAGGGCAGCAGTGCAACTTGCTTTCCTCTTAGCTGGTCTCCGTTGATCAGGACCTTTGCTCCGAGCACACCGGGCAAGAGCGGAGACCCATGGAGGCTGGAACCTCTGCTCTGCAAGTGGCCAGCAGCGAGTGCTGAGGGGAACGTAGGAAAAGGGACAAACACCACTGATACTTCTTGTAACATACCCTGAGAAACACATTGCGGAAAGTTCACAGCCTACTGCCGTAGCCACCCCTGCTCCTTAATTCCCTGTAGGTGATGTCTATACATACTCCTTAATGACTCACACGTTTATGCAAGCATCACTTGCCTTATCTGTAGGAGGCAAGGGAAGTTGAGTTTGTTAGAAGTGATCTGTAAGGATGCAGTGAGTTCAGAAATCAAATTTGGTGTTGATAGGAGCTGGACAGGATGAAAGACAAGGTTTAGACTCTGTGCAGTATGGTTTGTTGCATTTTACAGCCTAATTCCCCCAGAATTCTGCATTTGGACTGGCTTGTTGCCTTGGGAATATCCTTTCCTGAAAATTCGTATTTTTTATTGTTTTGCAGATCTCTACTTTTGTCAGTGATCCTACCAAATTTACCAGCAAGCACGCATTTTTTATTAAATGCCATTTATTCCAAAATCTCTTCTTAAGCTGAATTAATGTAATTGCAAAACTAAAGAACAAGTTAGCTTCGTTTTGTCAAAGCTGGTAGAAATGCAAGAAGATGGTCATGGGTGTAAGACTGGATAGGAACCCATCCTTGCAATTGTACTGAGTTCCAGCTAAGCAATAAAAAGTGAAGACCCCTTTGTATGCCAAAAACTTTGAGTAGATAAAACACTCTGGGAATGCAGATATCTATCCTGTGGATTACGTAGCAGAGACATTTTGCCGGTCTTTGTCTAGCAGAGCGGGAGATTTCTTACTGGGCTCTTGGCTCCTCCGCACGTTGTATAAAGATCTGCAGAGCTCAAAAAGCAGCACGTTGTTTTAAAAATAATGCAGTAGAACCTACCTAGTAGCACGGCTTTCTGTCCACATTTCTGTAAGAAAGCAAGCCTTGGCAATCCATCTTCCACCGAAGGCTGCTATCTTTTCATCTCCCTCCCTCGTTCACTTTCCTTCTGCTTATTTTAGGTGCTGCTGTCAACCTGCATCTCTGTTTTTTTCTCAGCCTTGAATCCTGGTGTTAAAATCCTGCTTTCCTCTGCATTTGGTTTTAAGCTCCTCACTCGTATATTTAGGGCTGCACCTCCGTTGACCACATCTTTTTCTTTGGACTTGTCTCCTACATTTTCCTTCTCCATCTTGGAACTCACTCTTGTCCCATGTTTTCTATTTATTTTCCATCAGGCTGTTTGCTGGTATTCCTTGAAGGGACAGGAGCAGGTAAGAGGGGCAGAGAGAGAAAAATTAAAAAGCTAATACAAAAATTAAAAACTGCAGGTAGTTAAATGATTGGCCTGTTTTAGAGCGTATTTAGGAATGAGGCATATGGTATGGGATGCACCACCATGCAGCTCAGAAACACTTCATGGAGCAGAAGTGTCCCATATAGTTTGGATAGCACTTTAGCGGGCAAAAACTCATACGGAGATCTCCCTTGTTTCATTGTCCAGACTTTTCCACTGGACATGGAAAAGTTAAATCAGTATTTTGCCTTCGACTGCAGAACTAGCTCATAACAAGGGGAGCTAGAACCCTGTTTCTTCCAAGATGATGCTTTTTTAGCATCATAAGGATACCAGCCATCTTTGCTGTAGGAGCTGACGTTTGTAGCAGTCCGGGCTCGTGTTTAGGCTGACATCAGCAGGGATCCTGGCCGGGGCAGTTGTGCGTTAAAAGAAACAGGGAGTCATGGTTACTCCTTATTTGGGTGACTGTTTTGTTCGGACCATCCCCTCCAGCCCCCCTGCCGCAGAGCTTATATGCGCTGTGTCAAGGATGCTGGAGCCCTTCCAGGGCTGGGACTAACTGAGCCGGGCCGAGAGCCTTGTGACACCATCGTGGCACATGGGCTGAATGAAATCTAAAGAATTTAAAATCCTGACTAAATGTGTTGGGACAGAACCGCTGAAAAAAAAAACGTTGTTGTTGAGCTTAATTAGCGGCGCCAAGTGAGCAGGTCCCACTGGCTCAGCACCCGAGCACAAAGGGAGCACGTCAGGTCATCGCAAGGGCAACGGCAGAATGAAAAGGGCAGGATGGAAAAAAAGACCCGGGCCAGGAGCGTGACACAAGGAGAACTGCCAGCTTCCTAACTGCTTGTTCAGAGCCAGCTTTCCAGAGGCTGGGCAGCTAGGCTTTGTTGGCCGGCGGGGATTATGTGCACCTATGGTGGAGTTGGACTGAGCTTATTTTCTGTAAATATAGGTTGGTTCCGCAGGAAATGCAGGTAGTGGGAGAGCTGCTGAAGCTGGAGTGTTTATCCTGTGTTTCCAAGTCTGGAAGAATGTCTGAATTAACTGGTTCCCGAAAATGAGGGCAGTCGGGCAGGCTGTTTTGGAAGTGGCCAAAGAGGACTGTCCCTGCCCATGGCAGGGGGGTTGGAACTAGATGATCTTTAAGGTCCCTTCCAACCCAAACCATTCTATGACTCTATGATTCTGTGACTGTGAACCCCATAGCTGTCTCCTGGGCTCAGCACAACGGTGGCTGCGGCTGCTTTGCTGCAGGGCTGGGAATGAGAAAGCTGTGAGCAAACGGTGCGTTGGCCCCGCAGCCCATCCCAGCAAACGGGAAAACGCTTTTGGTGACTCAGGCAACCTCTGGAGCTCATTATTCCTTGAATTATCGCAATCAAAGCGGGATGACCCACAGAAGAATGCTGTAGGTTGACATGAGGTTTGCTGATTAAAATCTGCTGTAGGGAGGAGAAACCTGCTTGTGGACGTTTCACAGTTGTGCGGGGGATCTCGGTTTTGCTGAGTTCCTGCTGCATAAATTGTTTGAATGTGGCTGCTCTAATTAAATTTCACGTGGAAGACTTCAGGACTACCCTTGCATGTTCGTACTTAGGTATTATAAGAAAAAGGGGTCATTCGTGTTAGAGTCTGCAGGTAATGCCATATAAATTTATAGCGCAAGCTTGACAAAGAATGGGTCTCTTATTATCCAAACAATATAGGCTACCTTACTGAAGATAGGATTTAAAACCATTTCAGAGCTATAGTAGAAATGTTTAGTATTTTTTATATATTTCTACACATTGTCTCAGTGGTTTTAGGGAAACTGAGCTGCTACCAGATAGGGAATTCACTGTTAAGCAAAGCAATGCAAGTGAAACTACTAAATAACCTGCTAGCCTAAAATACAGGGAGAGGAAATTTCTCCTTTCACCTCCCTACAGATTTCACTGGAGTTTTAGGTCAGAGCACACAAACAGCAGTGGGACTCACCTTTTCCCCTCTTCCTAAAGCAAACGCAATGGGATTAAAGGAGGGAAGGGCCAGAACATGGCCAGTATCTCACTGCACACAGAGAGCTTAGTGGGATTCAGTCTTCTGGCTAGATAAGGAGTCTAAAGGAGCTATAATAAGGCTGGATTACAAAATGAGTATGTCTTATTTCCTCCCTGAGACCTGCGGTCAAGATCACTTAGAATATTTAGGAAGCTAATCTATCCATTACCATTACTGAGAGCAGCCTGCAATCTGATTTCTTCCCTTTTTAATAGCAGTCTGTCCTGAAAGTGCAGCCCGTGTCCCGAGTAGGTATGACTCTTTGCTTGTGTCCTTAATTGTGCAGGTACGTGGCGTCTTTGTTGTGCCATGCGGGCAAGCCAGAGAAGAGCAGCAAGAACCAGGGGGCTCCGGTGGGTCCAGGAATCCCTCCCCCATCTGCTGTGGCTGGGCTTGCTGGGGAAAGGCTGATGCTGGTGGGAGAGGAGGAGGATGGACCCAACCCTCCAGGCTGCAGGGAGCTGGGGTTTCAGGGCCAGCATTTACAGTACACAGCGATGAGCTGCAGGAAGAAATAAATGGCCTTCCTGACTCATTAACGCACCCAAAGCTTGCACTTCACAGGGCACAGCTGTGACACACTTCTATTGCTCTGTGGTATACGCACTATTTCAAAACTGTCTGATTATTTGAACTAGGATAAAACTCTGTCGATAATCTGAGATCTCTGGAGATTAGGACATTATTTTTTTCCTGTTGGTACATACGGGAGTATCTTCCTCGCACCCTTACTCAACTGGGTGATGTCTCCAGGCGTAACTGCAGCATATTCAGAAATATCATCCCATTTATTTTCCCAGTGCAAAGTTGGTTTGTGAAATCCTGGTTTGGGAAATAGTCAAATGACTGGGGATTTTGTAATTATATGTCTAATATTGGAAGCCTAATATAGATTTCTCAGACGGCTATTTTGCTCGTCATTCAGTTTTGATCAGTGACAATGTATGTGTCAAGCTTCTGTCACTCAACTGGAAGAAGTATCTACAACACAATCTGCTTTGTCAGGTAGCAGAGAATCAAAGCATGGTCATCAAGTAGTCTGTAGATTATGGGTTATAACACAAAGCTTATTCAGAGCGTAGCATTCAAATACAATTAGATTTTCTTTTTGAGCAACTCATTACTGCCCTTAAATAAGAAGCAGTGAGGTAATAGCAATGTTGCTAGTTCATAAAATATTATGACAAATTTGATGGGATTTGGTAATAGAGCATTCAGCTGATGACATCCTTCCATTACTAAATAACCCCCTTAATTTTTAGTAAAAAAAAAAAAAGAAAAAAAAAGTTTTAGTCCTTGTTCCTCCAGAGAAGGGCTTGGACTTGTGACCTAAAGGTACCTAAAAATGTGTGTGTGTGCATGGAAAACTGTAATTTCTAAGCTTGTGTCATGATAGCTGTATGTGGGGGTTTTTTGGTTGGTAATAGCTATCTGTCTCACAGGGGAGAGGAGAAGCCAACTCTATTTATAGTTCAGATTCACTGTCAAATGCTATCTTTCACAACAGCTTTATAAGTGGTGCGGGACAGATTCTCAACTGGCACAAGCGAGCAGAAAAAAGAGAAGTTGTGCCAATTCCCGTTAGTTGAGAGAGCTAGCGGAATCATCGTGAGGGTCAGACAGCACTTCAGAAACACTCAGCAGCACTTCGCTGAACCGCCGTGACACGCGTCTGCAAGTACGAGCGTTGCTGTAGATGGCATTTAATCCTGTATCGCGCCTCGGGGGAAGGCAAAGAGCCCCTACGCACCGCCCCCGCTGCAAAGTCCTGTGCCCCGCGAGTAACCGCGGCCGGCGGAGCACGGCAGAGATGATGGAAAATACTGGACATGGAGAATACACTTCGCGACAGGTAGACTCAGGAGTTAGGCTTCTTATGCCATCATGTTTTATAAATTCACAATTAACTCGTAATGGTCATCCTCTTGTGCTCAGTGGAAAAAATGTGTATTAGGTGAACAAAACTAAAGTAATACCATGACAGGAGTTAGCTTATCTTGCCTTTTAAACCCAATAGCTAAATAATACGGTAACATCCTTGAAAGCACTTCAGTTAGATAGGAACCTAATGGCAGTTTTACATATCGATAGACGCGGATAGGGGTGCAGAGCCCCTTCGTGACCTTTTCAGGCTTTTTTCTTCTCCCTCTAAACTACCACGAATAAGACTTGGAGCTCCAGCAGAAAGGAGAGTTAGTTAAGGCAAGTAAAAGAGCTGCGTGGGAGAGTAAGAGAAAATCACTTCTTGAAAATAGACTTGTGAAATGAGTCTTAGCCAAATGAACGGAAGATTTGAGTTCTGCTTTCCTGCTAGTCATGTCTTGAGTCAAATGAGATAGAAACGGTGGGAAATATTGTGAAAGCCACATCCCAGTCTAGCCAGTGTCCTTGTAGTTCATCTGCTTAGTCACTCAGCTGCAGGGTACATCTGATAACCACAGAAGGTCTCAAAGCAAAGTGTCTTGCCTAACACTTTTTTTTTAAATGTGTTTTTTCTCTCTTCTGTTGGGACTGGTTGTCTTCTACCAATGAACTCTTCCTAGTCCCAAAGACGGTTGATTGCACATGATCGTGGTAAGGTCTCAAAGCTGATGTATGTAGTACCAAGATCCTTGTCTTTGCAATTTGTGAGTTATACACATTCATTTCGAGCTTTTGGTAGTTTTGTGGTGGGACAGGCCTAATGGCTTCTTCTGGAGCTGTTCTCCATTGGCATAGGAAGCGTTGATACCAGAAGCCCCTGGGACTGGACCTACTGAACAAATCCATCAGTGGAAGGACCCTTCTGAAGAGCCGTGATGGTGGTAGATCGGAGCCACCGGCAGTGCACCACTGCCGGTTTGCTGGCTGTTGGTAGCCACTTGCAGGTATTCCAGCTAGGAGATGCCTTTGTCCCTAGCAGCTGAACATTTAAGTCACATTAAACGTGATTTACAGGGGGAGGAGAAATGTCTCTCTGGTATAGATAACCAGTGGTGCAGATACCCACAAATGAAAATGCAGTTAATTACCTTTTTGCCTTTCCAAGCATATATGGATCCAGTGCTCCTCTGCTGTCTTTTCCTACAGAGAAGGTATCAGAAGTGCTGCCTCTGTGGGCACCGCTGTCATCTCTTCTGATCTGTTGGGCAGCATCAGCCATTCGGATCCTCCGAGGCTGAGCATAAGTCAGCAGAGTTTTGCCTTGCCTTCTGTTGCCACAAATAAGAAAATAACCTTTTCTTCGAGGATTAAGCTTAGTTGATTCACAGAGGTGTAGCATTTGCAAATAATTAAAACTGGATTTTGGTACAAAAGAGCATAGTTTGCTGCTGTAGTTTTTGAAGCCTTTTCTGTCTTCCCATTTACATTAGGACTGACAAATATCCATCCATAATCTCTTCAGAACAGTCAGGAATCAGTGCCTGGGCTTGCTCCAAAAGTACCTGTTATTTTCAACGGGGAGGTTGTCCCCATGTCCTACAGCACTATAGGAAAGGATGATCAGTTTTCCCTTTATTCATCTGATCAAAGTCTTAGTTGCCTTTATCCATCCTTCTGCATCCATCAGTTGAAGGTACAATGAATTACCTTTCTTTTACTATGCACAATAAGGCATTTAAATGTGCAAGTAATTTAATCCACACCTGAAAACACTGGCCAAGAAGTTGCAGGTCAACTTAAAAATATTAGAAATGCTTCCATCAAGAGTCTCTTCTTCCTTGAAGGTAAAATAATTCTTGCATTTAGGCACTAAGGACTTTTCACGTACCGTCCTTTCACTCACACTAAACCTCAACAAATCAAATGCATACTCAGGCACAGTATCAGACCAGAATTTTAAAGTATTTTTACTAATGGAAATCACTCTTTATTTGAAGCGTATTTAGTTCTTCATCATACTACCCAGTGTCCTCAAACCCGCTGGATTTTATTATCCATGTTAGCTCACTAATTTATTTCCAGCATCCTTCTCAAAATCTGTAAGAATTATTCATTCCTTTTTATATCAAAGAGCATTCTTAAGTACTTTTGTTTGCCTCACAGCTTGAATGTTGTTGTGTGTGTTTACAAGGGAAAAATTCCTTCCTCGTTAATTTGCTCCAGGATCGCTTCTCAGGGTTCAGAGCCTGGATTTCTCCAGGACCAGAAGAAAGGAGGAGGGTCTCGTGTAGCTTAGATGTGGCGAGCTGTGCCATGCTGAGGACCCTCCTCTCTTGGCAATTAGCGCTCAGCCCCCGGCACCCTGATTCTGGTAAAGACGGGATTCAAGTCAATTATTAACTGTCAGTTACGGTGGCTTGGTTTGCACAACATTTGACGTTAAAACTGGCCCTTGCTCCATCTGTGTGCTTTGGAGCGAGACCAGGAACTAAATTTAGCGGGTCCTGGCCGCGGGGCGAGCATAGCTGTCAGCCTGGCCTGCGGCGCTCGCCGCAACCCGCTCTCCTTATCGGTTTACAAAGAGGGGAGCTTCCTGCTGGTTTTCAGGCTTTTTTGACTGACATTGGGCAGGTTTGCTTTGCTCTTCTCCTGATTGTTTAGACATAAGCTCAGTGCTGCCTTGTTTCTTAAGCTTTTTTGGTTGTGGGTAAATGCAACTCAGTTTAGCAAAAGAGATGAAAAAAAGGGGGTGTGTGTGTGTCCAAGTTCACAAAATCACAGAATGGTAGCTGTTGGAAGGGACCTCTGGAGATCATCTAGTCCAACCCCCCTGCCAGAGCAGGGTCACCTTAGAGCAGGTTACACAGGAACGCGTCCAGGCGGGTTTTGAATGTCTCCAGAGATGGAGACTCCGTTCTGATCTGCTTTTTAGTATTTAAGCCTTTAAAGTACCTGGATACCAGCTTTCAAGTTTTTCTTCTAATTCTCATGTCTAGAAACATGATGCTTTTTTAGAATAAACAGAGTCAGAAGTCTCAGTCCAGGCACTGGAGACTCCAGTACCGGTATCGGGTGACCTGCATGGGGAGTGGGGACTTCAGTGTTGCTGACTTTCAGTGTTTTTCTAGATAGCAGCAGCAGGGTTGCAAAAAGGGCTTACGCCAGCTCTGTGTCACCAAGGAGTCCTCTCTGATCCAGTCCAACTAGCTCTACAATGCATTTAAAGAGGACTGAGTCACCTTCCTGGCTGCATTCTGATCATATCTCCAAACATTACAGGTTGTCAGGCTAGACTATATTTGTATCTTCTTGTCTGCGATGGTAATTTCGTTCATTAATTTCCCTCTATGACAAATAGAGCCAATTTAATACTTGAATTTTCAAGAGGCAGAGGTCTTGAATTGGTAAATTTTGAGATCATTTCAGCACAGTACTGAAAATACTGGGTTTTGTCCCGGAACAGACATAATGAGGTATTACCGACTCTGACATTTCAGGAAACAATTTGTAAAAGAGAAATTCCTTTCAGCATTCGCTATGGTTATCAGTGATGAAGTGACAACTGAAAAAGCAACATGATAAGAGTCCCCTGCTGTGGCCTTTCCGAGAGAGAAAAGGTGCTGCCTGTAGGGTCAAGTCAGAGCAATGCTGTGCGCACAACAAAGAAAAACCACACAGAAAATAAGAGACTTCTGTCAAGGCAATTATCTGCATTTTTATAACTCAGGCGATGTTTGTCTGTTTCTCCAGCAATGCAATCGGTCCCCTTGTCGCGCTCTGGCTTATCTACGAGCAAGGTGGTGTCATGCAAGAAGCATCGACTCCCGTTTGGCTGCTGTTTTATGGAGGCGTTGGGATCTGTGTCGGTCTCTGGGTCTGGGGCAGAAGAGTTATCCAGACCATGGGTAAAGACCTCACTCCAATCACGCCATCAAGGTAGGTGCACAGCTGTCTTTATGGTTGTGTGAACTTTGTGCGTGAACCGATCTGAGAAATTGCTTTTTTTTGTATTTTGTTTGTAATGCAGTTTGCTGGATTTGCTGTGGTTTTGATTTTAATGATAACCTGGCTTCCACTTCTCCGTCTTTCTAAAAAATGAGAGAAAAAAAAGAGGAAAAGGAGAGAAAGAAAGAATGAGAAAAAGAAAGAATGAGAAAAAGAAAGAATGAGAAAAAGAAACAGAAAGAGAGAAAGGAAAAAAGATAACTTTGTGAACTAATACTGAATGCGTTTGAGGCGTAGAGGTCTACGCGAACAGAGTCTTCTGCTGATGACCTAATTAACGTGGCAGAAGGTGCATTTGGAAATGGCAAGATTACAGTGGCTTTCCCAGTGTGCTTCAGACTATTAAAAACATATGTATTTATTACAGTAATTTTCGTCCTTAATGCATACTCGACCTCTGCTGGTGCTTAACCGAATTACTAATTAGGCATGATCCACTGCAGCGTAGAGTAGTAAAAGTCCCTGACGCAATGAGCCGTGCAGCCGGGTTACTGCAGATGACTAGCCTGTGCCGTTCCCATTATTCAGCCCTTCCTTGTTCTCTTAACTTATTCCTATGACAAAAAAATCAGTCGGAGATAAAACAGTCGAAAGAAGACCACGGGTAAGACTTTGGCACGCTGCATGGTATCAGTCCAAGCTGATGCAAAGAGTGATTGTGAAGTGTTTTCTTATGCTTCCCGCAGTGGATTCACTATTGAGTTGGCTTCGGCGTTCACAGTTGTGGTAGCTTCCAATGTTGGACTTCCTGTCAGTACTACACACTGCAAGGTATGCCTTTGCCCAGCGACTGCAGTCAAGGCAGTCCGGACTATTCATCTTAAAACTGTGCTGCTCGAGCCAGCGGATAATGGCACGACGCAGGGAAAGCAGCCGCTTTGCGCAGGATGGTGAGGCTGGAGGTGCGTCGCTGCGTCTCGGTCATGCCAGCCACGCCGGAAAATAATCAGGCTTCCAAAAAATGCATTGGAGTGGTCACGGTAAAGTCGCTGCAATCAGCACAGCGTAAACTCCATAGCTGTGGTTAAAGAAAAACAGCGCTTCCAAAAACGTGACCTCAATTTTAAAGCAAACGATTACAAGGAAGAACCTGTTTTCCTCTGACGGTGCCATTTGAACCTGGTCAGGTAGCGTTTCTCCCTTGTTCAGAGGCTGCGCACCATTCATCATTTGTACTTCACTTTTCTTGATAAGTGCATGGCATGGGATTTCCTGCATATAACTCTTTTACTACAGGTTTTCCATCTGTCTTTTTTTTTTTTTTTTTTTTTATTTCTTCACAGTGGATTTTGCATTGAAGTAATGTGTGCGCTAACGGTACTTGTAGCCTCAAATGTGGGTATTCCAATAAGCTCCACCCATTGCAAGGTATTGGAGTTTGCAGTGATCGCATCAGTAAATCACATCACTAGGACAAACCATAACAAAATACGAGAGATACCGATCGTTGCAGATTGCCTTCACTATGCGATGCGCCGTGCAGACAGCGACCCCAAAATGACAAGGGCCGCTTTTAAAGCCGGTATGGCTAAGCAAAGTCAGCGTTATAAGTAATTGCACAAAAGTCTGGAACGTCTTTCACCCTCCTGTGATCATATTGAACTAATATAGACATATTAAAATAATGTAGACTCGTAGTTTGTGTGATCCCAGTTACATGTATTTTAGAGCCACCTGTATGAAAAACACTGCTACATCATTAAGCTAATATTTTAATGTCTCTCTTCTTTTAAACCAACTTGTCCTCACTTTTGTGCATTATAATACAGAATCCGGCCCTTGTAATTAGTTCTTTGAACGAAGTTGTTGGCTTATTTAAAAAAAAAAAAAAAAAAAAAAAAAAAAAAGATGAGTTTGAAGTGTAGATACAGGCTGGGTAATGAGCAGAATCTAATTGTGTCATATGATACACTGCGTGAGAAGACATTTATACTGCTCGCAGGCAGCAGGGAGCATGTGGACATTTACACTGCTGTAAGAACATGGTGGGAATTTGGAATTTTGTTCCCTGGGAAATTCCTGAGTCAACTATCCCGTCTTTCTTTCCTTTGCTTCCCCATGGACTCCCAAGCTCTTGGACACGCAGAGCTCTGTCTGTGTCCCTCACCCTCCGGCAGGGCATGGGGAAGCCCCTCTGAAATCAGAGACCCCAGAGCAGCAATGCCCCTCTGCTTTGGGACGTATCACCAAGCCCTACCAGAGCCAGATGCTGTAAGATTCGCTACTGCACCCTGGGGACCTCGGAGCCAGCTGGGGCAGGCAGGTTTTTGGGGTGAACTGCTCCACGGCATGGCAGGTGGGCTGGCAAGGAGCCGGGCATCCTTGCCTGTGCCATTGACCTGGTTTCCAGTGAAAGAGTCAATGAAATCCGCACATCCTGCAAAACGTCCCAAGTTGGTTCAATTGGCCTTTTTCTAGTGAAAACCATTTCTTCAGAAAGCCTTCCTCTATTGCAAAATCATTTCTTTCTTCTGCTGTAGAGCTCTTTGAGAAGCAGCCAAGGCTGAGCTGCTCTGAAAGGCCGTTCAGATTTCCTGGCACTGGCCGAACTCTGGTTCCTCTGAATCAAGCAGGGAGGGGAAAAATAATAACAACGTGATCCACTTCTAAAAATGCTAGCCTGAAACCACCTCCCTTTAAGCTGACTGGTATATCAAACGTGTGATGAAGAATTTGACAGGGAGAATAATACAGCTTTGATTATCCCAGTTGCGTGCCTGAAGCACGTCTAGCCAACCGTCGTAAAAGAGAAAATACACTTTGGTGCAGACAAATAGACTAAATTTAAAAAGAAAAATGTCTTGGAAGCCATAAGCTAATGAGAGGGCGGCATTAGGAGGTATTTATTGACTCAATGCAGTTAAAAGCTTGATCTTTTCTAACTGCAGAGCAAAATAATTCTTTTTAAAAAAATACTTCCATAAAAGCAGTTAATGTGGTTAGTCTGTGTCTGCTCCCTGTGGTTTGCTGTATCTCATTAGATGGATCATTCTTAATGGGAAGATTCACTTTGCAATAGGATTAGACTGTTCCAGGATGTCACATTATTATAACTGACTGTGTTTCAGCAAAATGAGATCCTGAGTTGACAGATCCGAAGTGATCAACACAAGATAAAGCAGACACTTGTAACAGACGTATTCCTTGTTTTCTTCGAAGGCTCGGTGAAGGAATAAAAGAAACACTATCTATATAATTTATTCCTTGGGAAAATGCCTTTCTGAAAGTGCTGTCAGCCATTGAGACAGAAACGCTTTCTTAAAAATCAGCAGGAAAATTAGTTCGCCCTAGAAATCAAAAAGAAAACGGGTTCAAGGTGAGCCTGGTCCTAAGCCTCTAGCATCAGGGAGTGGGAATTATGCTTTTCCCCAACATTTGCTCCACAGCAAAATAGCATTTGCTAAAGGGGGAGCTCCTCCGAAGGGGTGTCAGTCAACTGAATCTGCAGCAACTAGATAAACCGGTGGCAAAGAAGGAGCAGCGTGAAACACCTTAGGTGGGGGGAGACCTTTCTGAGGTGAAACAACAGACTGTAATGAGAAATGGAGACCAAGCATGAAGGAAAGCTCTAAGCAGCAGTTTTCAGGTCTTGGAGCAGATGTGGTGGCAAACTGGAGATTGGCAGCAGGAAGAAATGCATTAGCTTCTGAGAAAGATTCGTCAAGCGCTCTCAGATCAGGAGTTGCGTTCGGTCCTAAATCAGAGGCTTTGGTCTACATGAGGCAGCCACCGCCTAATGCGCCTCTCCTAAATCTACAGCCCAGCAGCTTTGCTGTGAGCCAAAGAGGAGAGGGAAGTCCCTCTGAAAGCCTCCAAGTCAAGAGGGCGTGAGGGAAAGACCTGACCTTTTGAGCCTCTGAAGGAATTTGTGAGCCTGAGCACGGTAGCCACGTTGCTCTGCCTGCAGCCCTTCCACCTCCCTTGGGAATTAGTATGAAAAGCCAGTACGGTGTGAATGCAAACCTTGCCTTTCTGCTGCCAGGTAGGCAACTGATGGTATTGCATCTTACACATAGCGCCTGTTACTAATTCTAAGAGATGAGACGTAGAAAGAAACAGTTATTTCTCAGCTGTAGCAGATTGAATGCATTCGCATACAGATAAAATAGAAGTGCAGGAGTTAAATGCTTTTTCTGTGCAAAAGCGACTTTGCTGAGGTCATACTGTCAGCTGTGGTTTGCTTTTATGATTTTGGGGTTTTGAAAAATATTCTCCGTGTTGCTAATGATGGAATTATCATGTTCTGTGTGTTATTATGATATGCCATTGCACAGGAACAAGACAGCCAAAAGCATTTCTGTAATGCTTTAAACAGAGCATACTGAAGGCAAACTGCACTGGTTTCAAAGCAATCTCGAAGTAGATACCATCTGAAATTCTGCAGACGGTGTAGTCTTCCTACACCCAAGTTTTAGCTACTCTCCTAACCTCTAGTCCATCCAAATCACTATTAATGAACTAAACTTTAATAATGTTTAATACAGATTACCAATGCCATCATTGCTGATACCTTTTAAATTCCAGGAAGGACTCAGAGACTGTCGTACGTAGACTGCAGGCTCACTCAATAAGCAATGCCTCTTGTTGCAAGCATGACAGATGGACGCTGAGGACGTGCAAAATGTACAGCAGAGCCTAACAGCTGAGCTGCTGAAAAAACAAACGCTGTTCCCTCGGGTTAATGCTTTGATAGGGTCAGAAACGTGGGGTTCCTCTTAGCTGGGCACCTCCTAAATACAGAATAGCGTATTGTCCACTCAAGGGGTATTCAGATTAAATACTATCTATCTAACAGATTTCCTTGCTGGATCAAGCTTTAGACCGAGGCCTTTTCAGCCCTGGAATATCAAGTTTAGTTTTCCCTTGTTCCGTCACAGGCGCTTTTGAGAGTCTTATTTCCCTAGGGTTACAGGGTCTTCCACAAAAAACTCCTTTCTCCAAAAAGAAATGTTAAGCAGTAGTTAGAAGTGGAATAGTTGTTAACAAAAGATGATGATTCGATATCCCCGTCCTATCTCTCCCTGCTTCCCTGTCCTCACAGCATTTATCATTTTCCTGGCTCCGCACTTGGGGAGCAGCCCATCTTCTAATCTATAGGCAGGGACTTCTCTCCCATTAAGAAAACAAGCAGGGAAGAGCAAGCAGGGATGGCATTTCAGGGAGCACAAGCCCGGCTGTGTTTGGGAGTTTCCTCTCCTTCAGAACAGGATATTCCTTCCACATTTCTTGCTGCTTTACTGTGTGCTTTGAATAGACTTGCACCGATTTACACGTTTTTGTTAACAGCACAGAGCTGTTAAATTCCCGGGCAGAAAGAAAACGCAGATGAAATTTCTGAAGTTTTTGCATTATTTTTCACTGGAAATGTTTTTCTCAGTCCAGTTCTTTCTTAAAAAATAATATGCTGGGTTTATACCTGAGCTTATTAATTGAAAATACATTTGAAGGAAGAAAAGGTTATAGCTTTGCCCATACCTTCAAAGGATATTTTGGTGGTTTATCCATTCCCCACCTGAAGCCAGACCCCTTGACGTCCATGCAGTTTGCATGCCCTGTAGCATCAGGCTGATGTCTTTGTCCACAAGGAGGATTTTAGCTCTGGATGCTTTGCTTGGCTGGCTGGTCCAGAAGGACTGGTTTTCCTCGGAGGGCTCGGACTGATGAGTTTGATGTTGGGCAGCTGTACTGGGTCTAACCTTGCGCTGTCTGTCTGTCTGTCCCCTGCCAAGTTACCATCGCTGTTGGAGGGTGGGCTCACCTGCTTACATTGCCATTGCTGTCCTGTTTATAGCCCACAGTATGTAACTATATAGGTACTGTTTGCAGTCAGCTCCGTATGCCAGGCTGTTAGCTGCAGAGGTTCAGCAGCTGCTGGGTAAACAGGCAGGACATCCCAAACCAGCAAGAGGACAGGCAGGTGGGATGGGAACCATACTAGCTAGCCCGACGTGCACCCCGCAAGCCACAATCTCTGGCAGAGCCTTAAAAACAACTTTCCTGGTGTTTTCATGATTTAGACCACAGTCTGGCCAGATTTGGTGGACGCTTGCCCTCTCCCCCACAGAGTGAATCAGGCGCTGGGCGCGTGGAGGGCTGCCTCGGTTGCACTCATGGCTGGTCCAGGAGCTAGCAGGGCAGAGAAAAACACACAAGTGTATTTATTCTCCTTTGGCTGACCCCAAGACCCATGAAAAACAGGAGATCATTGAGAAATAAAGGTCAAAGTACCCTGGAAGTATCGCCCTTCTGCCACCCCACCAAAACAGAGCCATCGTCATCATCAGGGGCTCCTTTATCTCAGCATCGCTTGGTATCAGCTGACTGGCATTGGTGTGGCTGTGGGCATGTTATGGGTGCTCAGACCTGCCCCTCACATCTCTCTTTTTGTCTCTTGCCCGCGCTCCCAAGGTTGGCTCTGTGGTGGCTGTTGGCTGGATCCGCTCCAAGAAAGCCGTCGACTGGCGCCTTTTCCGCAACATCTTCCTGGCGTGGTTTGTGACTGTGCCGGTGGCTGGCTTGTTCAGCGCCGGGGTGATGGCGCTGCTGATGTACGGGATCCTGCCTTACGTCTGAAGAGCCTCCTCCGCTGGGAAAAGGGGAAAGGGCCAAGCTACTACCGAGGGGAGAAGCGTTCCCGTGAAAGATCCAGTCAGAGAGGATCCATCTTCCATATCTAACTTCTTATCTACTGTACATAACAATGTGTCATATTGGTGACATGGTGATGTGGTGCCATTTCTTATATATTAAAGAAATATATATGCATATAGTAGGTAACAATACCTAAGTTATATTATCAGTGGGGTGAAAATAATTGCCTAGAATTTAATATTTAGTAAAATTTGTACATAGTGTATCATTTTGGTGGCAATTTTTTAATCTTTTGAAGAAGAGTATGGATTAGGAAATGTTTCTTGTCCATTTGATATAAGAAGAAGCGAGGTACAAGACTGCATAACACATGAATTTTTTTAAAGCTATTAAGATACTGGAACAAAATAAAATGTGCAGAAGTGCTTTTCATAAAATAACTTTGTTCATATCATGTTGATCTTTGTGTATCATAGCGTGCTGGTTATGGCTGCGTAAATACTTACAAACAGTAACTTCTAAATGGTGCATTTCCCTTATATATATTTTGGATAAGAAAGTTTAGGAAGTACCAAAGAAGCAGGGGAATAGCTTGCCGATATTATGTTGTTGTCTACACGTGTGGGCGTGTGTTGTGTTTTCCCACCTCTAATTCAACGTTGTTTTTACCAAGCTCCTGCCAGCAAGGCTGGGATAGTACTGTTCATGTCTTAATGTAACTTTAAAAAAGAAAAAAAGAAAAAAAAGCACACACACACAAGCTAGTTCTCGTTACTTAGTAGGCAGACCACGGTTCTCCACATTAGCTGATAGTAGGCCGACTTCATTTTGTGGGTTGAATTTCAAGTAGCTCACTGCTCACCCGCTACCTTTCCCCTTCAAGTCTCAGCTCCCGGTTGCCCTGCTGTCAATTCCAGCGGGAGAACGGGCCGTCGGTCTCCCCTTCCCCTGTCCATCCAGCCACAACCGCACACTCTCAGGTACAGGAGCGGGACCGCGGGGTGCACGGCACCCCGACGTACGGAAGCGAAGGGCAGCAGCGGGTAGGAAACGGGCTTAGCCCTGGTTTTGTGGTGGAAGGTATGGGCGCCCGCAGGAGTGCTGACCCACAGAGGGGCTGGCGTGAGGAACGCGGCGAGGATGCGAGCGGATGCCGGGTGTCCCCTGGCACATCCCATCCCACGCCACAGCCCACCAGCCTCCCGCCAACCCTGAGGAGAGGACGGGAGCCTGGCCCTGCGTGGATGGAGGTCATGTGGTAAACCAGCATTTGGGATGAGATTTTTTTCACGGCAGCTCAGGGGGGAAATGGCTAGCTACATCCCCTGCACGGCTTTGGAAAGCACACCTGTGTGAAAGTTACTGTTTCAGGGGTGGGAGGCAAAGGGCAAGGGGTGCCCGGAGGAGGCTGGGAATCTATTACTGTTTAAATGCTGCTAAAATTTTGATAAAACGTTCTTGGTACTCCATTGTGACTTTTCCATTGGTCATTCATACTAAATTTATAATAAAAAGATAAACAGCCCCTATCACTTGTTTGCCTCTTGGGTTTTTCGAGCGTTGCTCAGCCATGCCGACCGTCATGGGAAGGCTCCACAGGCAATTAAAACCTACTCCTTGGCATCCGCCGCCTTTTGTTCATTGTCCGCTGGGGTCGGTGGGATGAAACCACACTCTGTGCGGCTCAGACAAAACCTCCCTTTTCTTCCCGCCGTCCCGGCGGCCCCAGTGCCCGGCCCTCGCTCTGACCGGGGCTCAGGCATCTCCCAGCCGAGGTTTGGGAGCTCGGGGGCTGCTTCGGATGCGTTTGCCAGGCACTTGCTGGCTCCGGCTGCCTCCTAAGCCCTGACTCTCCTTTTTGGGGCTCCGTAAGCATCCCTGTCGCTGTGGCACTTCATTTCCAACCCCTCTGAAACCCTAGAGCCCTGCTGTAAATAGTCCTGGGAAGCGCGTGGGATGGCCGGGCAATGGCTGAGTGACCAGAGCAGGCAGTAAACGCATGAAGACAATTTGGGACCCGTGGAAAAGGGTGGAAGGCCTCACCTTATCTTAGCACTTGCATAAACAAATGCCTGCCCCGTGGCCCAGCAGCTTGCTAGCTTTTCTTATCTACAGAGACAAACCAGATTTCTCTTGCTCCAGCGGCCGGGACCCAGCTGCAGCCCTGCCAGACGCAGGCAGGGTGCGGGGGCTGTGCCGGCCCCCGGGGTATGCAAAAATCCCCCAGCACACGCAGCTGGGCGTCTGTCAACGCACATTTCTGAATAAAAATCCAAAATATCTCCACCCCCCCCCACCAAATACAATAACCTTTAATTTGGAGGGAGATGGAAAACCTGAAGTGACTTTCTCCACGCTGCAGAGGTGTCCTTTGTCACCCCAGGGAAGCAGAATCGCCCCTGGGGAAGCGCAGCTGGTGAAATCCCCTGCAAATTTGGGCACGGTTAAAACGCCCTTCACCCAGACAGCAATCAAAATAGGCACAGGTCTATTTTCAGAGCAAGAAACGGTGGGGTTTTTGCATTTTTGCAGCAGCATGGGGGCTCAGTGGGGTCCGAGAGCCTCGCCTCGCTTAGCCAAGACCCTTTTAGTAAGCAGATGCTGATGGATTTCGACAGAGACGTGGGATGCTTTGCACCCCGCAGGGCTGCCCCATCCCCTGAACTCAGTGCTATGGCAGAGGTTCTCCCACCACGCTTCACGGCCACCAGGGCTACAGCCCCGGGCAGGGCACAGGACCCCATGGCCACCGTCAGGCAGGCCTTGCTGCGTGCTGGGGAGCAGCGTGCGCAGGCTGCTGGGGGCTGGGGGCTCACCCTTCAGGGAAGGTGAGGCCACAAAACAGGTCAGGAGGCAAGAGAGACAGAAGACTGATGGAAATACTTGTTACAAGTAAAAACTGTTTTTAACTGAGGAAATGCAGTCCGAAGAGCAGAAACCAGAGTGGCTACTGTGGCTCATGGGCCAGTGATAAAATCAAACCAGCCTGATAAGCAGAGCCAGCTGGCAGGGTGTGACGGTGCTACTAGATTCTAATTACCCTCATCAACCTCTTCTGATGCCTCCAGCCTCCACCCCATTTGCTTGCCGGATTTCCTAGCTTGCCCTGGGGCTCGCTTTATCCTAGCAGGTTTTTCTGATGGTCACTGGGCTGTTGCTGGGACTTGTTATTGCCACCAACCCTGCTCTGCTTGTGCTGCTTGGCACTGTGTCCTTCGCTGGTGAAGCTGCTGTGGCATGGGAACCTGTGTGCCCTGGTTTGTCCTCCTCAACAGAGCAGCCCTGTTCTTCCCGCACCCTGCTGCTGGCCTCCTACTCCCGAGGTGAGTGCCCTGTGCGCTAGAGACTGGCTGAGCACCCCCTGGGGCAGGTTCTGGTGTTGGTAACCTAATGCTCCTTGCAGGGCCTTGTGTGGTGCGAGAGGCCAGAAAAATGCAGCTGGGGAACGTGTGGGCAGGGCAACATGAAGGCACAGGACCCTTGGTTTGTTTGCAGTAGAGAAACTTGGGTTGCTTTGCAGGATCTCTTATCCCAAACCTGGGGACCTGGGTGCCGCTGGACTAAAAGATGATGTTGAAAAAGACTTGGACAGATACATATTTTTGGAGAGCAGAAGACTGTTTGAATCAGAGTCTTGTGCAGTTTATGTGCTGCTGTTTCTCTAGGGAAGGCAACTGATGAGAAAAGCTTCTTTTTTTGAGGACCTCTGGGTTTGTGCTCTTCCTTTCGTTGAGTGCTTTAGTGATACTAAGGAGCGGCCTGATGGATCTGATGGAGCATTGATTCCATCTCCTGGTCAACAAAAGAAAGTCTGCATTGGAGCGAGATTTTATTGCCACTGTGAAGCTTTGTAGGCCTCCCTCTTCTAAGCAGTAAAGCAGAACAGAAAGGAGTTATAAAGAACAAACACATGAACTGTGCTTTTCCCAGATAAAGTTGTATGAATAACCAAATATCACACGCTCAGCTTAATTTCTGATATCTTAGATTCTACAAGAAATATTTATTTCTGTTGCACTGAATTAAATTACATTTTCATACTGATTGACACAAGCAGACTTTGCTTCTACTTGTCTTGCAAAAGTAACCATTATCTGACTTTAGTTCGTGAAACTAGGCAGCGAA
>VYZM01008992.1:0-70908 GCA_013398915.1 Dromas ardeola
CTGGGAGTCCTGGTGGACAACACCAGGACTGAGCCAGCAATGTGCCCTTGGTGGCCATGAAGACCAATGGTGCATTAAAAAGAGCGTGGCCAGCAAGTCGAGGGAGGTCATCCTCCCCCTCTACTCTGCCNGTGAGACCACGTCTGGAGTACTGTGTCCAGTTCCGGGCTCCCCAGCTCAAGAAAGACAGGGAACTATTGGAGTGAGTCCAGCAGAGGGCTAGAAAGATGATCAGGGGACTGAAGCATCTTTCTCATGAGGAAATGCTGAGAGATGTGGGTCTGTTTAGCCTGGAGAAGAGAAGACTGAGAGGGGACCTCATCAATGCTTATAAATATCTAAAGGGTGGATGTCAAAAGGATGGGTCCAGACTCTTTTCAGTGGACCCAAGCAACAGGACAAGGGGGAACGGGCACAAACTGGAACACAGGAAGTTCCATCTCAACATGAGGAAAAACTTCTTTACTTTGAGGGTACAAGAGCACTGGAACAGGCTGCCCAGAGAGGTTGTGGAGTCTCCGCCTCTGGAGATATTCAAAACCTGCCTGGATGCATTCCTGTGCAACCTGCTCTAGGTGAACCTGCTTTAGCAGGGGGGTTGGACTAGATGATGGTCCCTCCCAACCCCTACCATTCTGTGATTCTGTGATCAGATGTTTTTGTTCAAAGAACAACTGAACAGATTAGACCTCTTTGGGAAAGACGATTGAGACTGTTGTTGGTAGTTGCTAATAAGGCAATCAGTGCAATGGGAAAAAATAATTTCTGCTGTACATTTCCTCTGTAGCAGGAAGCAGGGGACATCAAATGAGATGACTGCCGAAAAAAATACAAAAAAGACCTCTGCACTGAGTGTGCAGTTAAGTTGGGGTGCTCCAAAGAGGGCATCATGACAGTGTGCACGCTAAGTAAGTAGGGTTTCAAGAAAGAATTGCACAAATTCAGAGAAGAAAAATCTACCGGGGCCTACTGCTTATGAAGGTCCAGGAAATTACTGAACAGTTTATCGCTGGATATTAGGAAAGCATTCAAGCGAAATATGCCTCTTTCCTCAACATCTGGCACTGGACACTGCTGGAGACAGGATGTTTGGCTAGGTCATCCTTTGGTTCTGATGATTTTTCTAAGCTTTTGAACACCTTTCTGTTTGCAACATACCACAAACTATCCCTCTGGCACTGTTATGATACAGCTGTAAATGCTTTTATACTCTCACCACCCCCACCATGATGATACAGATAGCTGCTAACATATGAAATCTGCTCTTATCCTTGAGCTCCAGTAGGGCAGTCCATTCCCCAGATCAAGACAGTGAGTGACCAACTTTGGGTATACCAGTCATTGACTTCTTTAGGACTTGGTTTAAAAATAAATATTCACTTAAGAATTTTGCTGAAAAAGGAAAAAATTCAGCTAGTATTTCAATACTTTGCTGAATGCAAAGTTTATATCTTTCAACTGCAAGAAATCACAGCACCCATCAATTAGAAATACATATGGAAGCTAATAATTCTTTTCTAATAGTTTTAATTCATCCTCTCTGTGTCCTATATTTCAGACTGAATTTTTTGCTTCTAATTTGTAAGTGCTGACAGGCTTCTTTAAAAACAACTTCATATATATAGTTTATTTTTTATTTTTTGCAGAGAAACAGGTGCAGGCCAAGAATATGGCTCAATTTATGTTGCTGGATAGCTCTTATCTAGTACGATATTGGTTGCTGAATTAGAGGAAATATTTCATTACAGGAAAAATTGTTATCCACAGTAAAACTGGGGAAAACATAATGGCAAGTCTGTGTAGTCTGGGTAAATGAAATAACACAGGCTTGCAAAGAGACACGATCGCATTTCTAGACTGTTCTATTATTTGTTTGCCTCAGGATATATTTCATCATCTTCTTTTCAATACCAGTTTTAAGCTTTCGAAGAGATGATTAATTTATGCAAAGGGTCCAAAATGATGAAAAATGACTGTGAAGCAGGGAAATGTGGAGAATTCGTGAGAAATGTACTGATGCTAGATCCCACAACTTTGAAGGCACAGCTGCTACTCTCCAGAAACTGGACTGCTTTGAGAAGTTAAGCCAGAAAAGCCAATAGTTATAGGCAATTTGCCCTGGCAAGATATGACATCCCCTCCTATAGGTGACAAACACTGCACACACAGCCAAAACCTCAAATTTCCCCCCATTGTCTCATGGGATTAGATGGCTGTATAAGGCCTCTCCTCAGCCTGTCTAGACACGACAAATAACCCAGCCCTAGGACAGTTTTCCTCCCAGAAAAATGAAAGTGTCTGGAGTCAGGGGACACAGTTCAGCCTGTGAACTGCAGTAATGCTAATTGCTTCTTCCTTCCATGATACCAAAACAAAAGTAGGCCTGTCTTTGAGTTTGTGGCTGTGGAGCAGAAGGGGTCTGCATGCTCTTTCAACCTCTTCCACATCTGTGCAATCATGTTTCCCCTCATGCCACTCCTAAGAGACAGGGCAGTGAAGTTATTCCAGTTTTGAAGAATTTATTTGAAACCTTAAGCAGACTGCCTGAGCTCACAGGACAGCACACTGCTGGCAGCAGGGGGTCTCTTCATTTCCAGTTCTGGGCTTTCATCACAAAATCGTCTGCCAGGACCAGAGTTCAGACAGCCTCTAGGCATTTCTCTGGAGACCCAGTCAAACCTTCCCACGAATGCAAAGTGGCTGCAGGCAACGCACATGTGTGTGAGCCAGAGGAAGAAAGCAGGGATGAGAAATTTAATTTCTCATTGTCAAAAACAAATGACTGGAACCTCATATATGCTTCCATTCTGAGGACTACATTACAATAGAGTTGACTATGTCTCTATATAACCATGGTTTTCAAGTCTTTTCTCCACTTTGATCAGGGTAGAGCCATGTCCCCTGCAATCTTTTGTGTCACATCCTCTTCCTTTGGTTGGCAGACCACAGCATGGCACTAGGACTCACTGAGGTTTTCTGTTCTCAGAATACATGCCCTGGGCAGATCTTCTAAGCTTTTTGCTCTCACAGAAGGACTTGCCATTTCTTAGCTGGCAAGATGTCTTCCTTTTCCCTGCATGTCCCATACACTTATCACTGTGCAGGTCAAGTTGTGTTACAAACACCTGTATTCTGCATCCAGGAACATGTGATGAATGCCAGCAGTGAGGTAGGTACCTTCTAGGACTTATTTTCTCCTTAGCAGTTACTAAGGGGCAGCAGAGGACAAAGGGTCCTGAAACAACATACGCACATGTCATGTCATCTAATCTTATGCTTCATTACAAGCTACAAGGCTTTGTGTACAAAAATAGATCAGTATCTACTCATATTTGTTATCAGCTCTGGGACCCAGTCTGGTTTCCATTTAATGCCTGGAGTCTCTCTCTCTCTCCCCTCCCTCTTTCAGGGACAAAAATTTGGATTTTTTTCCAGAACACCCACCTGCCTTGCTTGAGCCTGGACCCAATTACTGCACGGCTCAACGGGGTCTTTGTGATGGGGCCCATGCAGTTTCCCCAGGCAGAAATCCAGACTATCTAGAAGACTTCTCCAGAAAGGACGTTCCATTGCCAGATTGAGCAGATCTTCTCAGCCTTATTGGCTTAAAGTCTCTTGACTTGTGACCCAGTCTACCTGTGGCACGGGCATCCAGGCTTTCCGGTCCACCCTTGCACGTGCAGCACATCATCAACACCCTTGTCACATTTGGGGCTATGAATCTAAAATGACACTAGAGGTGATATGGCTTGGTCACAAGGCTGAGCTCTCAGCTGGATCTTCACTGTGTGCGCTCTGCAGAGCCATAGGTGTAGCTCCCATCACCTACATTGGCCTTGTCAGATCAGTTGTCAGGTAGCTGCCATGCTTATACTCCCTAGCATATCTATGCAACACAGTGCCATCCCATGTGAAGAGTCCTGCCCCTCCTTTCTCCTCTTCAGTTGTCTCTTTCACCCCATCTCTTCCACTGTTTCAGCCCTGAGCCCTGTTTCTGGCTTCCCACCCAAACTCCCTTCTTTACCACTTAAAACCTGTGGGACAGTATATTTCAGGTGGAGAGGAGTTTATGACCTTGGCTATGCAATGAGGCTATGCAAAATAATTGCAGCGCCCTCAGTCCATCAAACATGTTATGGCTGGGTCTTCTCATCTGATTGTTTCTGCAGCTTTGGAAAAGCCAAAGATATGAGCTCAACATTTGCTGCTCCTTGCTATTTTTTTTTTTATTTATTTTATTGGCTGGTGCAGTGAGAGACTGCGGAAGTGCCTGTTTGGGTTGACCAAACTTCTCTGACAGATGTTTTCCAATTGTGAAAGAATCTGACCTTTATTAAAATGAAGAACTTTTTAATGTTGTGCCCAAACATTGGAAACAACAGCATAGTTTAGTGGTGATTTTCATATTTCAAAAGGTAAATTTCTAGCTGGGATAAATAGTACTTGTATTTGTTCTTGTTTTGTTTAAATTAAAATCCAGCTCTATTGGCTGTTCTTAGTCCATTTGCCTTCTAGCATTGTTCTGAGCATCTTTGAAGTCATAAAATGAGACAACTCAATTAATAGCATAAAAGTGGTTAGTAGAAGCAGAGTACCAGAAACCCACTAACTGACTAATCAGTTATTAAAGTGACTTTGTCAGACCATAAATTGCAGCTATCGCATTTCCCTACAAACAAACAGACTTCCCTACTCTGACACTGAGAGCTGACATCTGGGTTATGTTTGAAACATTACAAAATGCATTACACATATCATTTCTTCCAGGCCATTCAGAGAGATAAACCAGATTAGATGAGGTAAAGGATGAAACCAAGTGTGCTTTTGCTCCTTTCTTCTCCATACATCCTACAGCTTTCTGTCTCTTTTAGGAGACTCTGTATGCCAGCAAGTTCCTCTGCTTATTTATTCCAGTTGCACTCAAGTGCACAAATAGTTGTGGGCAATTTTTCTTCTCTTTCTTCTAGCAAAAGGAAAACCATGTTGAAGTTCTGTCTCTGATGGGCACAATGTTTACTCTGTTTACTGAACATCAGGAAGGCAATAACTAGATATTCACTTTCTGCAAGTGAGACTCTCTTCCAAGCATCCTCGTCTTCTTGCTTTCCCTTTTCTCAAGGCTGCCTTTTGGCCAGACAAGATTTTCTACCCCTCTCTACTAAAATGCCTTCTTACTGCCAGATAAGGACCCAAATTGCTTCTGACAATCTTGGAGCAATAGCAAAGTACTAGATTGAGATGGTTTCTTTAATGACAAATGAAATGAAAATGCTAGTTACAGTGATACAGATCTGAGAAGCTTTTGGATGCTTGGCTTAAAGTTTTTAAAAATACATAGGCACAACTACTTTTCTTGCTTGACTCCAAAATCTTAAGTGTGCACTGTGTAAAAGAAAAGTTGGGCTTTTATTATGCCATTTTATATAAACGTTATAAATAATTAAGATAATTTATTGTCTCACTCCACCACTTCCCAGATTAAACTGTTTTTTTTTCCTTTTCACCCCCAAAAGCTATTCTCCCCCAAAAAGAGTCCAACACCTATCTGGAACAACGTAAGCATGAGTAAAGCCTAGAAGTATGGCTTTACACCAGAATTGAAAATTTTGCAGAACAACTTCTGTTTCTAAAGTGATGTCAGTGAAATAAGAAAAGTGAATCAACTTTATGATTCAAATCCTGATTCCAGTGTTTGGGCTTGAGTTTCAAAATATGAGTTGCTCATATACTGAAGGGGAAAAAAAGAGTAGTCTTATGCAAACTTGGCTGTGGAGCCATAGTCTGTTCATGTGATCATCTTCTCCTGCTTCTGCCCATACAGAGTATTTAGCTTTGAATTCTGCTTTGTGCTTTTTGTTGAGCAAGCCAAAAATCAAAGAGCAGTTCAGATACAACCACAAAACAGTTCACAAAGCTGGTGAAATACAAATTTTGCAAGGTTTTCAGCAGAATACCATAAGCAGATTCCACATTAGAAGACACTGGACACAAGCTTGCTTTGTAGATTTGCAAACCTGCGACTAATCAAAATTCATTTATGGAGTGCATTGCAAAACCTGAAGCCAGATGTGGTTTGCGTCATTTAGGCTTTATTGGGTACATTCAGCTGCTCTAGTTTGAGAGCAAAATTTTTTTTACTCTCTTCACTGGGAAATGTTCACACACAAAAATTCCTGAAGCAACCCACAACCCATCTTTAAAATCTTATTACTCTTTGTAGATGAGCACTTGCAAGTTATAAATATGAGCTTGTCAAGACTGTGTGACACTGCTTTTCCTAAGTTACATGAAGGTATCTACACTTACGCGGTCACTTTCCACACATAAGAAATCTAGTGATAACTACGTGTCCACAATAGGGAAAGCAATGAGAGAATAATATATTGTTTGCCTATATGTATTTGCATGGAGATACTCATCTGCAAAAAAAGATAGTAAAGAAACTGATTTTTTTTAATTTGATAAGGTAAATGCATACTAGCTAAAGGACAGCAATGTATTCTGAAGCTCAGTAAGAAACACGCAAGTGTATTTTAAATGTGTCATTCCAAGCATCCAGAAGCTATTGTGTTCTGTATCATCCTGAATAGCTTTTAAAATGGATTTATTGTTAGAAAAGCGCCTCAGAGCAGAAGCTGTAGTAACAATAAAAGATTTTATGCATTTAAAAATCTACAAAGCAGAACTTCTTTGGCTTTTCCATACAGCAGGTAAATCCATCATTTTTCAAAAATCAGACAGCTCACAGCATGGATGGTACCATTGCAAAACTATGGCTGTATCCCATTTCTGAAATCCCTGTAGCCAGTGTCAACCAGAGAACATTTAATATCATACCTGACAGAGATACAGTAATATAAAAACATTTATCAGTTAAGTTAGAAGCTTCTGAATGGCCTTTCTATTTAATTCTTTTACTCTTTGGGGTTTTGTCTGAAGAACTGCTCTTCTCAGTTAAGAGATAGCCCAATAATTAAAATAAGAAACAGGCATTGGATTACTTACATTTTTTAAAACATTACAGCCTATTGTCCGTAGAGAGTGGAGCTGCACACTTACATATAGAAGGGAATTGAATCAAGGACCTGTTGCTTCCTAGGTTTCATACTCCAATAAAATCTAGGTTTTACTCCAAGTTTATGGCAATCTCAGCTGTTGTGTAGTCTTTTGAAGGAAGAAAGAGATTATAACTGAAGTATGGTTTGAATCTGTTTCATCCAGCACAACCCAAGCAACAGATTCGGTTTGGTCTCACCCTTGTACGTTGATCAATACCTTATGCAAACATATTGATCCATTAACCAGCACAGATGGAGCTGACATTATACAAGAAAAAGCTCCAGCAAACTTCTTAATTTCACAAAGAAGAAAAGAAAACCTCTCATTTCAGAAGATAAATGCTTTTTATGGTAACTACTATATATAAAATAACTACTATGAGAAGAACAAATCTCTATGCAACTCCTGTGTCCATTTTATAAAGTATCTTGTTGAGCCCAAATGGGGTGGAGAAAAAGGATAAATTAAAAATTTGTCTCACCTGTGGAATCTGCTTATAATTATAAAGGCCTTAAATTAGACACTAGAACTCTTCAGTAAGATTTCTTAGGTAACATACGTTTTGAGAAATCTTTGCTTAATTGTGGTTTTATTAAGAAAATGTTTGTTAGTAGCGTTATTCTTTGCAAGTCAAATGTTCGAAAAAGCTCTCCTCTCTCTGATTAATAACATGGGGCTAGTAATATCTTCTCAAAAGTTCAGGTTTTTTGTAGGATATTATCCATGTGAGAGAAGTATTCTGCTACAGAGTTTTTTCTGATTTATACTGATCACTTTCTTCATATACTCTGGCTCTTGCTGATAAATTTACTCGGGTGCACAAAGTGAACAGAATTTCAGAGCCGAAAAGTGATTCCTGCTATTTTATATAGGCTTGTATGTCTCCTCTAAAGCCCTGGCTGTTCTGTTTCTGTCTATATAAAGTACACTTAGGAAAGAAGGGGAGATGAATTGTCTCCTGTGCATTCTTGCAGAATGTAACACTACAGATAAAGTGGTGCTATTTTTTCACTTTTCCACCGTATTGACGTTTTCAGAAGAGTATAAGTACAATGAAAAATTTTATCTCTTGAAATTATTAACTATACACAATTCCTGTAAAGAAAAATTATACATCTTGGAAATATTCTTAGCTGCATGCAATTCCTTAAAAGTTATACCTAAGTTTTAGGATGAGACATGGTGGTCAGAAAGGACCTGATGTTGTGCCTGGGCAGGCAGAGTCTACTCCTGGTAACCTGTAGCATATCTGTGAAGATGCTGGGGACGAAAGTGACCATTCTCAATAAGATATGAAGGAGAAGATTTATACGTGTTTACCTACATTGATCCTCTTCATTTAGGCTCGAGTCTGAGCTACACTATTTCCTGCATCCTTTATAAAGATAGATACCAAAACACAAAACAAAAAATGTTTAGTAAGCATTCGGCCAAATAATTTTTAGAGTAGAAGGCAGCACGCTTAAAATGTGTCCCTGAGAGAGTGCAGGCGTGTGCAGCCGAACACATAGTTGTCCTTTGTATTTCTGCTTGTGTGCAGCCAAGCTGGGGCTCCCCAAGGAAAGACATAAGGAAAGCTCATCAGGGACTGAGTGTGGGTTATCTGGAAGAAGTACTCCTTTTGGGTTTCCGTCTTATATCATAGTGACCTCTCCTCTCTGTGAAGAAAAAGTATCATATGTATCTTACTGGCTGTTTTTTGGGAAAAGAGCAGCATGCTGCTTGGGTTAAACACCTCGTGTTGTGTACCGACTGTGTTGTGGGAGAGCCTTTTGAAAATCAGAAACAAACAGGAATGTTCAGGAGTGCTTCACTCAAGATGGAAAGAAGTGAGTTGCTGGAGAATATGCAGATTTCTGTCAGACCTTCAGAAAAAAAAAAGTTGGGTTTTTTTTGCATAAAACGACCCATATACAGATGGAATCTGACAGTTTTGCTCTGGACAAATGAACTCCCTATTGCTCTGCAATTTTTTTCTAATTTCTCCAACAAACTACAGAGGAAAACACCATGGAGAAGGGCTGCAGAAGAATCAAGCTCTCACAGGGGTTTCCAAACTCTGCCCTTTCTTCTTTTCTGGCAGTTCACCCTGCTACGTGGCTGCGGGTGTATGGGAAATCTGTGTAGCTCTGGCCTCGGGTGGGTGACTGGAGAACCACATGGAGGTTAGTCACTGAAAGACTGCCGTGACAGTGAGATTTTCCTCAAAACCAACCAAAGGAGATAAGAAATGGACTTCAGCCACAGAAAGATAATATCCCTTCAAAGATGTTATGAGGTTCTTTTAAAAACGTTTACTGTGGAAATGCATCTTTACAAAAGGGGTACCTGCTTGACAATGTATCTCTCCTTCTGCTCTACATGCTTTATTGCTTCATTTCTGAAGAACTGACATTTACAATGTAATTATTTTAAATTATTTGCATTCTTTTATGTCTAAATATGCACCTTTTAAAAAGATTTTTTTTATTAAAATATATACAGCAAAGAAATGCAATATATTCTGGGCATTAGATCAGAAGACTTTAGTTAGGTCTTTTTTCCATGTCACCCCCTAAGGGGACTACACATTAAACTGCATAGTTTGCATGGTAAAATAAGTACAGCTTTTCATCATCAGTGATTCTCAAAGAAAGCTTAGTTTTCTAATGGGACACACACTCCTCTGCTGGATGGTGCTCTGAAATAAATCTAGATATTTCTCTATTAAATAATTGTGAACACAAGGAATATTCCTCCTATTGCCATTCAAAAAGTCCCTGAATGAGCTCCTGAGGAATTTAGGCTGAAGATTGCTTTCAGATTTGTAACAGACTGATGTTTTTTTAAAGTGTGTGTGCGTGTGCCTGCATGCATGTGTGTATGTGTGCACGCGCATGTGTGTGTGGATAGATATAAAAAATCCTTATGGTCAAACATCAGTCAAACAAATATAGTCTCTGTTTTGGCTTAGATTGGCAAAGAGGAAATTAAATGCTTCGAAGGATTATTAAACCATCCTAAAAAACGGAACATTTAAGGAGAATAGGAAAAACATGAAGCAGGACAGGAAGACAAAAAAGAAAGGCATGCATGTAAAACTAAACCCAACAGATAAGTGTCCTGTTTTCAGACTTTCAGTAAACACTAACTGGCAAGCTTGGTCTTGACTGACTGCCAGAGATGATGATTTTAAGAGATATGCAAGGACTTATAACCCAAGGAACACCTCAGATGAGTTAGTTACCACTCTTCTCAAGCTTTCCCTTTGTCCTTCCAGTGCTATCCTCAATACATTTCTTATATATGGGCACTTTTTCCACTACAAACCCCTCCCTTCCTAATTTCATAATACAGAGTTTTACTGCAAAACCCACAGCTGTGTTAGGTGAGAGGTTGAAGCTGCAGCTCCTGGGAAAGGGGAGTAGGATTACTCAACCCTCCAGTAAGAAGAAGGGTCAGTTTGTGTTTTTTTGGCTGCCACACAGCAATTTTCTTTTTGATAACAAGGAGAGGATACATCTTTTTTGTCCCTCCTTTCTTTTAAATGGTGGTGAAGGTAATCTGGATTATCTCTAAGATCTTTGAAAGATCTGTCATTACTATCCTTTAAAGTGACTCCAAAAGCTGCTCTAGAACCTTTGGAGTAACATGTTTTAATAAGCATAGGCAAGGCTGAGTATACTCTTAATATGCAGCAGCTAGTTGATAAGAAAGTCAAGGCTTTACTTTGCCCTCAAACTTCCTGGGTTAATACCTGCAAAATAAAACTGTGGCTTACCACAAAATACTCAAAAAAAGACTACTGCGTCCTAGAAACTCCTCTGCAACAGAGCCCCCAGTTTTGGGGAGTTCTTCAGCCCTGCAGCACCTTTCCCTCTTACCTGCTAGCACTTTCTTTAAGGTTGGGTGACCTGGTTTGAGGTAGAACAGAACAAATTTTCTGTTCAGTAATTTTAATTTTTAGCTAAGTCTCTTCGAACTCTTTGAAACTCTCTGAAATTAACAGCATATTGTAGAGAAGCTGTTCACTCCCAGAGTAATAAGACCTATGTTTATAGTGAATACCAAGGAATGGTACACAGAGAGGCTCTTGCTTATACTTATTTCTATAACAACCAAGGTCAGATAACTTTGTTACATGCCCCATTGGAGGGTTGAAAGCAGAAAAGCATAGAGGGGTCGCACCTGCGGGGAGGAGTGGACAGGAGGAGTGACCCAGAACTGACCCATGGGGTATTCCATCCCATCACCATCGTGCTCAGTATAAAAGCTGTCAGATCAAAGGGTGAGCTCTTTCTTCAACGGCTGGTGTCCAAGAAGGACTCTGTCTGTTCGTCTGCCTTTGATCCCGATCCCTGAGTTCCTGAATCCAGATCCAGGATCCAGTTCCCATCCATCACTACGTCCAGTCCGACATTTTCCCAGTGCCTGCTGGTGACATGACTGTCATCCCAGTAGCTTAATAGTGGTTTTGTATGTATTTCATTATTTTCTTTTTATTTCATTATTAATATTTTCATTAAAGTAGTTTAGTTTCTTCTAAACTCATAAGTCTCTTTGTCTCTCTCCTTCCTCTCCTTAAAGAGAGAAGTGTGAGAGAGTATCTGTTGTTCATCTCAGTGGCCAGACTGGCCTAAACCAGGACAATGGGGTATGATACTAGCTTATGCTTCTCCTAAACAGCCCTCAGTAGTCCGATTTATAAAGTTGTCCTGGAGAGGCTTTAAAGTAAATTATAATTGTAATTTGACTTTATAATTAACTGGAGTGAGTCTCAACTTTCTAAATGCTTGTATCTTTTAGCCTGAGTTCCAAACAGCTTCCCAAAGTAGCTACATCCAGTGTGCTTCAGACTTTTAGCAGATTACTGCACTTAGGTTTGTGTTACTGTTCTTAGCTTAGCATGTTTATTGCACCTTTGTACTGCCAGTTGAATTACTTTTCTTGGAAACTGATTATTTAGGAAACATACATTTTCTGTGGATGGATCATTCTCAAAGTGAACTTATTTTTGTAAACTTCATAATAATTTGCAAATATTTTCTGTGTAACTTAATAAAAAAGTTAGCCTCCAAGTTACTGATACATTGTTCATGTCAACTATTATGTTTGTTTTCTCTTCATGGTTCCTAAAAACCCTTGGGTTTATGCTTTTTGCAATTCTGTTTTCTAAAGCATGAAAACAACTGTAACAAATCATGGCAGTGTACTCGTAGCTACTAGCCTTGCTCAAGTGCAAATAAAGCTTCACTCCTTCTCCTTAAATAGGAATCCCTTCACTTGCAAACAATAAGTTGTATGGGGGAGTAAAATGTTCCAGCCAATTATCCAACCCATTTTTGTTTTCACACTCCTTTGCTTAAAAGACAATGATACTGCAACCAGACAACAAAGTTTAGACCCTGTGTGCAGTGATTTTGGAAATGTTATCTATTTGAACAGTTGGTTGATTTGGATCTTTTTCTATAATGAAGAATAATTTTTTTATGGATTTTATGATGAGTTACTCTTTTCACCCAGTCTCTAGTGCCAAGGTGTGGTAAATGAAGGCTTGAACACTGATTTTTAGATAATTTTTCTACCACAGGTCACCCTTTGCCCAGGTGGTGTGCTTCTAGTAGGCATTGTGCAACCACAATACTTTCATACTCCATACTATCATGGAGTCACTGATGCCATCAGCAGCCGTGTTAGATTACTAGGACTATAGGGTACATTTTTACTACATGAAGAAGATGCTCTTCTTTATTTAACGTTGATTAAAATCAATCTGTCTTCTGAGTCTTCCCATCTGCAAAACACATAGGCTCAGGAAGTGTGGCTGGGATTTTGATTAAGTNCACAGAGAGGCTCTTGCTTATACTTATTTCTATAACAACCAAGGTCAGATAACTTTGTTACATGCCCCATTGGAGGGTTGAAAGCAGAAAAGCATAGAGGGGTCGCACCTGCGGGGAGGAGTGGACAGGAGGAGGGACCCAGAACTGACCCATGGGGCATTCCATCCCATCACCATCGTGCTCAGTATAAAAGCTGTGAGATCAAAGGGTGAGCTCTTTCTTCAACGGCTGGTGTCCAAGAAGGACTCTGTCTGTTCGTCTGCCTTTGATCCCGATCCCTGAGTTCCTGAATCCAGATCCAGGATCCAGTTCCCATCCATCACTACGTCCAGTCCGACATTTTCCCAGTGCCTGCTGGTGACATGACTGTCATCCCAGTAGCTTAATAGTGGTTTTGTATGTATTTCATTATTTTCTTTTTATTTCATTATTAATATTTTCATTAAAGTAGTTTAGTTTCTTCTAAACTCATAAGTCTCTTTGTCTCTCTCCTTCCTCTCCTTAAAGAGAGAAGTGTGAGAGAGTATCTGTTGTTCATCTCAGTGGCCAGACTGGCCTAAACCAGGACAATGGGGTATGATACTAGCTTATGCTTCTCCTAAACAGCCCTCAGTAGTCCGATTTATAAAGTTGTCCTGGAGAGGCTTTAAAGTAAATTATAATTGTAATTTGACTTTATAATTAACTGGAGTGAGTCTCAACTTTCTAAATGCTTGTATCTTTTAGCCTGAGTTCCAAACAGCTTCCCAAAGTAGCTACATCCAGTGTGCTTCAGACTTTTAGCAGATTACTGCACTTAGGTTTGTGTTACTGTTCTTAGCTTAGCATGTTTATTGCACCTTTGTACTGCCAGTTGAATTACTTTTCTTGGAAACTGATTATTTAGGAAACATACATTTTCTGTGGATGGATCATTCTCAAAGTGAACTTATTTTTGTAAACTTCATAATAATTTGCAAATATTTTCTGTGTAACTTAATAAAAAAGTTAGCCTCCAAGTTACTGATACATTGTTCATGTCAACTATTATGTTTGTTTTCTCTTCATGGTTCCTAAAAACCCTTGGGTTTATGCTTTTTGCAATTCTGTTTTCTAAAGCATGAAAACAACTGTAACAAATCATGGCAGTGTACTCGTAGCTACTAGCCTTGCTCAAGTGCAAATAAAGCTTCACTCCTTCTCCTTAAATAGGAATCCCTTCACTTGCAAACAATAAGTTGTATGGGGGAGTAAAATGTTCCAGCCAATTATCCAACCCATTTTTGTTTTCACACTCCTTTGCTTAAAAGACAATGATACTGCAACCAGACAACAAAGTTTAGACCCTGTGTGCAGTGATTTTGGAAATGTTATCTATTTGAACAGTTGGTTGATTTGGATCTTTTTCTATAATGAAGAATAATTTTTTTATGGATTTTATGATGAGTTACTCTTTTCACCCAGTCTCTAGTGCCAAGGTGTGGTAAATGAAGGCTTGAACACTGATTTTTAGATAATTTTTCTACCACAGGTCACCCTTTGCCCAGGTGGTGTGCTTCTAGTAGGCATTGTGCAACCACAATACTTTCATACTCCATACTATCATGGAGTCACTGATGCCATCAGCAGCCGTGTTAGATTACTAGGACTATAGGGTACATTTTTACTACATGAAGAAGATGCTCTTCTTTATTTAACGTTGATTAAAATCAATCTGTCTTCTGAGTCTTCCCATCTGCAAAACACATAGGCTCAGGAAGTGTGGCTGGGATTTTGATTAAGTACATGTTTTCTTTTCCTCTTCTTTTAAAGGTATGAATGAAACATGAGGAAAATGACACCCAAACTTCTGTGGCATGTGAAGGTTTTGAAATGCTCAGCCAACTTCTGCCTTTTTTTTCTTTTTTTTTTTTTTTTCTTCAGCCATATTAGATTATTTCTTACATCTGGGTTTCAGAAGAAACAGGAAGCTGATGAGCCAAATGACCATAGGGATTGCCTTTATGGATACTTCAAAGATGTTGGCAAGAATGAGGTAAAACATCTCAGACATCAGCTCTTGAGGCTTTGGTGAAGAATACACCACTGAAAAGGCTTCAAAGTACTTTGGAGGAACACCGTCAGCAGGGAGATGGTGGTTGCCATAATCGTGCCATCTATAGTCACAGCTGCCTGAAGTCCACTCTGGGTGCAACAACTACTGGTCCTTAACCAAACCCCCCTTTCAATAGTGGACATGTTTTCTTGCTGCTGGTCCTGTCTGTTCGTCTTTCCACATCCACACCACAGCATGAAATCTTCACTAACTTCACTGATTTAGGTCAAACCCATACACAGAGGTAGCCAAACACAATATATCCATCTTCCTCAGTGACTTCATTAATGGGATGTAAAAAGATCCTGGGGAAAATAGCTTATCTTCCATCACTATTTTGAGGTAATTATTCTGATCTTCCTGAAAGGGAAAAGACAGTTTTAAGAAGGTAGTGAGACTTCTGCTGTGTTGTATGTGCTTATCTACCTATTGTCAGTATTTGAAGGCACTTTGCTGCATCTTCCCAAGCATGTCCTAGCCTAGCTGGGGGATGGCAAACTGTGTGAACCATATTGGGGTTTTGTTATGGACCCTGGGAAGGTAAAACCTGAAAAACCCAATCGCAAATGCATTTCCCACAGACAGTTCTCTTACTCCATTGCAGCCAGTACTATGCATGTATTACACTATCATGTATTGCATAGTAATTAAAAGTCAATTAAAAATAGTTTTCCCAGCAGTTTATTTGATACTTGTGCTGTATAAAGAGGAAACTGAATCATGTAGTGAAGAATGCTCAGTACAAAAGCTAACACACTCTAACTAATTTAGGAAAAAACTGTTATAAGCAACTTTTTTTTATTTTATGGTAAAAGTTTTCTGTTTGTTACTGTTAGTTAATTTCAGTGTCTAAATAATAGAATAGTAAAATTGTGTTTAGTTAGTGTAGTTCTACCTTTGGAGAGCCTAGTGAAGGACTCTTTATATGAGCTATTGTAAACAATACCAACATTCAAGAGAGGAAAAAAATTAGTAGAATAATCCTGTCATCCCATTGGAGATGATCAGAGTTTGGAGATTCATGGTTTCATTCATAGGCTGAGTAAAATACGCCTTGAACACATCAAATCCCAGTTCTGATGCAAGTGATTCTGGGATCAGCACATGGAAAATAATGAAGTGTACGGCTTCATCTTTCTTTCCCTTCCTCTAACAAAAAGTAGAAAGGCTGGAAGTCTGGTAAATAAGAGTCAGACGTAGCAATTCATTCAGGCGGAAGCTGTTTGAATTAAAAATATGAAAAATCCCAAATGGTAGATGTTTTTGGGTTTAGTGAAAAACAAAGCAAAGTTGGAAACCCAGCTTGATTTGTCTTTCTTTACTTAAAAATTAAAATTGCCCAACTGGTTTTTTTTAAGGTATTTGAGTCATGTCTTATTCTTTATAATTGCTTCGGGTTTTTTTTCTCTTGTACAATGGCATTATAAAAGATGGGAAAATACTATTTTTGTAAAACTGCAATATGATGTAAAATTTTGAAAATATACTATACAGTTAAAAACAAAAGAACCAAGCATGAAATCAATGGAGAACCTGTCTACAGTCATGTTTTTCCATATGAATGCAACAGATAAAAAATGTAATAAATTCATTCATCTACACCCACTTTAAATATCTGAGCTGATCAGCAGTTTCACTGATGTGCGGCCAGACTTTGAAGTCTATCTTAGCTCTTTGGAATTCGACCAGCCACTTTCCAGACCATGTAATGCATTGCAGATCTTTCCACATTATGTATTCCAGATGGCC
Source organism: Dromas ardeola (assembly GCA_013398915.1). Taxonomy (NCBI): domain Eukaryota; kingdom Metazoa; phylum Chordata; class Aves; order Charadriiformes; family Dromadidae; genus Dromas; species Dromas ardeola. Next base: position 16,705 of record VYZM01008992.1, read on the forward strand.
ATATTTTTTGTGCATTTTGCCTTTCTTATTTAGGTTATTGGGGTAATTTGGGAATAAAACTTGCATGCTACAAAGTGACAACTAACATATTGTTATGCTATCATGCTGCTTAGATACTGATGATGGACTTTAATGAATGTTTATGAAGTTTGGTTTTGTTGTTTTTCCCCCTTCTTTCAATCATTTTTATGCTCCTGGATAATGAGACACTGAATGTGGCAGATTCTTCATGCATCACATGTAAGGCTTGAGTTTCAGAGGTGCACGCACCCACAACCTTACATGAAATTAATTGGAGCTGGCAAAACTTAGGACCTTTTGTATATCGAGTCTCTGGTAAATGCGAGTTTCTCTTAGGATTTCCGCAATAAGGAAAGCAGCCAATAAATTCAAATAGCTGAGGCCACCAACCTCACTTTAGGGACCAGATTATCCATATAATTGCAATCTTCTGCCTGAAGTTGAATTCAGTCATTCTCACAGGCCTCAGCAAGATCTTATCCACCGCCACCCAGATGATAGCAAGCAGGTAGGCAGCCAGATGATATAAGGCTGTAATTCTCCTGAAAGGCTCCAAGGGCATACTACACCTTGGGAGATACATCTGTGTCATTTGTCACTGATAACTCAAGGTAGATCTTCCACTTCACACTGTCTGTCCTCCTCTATAGACCCGGAACAAAGCCTTAGATTTCCTAAGGCTACATTATTCTCATCTCTCTGCCCTCACTTTTTACTAATCTCTTATTCCTTCCTTGAATCTGATAAGTCAGGAGAAGTTGGAATCCATTTGGAAAAATGTAACTCCAGAAACCACTACTTCTTGCATGTTTTACTACAGTAAATGAAAAAAAGGCACGGACAACTGCCAAAAAGCCGTAGAGCAACATAGATCTGAATCCTGCAAACACTTAGGCAAGAGCACAGGGAAAAAGGCCAAATGTTGGCAATATTGGGGGCTATTAATGCTATTAGCAAAAACCATTGTGGAATACCATCTAAAATATATTGCCACAAGTTTTATTCAGTAAACAGATTAAAATTTCATCACTGGGGACAAATAACTTTTGTCTTTTCCAGTGCAGTGCCTCAAACAGCATCTGTCTTTAAGAAAAGATATTTCTGCTTGAAGAGCTAGCTAATTGAAATAGCTTGTTTTGTATCAGTACTCAGCTAACGGCATCTGGAAACACAGGTGTGTCTGGAAAAAAAGTTTTTTCTTCAAATGGATATTCTTTGCTACAGTGACCTACTGTGTCCACCAAAGCTTCTATCAGCACTGAAGAAGTACAGCCTGTAAGCTTGTAGTGGTGCATGGAGTAAGAGCAGCTTTGTCAGTGATACCAGAACCCACGCTGTTTTCAGTCTTTTGTTATTTTGATTGTTTAGTTTACAATATATTTTTTCCTTGAAAAACTCCATTAGTGCCCTCTTCCCTACAAAAAACTACGGTCTTTTAAACTTCAAACTGATGAAGACTGAGCCTCCAAATGACTAGCTTCCTGGACTAGCAAACGTTGCTTAGGTTTCAAAGGCAAAAGTCATGGAAAACAAAATTCCCAGTATATTGTCTGACAGCACAAAGAAATAATGGAAATCCCTGCTTTCCCTCCTCCCTGTGATTTTGGTCCACCCCACAAAATGGCCCTGCCTCCTATAGGTCATTTGTAGGTATAGCCTGATGCCCTTTACTGAGATGGGAGTAGCGCAGCTGAGGATACATCACCTCCAAACGTGATTTTCTGTCTCCTGCTGGAAATGTTTCCCAGCGCTATCTCAGATGCCATGTGGCTGCTTTCCTGACCTCCTGTGGTGCTGCTGTGAGAGCCATGTGTCCACTGGGGCTACTATTTCCAGGAAAATTCTAGGGAAAGGCATTGGCATCGGGAAGGTTATTGGATGTCCCCCAGGAAGTTATAACTGCCTGACTATTTGTCCTGTGGTTTCTTGAGCTCCCAGAAACTCTCCCGTGACCTCTAAAAAGGCATTTTCTTCAGGGCTCTGCCTGCACCTCAGTTATGTATCATAAGACAGAGATGCTACAACTGTATTTGTAGAGGGGTAGTACGGCTACAAAGTGAAACTACAATCAAATTTCACCCCAGAAAGCATATTTTGTGCACAGACATTGCAGGGTTGTTTCCTTAGCTGTTGTATTTGCAAATAAATTTTTCTGTGTTTATTCAGGTTCTTTTTGGAGCTCTTTTTATTTTCACTGTATTCATAAGGAGCACTCAAACCAGAGCAAATTAGGAACTCTCTGAATGTGGTGTTAAAATAACAAAGCCCTCCCCACTAAATTTCAGTAAGTTGGTGGGGGAATTTGCCAGCACCTGTGACTGACCAGCTGTTGGCAGGGAAGAAAGCCATGAAGCTGAAGGGTGTTTATTCCATGTTCTTTCACGAATCTTCACATACAGAATAACACAGTTTACCATCCAGAGACCAGCTTTTGACTGAACAGAATATGAAGCTATCTTCATATTTGCTGCAGGGTGTAATATCAAATGAAAATATAGCCTCCTGCTTTAAAGGAGGAAAGCGCACTCTTTGCCGCAATAATATTTGCACGAGTCCCCAAAAAGCACTTCTTGCTCTCTCATTTGGGTTAATGTTTACTGTTTATTTCAATTCTCAAGAGCTGTGGTTCTTTAGCATTACTCTGTGCTATGACACTGTTGCTCGATGTAGTGTTTTAGGGATGAAAAATTTTTTCAGTAACCTTTTGTATTCTTACAAGTTGTCTCTTATCTTACCATTGTGCAAAAAATTCTCAGGAGGTAGCTACTTAGCTTAGCTCCTGCAGTTCATATGCTGCTTATACTCTTATTTTTAATATCACTATGCCGCCAAGGTTTTTAGGCACACACTTGCAATCTGTGTGGAGCTCCTTACATTTGCCCTCAGTTTGCTTTTTCAGCTTAATGCAGCTGCCACTGTCCAAGTGACAGCTTCCAGCTGATGCAGGGAAGAAGGCAGGAGCCAGTGATTCACATGTACACAACAGATTAATTTTCCTGATGCCAGAGTCAGAGGCGGCTGTCTCTGAGTTTGGGATGCTGCCAGTCATGAGTGGGATGGATATCAGGCAGGTTTTCTGTGACACCTCTTTTGGGCATCTTGTCTTAAGGGCTGAGTGAATCACCTTCACTTTCACTCCTGATTCAAGAAACAAATTGAGCTACTAAATTAAGTGCTGGGAATGATCAGGCCTAAGGGACTGAGTGCCGCCTTCTTTGGTATGGCACCAGAGCCCACGTGTGACCAAACGGAAACAACACAGTACAAATGACAGTTGCTTGATTTGCTTATACACATTTTTGCACTATTGTCATCAGAATAGCTAAACAGAGAGTATATTCAAAGCTCTGAGTGATGAGGAGCGATGATTGAAAGAGTTACTTCTCTCCCATTGGACAGTTGATTGAGCCAAAATGGGTCAGCTGAGCAAACCTGGGAGCTCATTTGGTTTACGAGTGCTGTCTTCAATCCTGGCAATCCAACAGCCCATCCACAGTCATGTGGCTGTCAATGCACGGCCACCGCTGCAGGGAGCAGAGGACAGCAGCTGCACAACCTATCCCAAGCAATGCCATTCCTACTAGGGACTCAGACCTTCAGCTTTGCAACGTTCCTGGGGAGACAAAGAAGCCCGTTTCCCTGTTTCACTGAAACACAATGCAAAGAAAAAATTTCTCTAGGTCATGCAAGAAGTTTTTGTTGCAAGCAAAAACAATGCAAATCTCCCACCTCTGTCTTGTCCCTCTGTCCCTTTAAATAATGCACTTCTTTAGCAGCTGGATCTGCCTTCAGTGCTGAGACATCAGCTCCTGCTGGAGAAAGCTTTTATATTTAGTGCCCTAAGTCAGTAAGGATTGAATTCCCCTTCATCGAGGACACCACATCTGTGTCATTCCAGTTATTCCAAGAAAGGGTAAACTATGATGGGAAAAGCTACTCTGTTTAAAATATGTTGACTTTATTGTATCTTAAAAAATGTATCCTTCGGCTACACTTTATCTGCACTTGTCCAGACAACAGATGCTGGGAAATCAAGGCTGACATGGTACTAAGGGTAATTCTCCAGTTATTAGGGTCTGATTCTAATCCTGGTTAAATATCCTGCAAACTTTCCATGTATTTCAGTGACAGTGGAATGCATTAACTAACAAGTAAATACGACTTTTACATAGTCAGGATTTGATTTACTGCTTACACTGAAAGGCACCAATGAGAAACCACCACAGTTAAACTGAGAGTTTATGCATCCATTTTAAAACTGTTGCAAGGTCTTGATTTGCTGTTGACAAAGATCCCAGGATCCTGAAAAGTAAATAAAAGTAATGCAGACTCTGTAGTAGATATGTAAAGAGTTTTCTTAATTCAAGTTTCCTTGTTTGAACGCTGTCATTATTACTAGTAGGCTTGATATTCCTTATTAAAGCATAAGCCCATGTGAGTACACCGACATATGCATGATCTCAGTAAGCCCACGGCCCTGCTGAATGCACTTTAAGGGGTATACTAAGGCAGACGAGAAAGCCCGTGGCTGCAGACAGAAGTGTCTCTAGAAACTGCACTTTAAGACGAGATGGAAACAGGGGCCTGGTCTCAACTTAAAGGGTAGTGTTGTGCTTTGCTGTCTAAGAGCAGAGGCAATGCCATAAACAAGAAGAAAGGAGGAAGGCATAGTGCTAAATATAAACCACACCAGTTGTTCCAGACTATGCTGCAGTAATCTGATCTGGCAGGAAAAAAAAAAAAAGGGGGATGAAGGGAGCTGACAAAGGTTTACATACCAGGGAGGGAATATGGGAGATCTGTTCAAATGCATATGGAGACAAGTGATCTCGGATCTGGTATCACATGTATGTCTGTTAATCCAAAAGTCAGGGATCCACTGAAAGAAGGCAATTACAAATCAGTTCTCTGCAGTCAAAGACTATTCTCCACTCATAGGCACCTCCTTGCCAACATGACGATGTCATTCACAACTGTGCATAGACAAAGATTAGTGAACAGCTTTTGAACACCGCCCCACCTTTTTTGCTTTCTGTATCACAATCCCATTGATGGCACTGCTCAAATTTCAACTCAACCTATCTCAAAAGGTGTATATATTTTAGAAAAAGCAGCATTCATACCTTATTTGCATATTATTTTCTGAACCCTCAGTGCATGATAAGTAAGGATTGAAGACTGCCAGGCACATAGGGCATGGGAACCACTAGCAAGCATTTCTTTTATTTATTTTTTTCTCAGTGAGAAGCTGGAAGGTAACATAGCTATTTTCTAAAAACAGAAAAAATATGTTAAGATTTAAATAACCAAGATTAAAAAATAAATTAACTGAGTTCAATGTATTTCACTATGAAGAGATACGTAAAGATACAATGACAATGATGACAATGATGACACTGTATTAGCATCAATGGCCCCTCTACAACATGACCGAAGTCATGTTTACAGATGACCAGGACAGCAGTCCTCCTCCAGAGACACTGCTTAACAAGAATATTTGTCACAGTTTCAACCAGGAAAAGGAATCATTTCCACCTATGCCCTAGAAAGGTCTAGTCTCTGATCTTGGTTTCTGCGTTGCAGCCTGGGTTACAGATGAAATGTTTCAAGGAACCTATTAAATGTTGGCAGCCTGTCTCCAGCTTCAGGACACTTTTCAAGAGTTTGGGTTGTCTACCCAGCAAGGGAGGTGCTATTTAGGAGGGGAGCAGGTGAGCCTGGACGCTTTTGAGCCATTCCTCTTCTTCCCCAGCATCATTGGGGGGTGAGAGAGGCTACATCCCTTCTTCGTCCTCTTAGTGACCATTTATAGATTATAGATATCGCATGGGACTTTGCCTGATCCTCTTTCAGGGGCCTGCTGGAACTGCCTGACTTCTCACCCTGCCCTGTCAGCACTTTCCAGAAGTTTACTGTGTGCACTGTAAATGAACACCTTTTTATCTGACTTAAGGTGATCTATGAGTTTCATTGAGTGTCCCCTATCTCTAGTATTGTGAGATTTACTGAAGAGCATGCCCACATCCAAATTATCCACCACCTTTATGATTTTGTGAATCTGTCATATCATCCCTCAGCCTTCTCCTCTCTGCACCAAAGAGTCCCAAGTCCTTCTAGCCCCTCCTGCTAAGCCTGCTGCTCTGCCAGCCCAAGCATTTTGCTTTACCTCCTCTGTATGCTTTCCAACTCCATTACACACCTCTCAGGCTTCAGAGACCAGCTCTGCACACAGCACTACAAGGTTTTATTAGGTGGCAAAACACTGTCCTCTGCCATCAGGACCCTTCCTGTTGTTGCCTAACATCTTGTTGGCTTTTTTTGGGCAGTCAGGAGGCTTTACTGAACTAGAGTAGAGGAGAGAGCAAAGCTGTATCCAGAGACTTCAGAGCCTTGGCTGCAGAGAACTGGTCAGCAGAGAGGGTGTTCACAGAGCTGCTGAAAGCCCCGGCTGGTATGTCCAAGGGCATAAATAGTGGCTTATGTCAAATGCTTGTGTAAGATGAGGAAACAGCTTTGAGAAGGAGAAGAAACTGGTACCAGCTTTCATTCTGCATCTTGGTAGCCCAAAAGCAAACAAGTGCTTGTTTTGCTGACTCTTCTGAAGAGGAAAGGCGGCCTGGACAAAGTGTCACCACTCGGGATGAGCCACGTTTGCTGTGGATAGCATTTATTGGCTCAGACTGAAATGTTTTTAAGGTGAAAATTTAAAAAGAAAAATAGATGCCTCAATCTTTAAACTTTATTTTTTTTTCCCCTTCAATGTTGAGACAACACATGTTTTTCAGCATGGCTCTCAGATAGCTAGCCAGCTGGCTCACATGCTCAGGGTGAGTTGTCAGTGTCTGGCAATGTCCTGATGGATGACCTAGTAGTGGTCAGAGATCAGCGACTTGGTGTTCATGCTGTGGGATTGCTCACAACCAGAGGTCCTAGCCTCCTGTGAGGAGCTACAGTCACCAGTTCTCCGCTGCCTCCTAGCTAGTGCATTATGAAAGCAGAGTACCAAAAACCCCTGAACTCCCATTCAAATCACTGCAGTGCACTTTTTGTAAGAACAGATTTTCATTAGAAGCCATATATCCCATAGAAGAGCAAACCACTTTTAGCAGAACTACCAAGATGCTGATTATGAGAAGTATTTCCTTCAGGAATGTTCCTTTTACTTGAGTTTCTTATGAATCCCAAGAAATCAGTGGGTTTCACTTACAATTTGCTATGAAGCTAACAGTATTTGTTAAATTTTGTGGTTATATGAAGCACAACTCATATTCTAACTTATCATTCACATATTTTTTAAATCTATTTCTCATCAAAACCCCTGCATTACAGGTGCACCTCAGGAAACAGAGCTAATAATCCGACATGATTCATGTAGTGAGGACCCGACACCTCCAGCCATTCTTTTCAAGTGCTGTTGGCATTAGTTAATATTTTCCACCTTTACTTTAGGTAATTTCCTAGTTTTCTGTAGACAAGAAAAACATTTCAATAATGACACCCACAGCTCCAAACCACTACTTAGCACATAATGAACTAATTTAAACCAAGTGAATTTGATTCCAATTTTCCGCCATGTGAAACAGATGCTTTTGCCAAGGCCAAAAGCTGGACATAAAGAACAGTAGCATGTGAGCACATTCCTAACTCCAGGTGTAAATCATGCCTACATAGTACTATATTTCAAACAACATTAAGAATACAGTAAGAAAATAAATGAATTTACAGGCTTAACCACTCTGCCTTTGCCATTTCATTCTAGGCCCTAAAATTTTGCTTTTTGTAAAATTTTGTTTGTTTGCTTGTTTGGGTAATAAAAGGAAGGTTCAGTAGACGTTTATTTTTTTTGTTGTGAAAGTATGGATTTGTACTAAAATGTTTGTAATACTTTGATGAAAATATCAATCTCCACAAGACTAAGATGCTGAAATTTATCTTTTAAAATAAACTACTGAGTAAAAACAGCACCTTTTTTTTACCATAATGCATTCTACTCATACTGAAGCAATGATGACTGCAGTACATAAGACAACCTGTGTCTGCAAAAGATGCAAGTCCTTTAAGCAATATACACATTAGTGTATTTGCATTTCAAGGTTTTGTATAGTTTTTATCACCACACAGCATCAAAGGCAGGGTTTAGATTTATTATCAAAGCCAAAATACACAAGAGCATCTCTCTAATACTGCCACGTGTGGCTAACAATAGGACTGTAATAACAAGCTCTTCATTTAAAAGTAAAGGCTCTCGGTTTTTAAGACATTGATTACCCAGAGCACTTTCTGACACAACTGGCATGTCTTAACAAAACGGAAATGCTAGCTTAGGAAAACAGCTGATGCTTTCAAGTCATTGCCAGTGGACAAGGACATTCTTTTTGGACACATATCCAACCAGCTCCCTTTGCTACTAGGGAAGGTGGGGCTATATCCTCACAAAATCTTTGCTAAAAGAACAACATTTTGGTTCTCAGGAGAGAAAAGGAGCTAATCAGCTGCTATGCATGTTTAGCCTAAGCAAGCACAGCAGAAGTCCGCTGGCAGCCCTGGGATATGTGGGAAGTGATTGCCTGAAGGAAAGAGGTGATGAAATTTGCTACATAGTGTTTTCCTATTTCTTATCAATCCAACAGCAGGTTCAATTGTTCATCCTTGCTTTTGTTGTCCGCTTGCTAACTTTAAGGTGTTATTGAATGCAGTCTGTAAGTGAATTCAGAGCCAAAAGAGTAAGTAAAGCCACACAGATCAAAAGTCTGAGTTGATAGGAGCTGAGTACACCTGTGACATCACAAGGTTATTTAGACAAGGGAAACCATTTGAGAACCTTCATAGAAAAAATATGGGGTATTTAAATGTGTAGTATGATCTGCAGTCATCCTGTGTTGCGGTTTGGGCCAGGTTGGCCAATGACAAGATGACAGATGCTCTCCCCCACCTCTCACTCCAAGGAGAAGAAGAAGAGAGATAAAGAGATTTAGGAGTTTAGAAAAAACTAAACTACTTTAAAGAAATATTAATAATGAAATAAAAAGAAAAGGAAATACTGAAATAGATACAATATATACAAAACTGGATCAAGTTCCCAGAAAGATGTCACTGGCAAGCACTGGGAAAGTTCCAGATTGGACTTAGTGACAAACGGGAACTGGAACACACTGACTGGGATCAAAAGCTGGCAGGGTCCTCCTCAGACTTCAGTCACTGAAGAAAGAGAGCTATTGAAGAAGCAGTCAAAGAACCACAGAACGATAGGGGCTGGAAGGGACCTCTGGAGGTCATCTAGTCCCAACCCCCCTGCCAGAGCAGGGTCACCTAGAGCAGGTTGCACAGGAACACGTCCAGAATGAATGTCTCCAGAGACGGAGACTCCACTACCTCTCTGGGCAGCCTGCTCCAGTGCTCTGCCACCCTCAAAGTAAGGAAGTTCCTCCTTATGTTTAGATGGAACTTCCTATGTTCAAGTTTGTGCCAGTTACCTCTTCTCCAAGCCATTGGAGAAGAGCCCAACAAAGAAGAGACACTGAAGAAGAGCCAACCCAATCCCTTGATCCCTCAGCTTTTATACTGAGCATGGCAGATGGGATGGAACACCCTATTGGTCAGTTTGTTTCACCTGACCTGTTCCCGCCTCCACAGAGGTGCAACCCCTCCATGGGGTAAAGAACCAAGTCAGTGGACCCCGGCTGCCACAGCAACAAATGTGAGCAAGAGCCTCTGCCACTGAACTGGAAGATGTCCCAGGACATCCTGTGTGGATACAATGTGAACTCTGACACTGTGATGGGCTGAACTGTGGAAAATCGCACATTCAACAGGTAACGATCTAAAGTACATCAGTGAACCTGGTCTTTGTGTACCTAATAAGTGGATTAGAATATGCCACTGCTTTGTTTTGCCCCATGTTTCAGCCTCAATGCTTGCATCTGCTCTCAGCTACTGCACATAGTGTCTGATGGCCCAAGGGCAGGAGTGCCAGCAGCCCTTGCTTACCACGTTGCACCTACTCCAGTCCATTTAACTTCACATCCAGTACATGTACTGGGTGGATGCAGCTCCACAGGTTGGAGTGATTGTGTTAACGCAGTCTCTATATGATCTGTCATCTAGTGTTGTTTGGGCAGATGGCAAAGGCCACTTTCACATAAACAACTCCTGGAGCACAATAGGAGCAGTACTGGAGAGCCAGTGTTCACACCAGATGTGTTTCAGGGGTTTTATTTTGGACTAGCTCTGATCTGGTTTTGTGCTAAATGTCCATTAGCAGTGGGAATGCAGTCAATGTGCTGCTGGGGTGTGTCTTCTGGTTTAGTTTAACCATAAAAGAATGCAGTTTGTGTGCCCTGAGACCAGCCAGGGATCTGAAACTCCATGTGCCAAGCAAGAGTGATTGGGAGACTCCCTTGAAATTACTCTCTTATCTAAACCAAAACACTAATGTTACCTAGTGGAACTGGAGCAGCAGCTCCTTTTGTGGGCCAGCAGTTCCTGCTGCTGCAGCAACTGGGAACTTGTAGGAATAACATGAGCTGATCAGCGCAGTTGCACATCATTTCATGAGACTGATGGTCTCCTCAGTGCTCTGGTTCCACGATAGTGTAACTCTATTGACAGACACTGACAAAACCACAAATCCTTCCTCGTTATACGCTTATGTTATATAAAAATAAATGCTATATAACATGAATTTCATTTATTCTGATGCAAACTCCTCCTCAAAACAGCTATGTACCTGTATGGAAGTTCGGGTCAGACAGTGTAAGGTGATTCAAGGAGGGAAACTGGGTGCACTCGTTATCTGTAGAGTAGGTGTCAAGGGCATCGTTACTCCCTGTAGTAGGGAGTAACACTGTGATTTCACCAGAGCTACCACCACCTGTGCTAGACTGGAACATCTTCCAAAGACCCAAAACTGTACTGTGTATTATAACAGTGTAGGAAAGGGTGGAGACACAGGCAGGATAAACAGCATGGCCAGGTAGCTATGGTTAGTCTGCATGTGCCTGACCTGTGTACTGCCGTTTCTGTGGAAGCTTCCTTTTCCTCCTCTGTGACCAGCAAGTGACCCAGCTGTGGTTTAGATTTAGTTCCATCCAGGCTAGCTGGGTAGGTATTGCATGTTCCCCAGCACACCCAGGGAGCCTGGCGAAAAACAGGCTATCTTGGGTTTTTTTCAGCATTCCAAATGAAACAATGAAGGCAATTATTTCTTTGATTTGGAAAATGATACTGAATTTGTCTTTAATTACAAGAACTACCTGGAGGCTTTCCCATGTTGTTTTTTTCTTTTCCTTCAGGAAGGTCTTTCAGCGCAGCACCGTTGTTAAAATCCTCCTGTCCCCTAAGGGATCAGCCTTCCACTCCTTGCTCTGGCGATGGTCCCAGTGGCTCTAACAATTGCTTACCTTGAGTTGGTGTTACTGACTGGGCCCTCAGTGCATAATGTAATTGGAAAAGAGGGGTATACTGGATCTAACGGTCCTTTTGTTGAAAAAAATAGTTTTGCGTTTATCGAAACTATTTCAGCTGCATTAAATTTACCTGAAAAGAGAAATTGTTTGTGTCACATATTTCACTTGTTCTTTAGGGAACACAAATGATCTATACATGATATTTTAATATTTTCATTGCAGTACTTTTTTTTTTTTTCAATTTCTAAAAAGTAATAAAACATATAAGAAAATGCTTTGTTTCATCTCATGAAAAGAATTTCTATCAAGTCCATTATGTTTCAGATTCTACTGAACTGATTTTTCATTTTGCTTAGGTGAAGCAAAAATCTTTAAAAATCCCGTACAACTAGGAATTGACCTCTCCTCTTTACATTTCAACTGAGGAACATCAATGCAGTCTCTTTAGAAATCTGCAAGTGTGAATGACCTCGTTCTGAATCCCACCTGTTTCCCAAATATCTCAGATAGCTGATAGATCTGTCACCATCAGCAGGTGACAGGGCACAAAAGTTTTACCAGCTGGTCCAATAAAGAAATGCTGCAACAAAACAGATCTGGTGACTCTTCAGTTCTGCAGGTCATTTATCCACAGAAAATTCCATTTCTTACTGTTCCACACTGTGATAGATTTCAGAAGAGAAAATTAATTCTTAGGAAGCTTTTACTGGATATATCTTATACCGTTATATCTTATCTAATCTTAATGTTTTTCATCCCAGAGAATCCCAAATCACTTTTTTTTTTTATTTATTTATTTGACAATTACGTCCCTGGTAATAACATACAGCTCTGTCACACTGTATAACAGGAAGACTCTTACAGAACAAACAAGAAATTTAGTTAACCGGTCCGCCAGGAGAGGCATCAGGAAAGAAGACTATAACTACTGAAGTACCTCCTGCTGCAGCTCCAGGCTCACAGTGAACATTTGATCCGGCGCAGCCTCCTGCGTCTGACACAGATTGGTGGTCCCACCTTGTTGCCCAATGGGAGGGGTAGGCGCTGCCGCTCTCTCCTCGTCAGTCCCCTTTTGCAGACAACAGAAACCAAGAACGTGTTGAAGCACTGGAGGATGACACCAAGGTCGCGGGTGGGCAGTGGCGTCAGCACCGTGGGGGTCCCGAGCCCTCCCAGGAAGGGGGAACAGGAGGAAGAATCCACTGTTGGGTGAGGTGGGAAATACAAAAGCAGTACTTTAAAAGATGAAGAACCAGCAAAGGCGACTGGCCTCATGGATATCTTCAGGAGTCAGAGCCTCGCTGGGGTGTAAGGAAGCAGGGAGGCATCTGCCACCCGCCTACTTTCACAGTACTATGCTCTGTTGTTTAGGGCACTTTGAGGTCTTACAGTGGGACATCCTGCCTGCTATGCTTTCTCTTTCTTTGCTCAAACCTAGCCATTTGGCTAGGAAAGTTTTGATGCAACCTGAAGTTTTAGAAGTCAGGATTTTTGTCCTACTGTATTGATAAATATCACCAAAAAAGTAGTATAGCATTGCTTTCACTGGACCATATGTTAAACACTATTTTCTTTTTCAAGCAAACTCCTCAGCATGCACTAGGGTTTGAAATTTTTTATCTTCCTAGTTTGATGTTTTGCTAGAGGACAAAAAAAAAACCCTGATTCAATATTTTTTACCTGTGATTTCATACAAAGAAATATACACACTCATTTTTCTTTCTGGAGTTCAGAGAGAAAGAACCAAAGAAGAAAAAAAGTTTGCTAACCATATGGGTTTAAATGTTCTCTTTCCAAGAGAAGGAAACAGTCTTGAAGGTCTTCATTATAGATTATTAGGAGCCTGGAGCGGCACCAAAAAGCTGACAGAGACAGCAGACATGGAGGATAAGAAACTGGAGATATCAGAGGTCATGAACACAGGTAAATAAAATACCAGCTAAACATGTTGGAAGGCCAATATGAAATTCCAAGAATAGAACTCTGACATTGAAGGATTTCTTACTTGAAAATAATGAGACAATTTTGCTTCTAACTACATATAAATGCAGGAGTGTAATCTATGAAAAAAAGTCATATGTCAGGGTTAGCATTACATAAATCACAACCATCTCACTTCAGTCAGTTTTAAACCAGAAAAAAACATCTAAGTCCATTTTGAAATATAATACCTAGAACTGAGCCAGGCCTCTTGCTAATGCATTTATTAATAATTCTGGGCCCCTGCTTATTTGGGAACATTCAGGGCCTCAAAGTTCCAGCTGGGTTGCTTCATACTGACAAGAAGTATGTCAGATTGTATAGTCTGTGATTGGATGCAAACCTTTCACATGCATGTTTTCATATGAACCCAGATAAGGATCGCCCTTTTATGAAAACAAAATGGATGTGGTTAGGTACTATGTATTTCTAATTACTCACCTCTGCTTAGTATTCACTGTAAGAAACTGACGTGTCACGTTGATTTTTGCAGCTGCCTTTGCAACCTTCTACCTATTCAGTATACAACTTTCAGTTGTAGTTTTGAATATGTGGAAATACAAAACCAATGCAGCTGGCAGCACGACCTCAAAAAGTTTTGATACTTGCCAGGACAGAGGAGGCACGGTTTAAATATGCCTATGGTACTGAGGACAGAAATATCTTTGCCCTTAGAGTAAAGCTATACATATAAATGTTGAGTACATGCTAATTCTTCTGTGAGGTCAGATCAGAGTGGCTCTCCTCAGTACACTTTAGCCTGACAGCATTTGTCAGTTTGGTTTCCTAATGAACTCCTGTAGACGTGTGACACTTGTGGAATGTGGCATGTTATTCTAGATTGCAGACAGATGTGCACGCATCTTCCAAGAGGCCACATCCTGCTCACTTTATTCAGGGGAGGTTTGCCCTGTGGCTTTGGCCACGTGCTCCTAACTTCATTCTATGCTAAGAAACTGCTGCAGTTCTCAGCAAACACCCTCTGCTCACCCTCGCTTGTTGGGGCTCAGACCATGACTCCGGATGCATCAGGGAAGGCAAGGTGATCAGTGATTATGTTCTTCATTGTCCCCTGTTGGAGTTAGCAGAGTAAGCAGAAGGAAGAGCAAGTTAGGGAAGATGGAAATCTAGGATCCTCTTTTTTCTTTATTTGCTGGTGTGTCTCCAGGACAAAATCATCAGAAACGGGCAGGAATAATGTACCTCACTGAGGGTATCCAAGCCCAAAGAGCTGAGTGGAAAGCCAGGCTCAGACAACACCCTGGGGCCCGTGCAGCTGTGCACCGCTGCATTTGCAGTTGCACTGCTGCTCCGGCCCCCCAGCACTAAATGAGGAAGCCGCTTGCAAGTAGAATTCCACATGGTGGTCTGATGGCTTTGCTCAGTTTCATGGCAGCGCTGTGATCCCTGGCTTGCCAGCAGCCCAGGCTTTGGCACAGCTGAAGGACATAACTCTCCATGCACAGGGCTCTTCCTCATGAGGCCAGGGCAAGCAAATGTTGGAAAAGAAGCACTGTAAGTGCAGCATGTTTGTAGGTTGGGTAGAGATGGCTGCATTGCCTCTTGGGCCTCTTGTCCATGGGAGGAAGAAATTGCTGTGGTCTATGCCAGAGCTACACCTGTGGTGAAGGCATCTCCCCACATTTTGTAACCAACATTTTGTGAGCACCAGCAGGTATAAACTGATGGGATGGACAATACACAAGTCAAAACACAAGCTTAAAACACAACCTAATACAGGTAGGAGCTTCCTGCGATGCAGTAGAATACACAAATGTTCTTATGAGCTCTACCTTGCTTTAACGCTACATAGCATTAAAACTTTCTTTTGTTTGCATTGAGCTTATTTGCAGCTCCAGTCCTGAATCCTGTCCTAACTTTGCTTAGCACCAAAACTCTTACTTCTGTTGAGGACTGTTCTGCTGCAGAGAGGACAATACGTTGGTCCTTATTGCTATTACTCCAGTCAAGCATTGTTAAAGTTACAGATGGTTCCCTTCGATCTTTGCTCACACAAGTCATCTGACCTAGGGAATTTTTACTTTTTAAACCTTTTGAAGAAACATTCAGCTAATCTTCTAGGCTCTGGTTCAGGAAAGGACACTCCTAATGTTTAACATATGCTTTGGAAGTGTCATTTGAACCAAAGGATCTGAAAAACATGTTTCCATTAAAGATTGTAATTAAATGTTGTCCTGCATAGGAGTGCATTCTGAATTTAGGCATTAATAAGGGTGTCCAGAGACAAACAATATCTACTTTTTAGCTTTGCATTAGCTCTACATTACTTTCTGACAAAAGCAGCACTTAGACATGAAGGAAATCAGTGTTGATTATAAAGTAGCCAAAGGTGTGGCTGCACCTTGCTATTTTCAGAGAGATTATTAGATTTAGGTCCTTAGTTGTTTCAGGTCTTTAGTGTTTGCTTGGAAGACCTGAGTCGTTCCAGCACTGACTGCTTTCAAGGGCATTCAATGCTTTGCAGGATTAGGTCCAGCTACACAATTTTGAAAAAATCTCTCTTTGATGCTTGGCGGCTATATTTGAAGTTCATAGCATCATTTTTTATTATTACTATTCATGCATGGAGCACAGCTACTTCAAGCACATTCATATGTCTAAAACTGAGATGAAAACAATTTTTTCTGGGGTTTAATAGAAGTTTCCAATTATTTCTTTTTCATATGTGTGACTTTGAAGACAGAGCTTTAGAACACATTTTTGGTCTGCGTCCACAAACACATGTGATGACGGCAGTGTTTGCTGTGTACTACCTGTAGCAGTGAATGCATATGCTAGAGCTGGAGGGGTCAAGTCACTAGCTAGTATCATCTTTCGCAAAGACAAGAGAAGTCTCCCAAGTCCTTTAATGGCAGGCATTTGTCACATGATACCGCCAATGGTCTTCCAAGTGTCAGCTGTAACGTAACACTTCTCAGCTAAGACAATAAATTGGTCTAAATTTAGCAGGAAAAAGACACCTGGCTCTATACCAGGCCTGATAACCAAGAAACGCAAAACAAAAAAAAACCCTGAATATCAGGAAATCTTTCACAGATTTTTATTTTTTTCCCCTGTGTTGGACTTTTTTTTGCCATTTCTTGTCAGGTATGCTGATGGAAACTGATCATAGGCTGACCGGGTAATTGCCCCGGATTCCAGAGCTGTCTGTCCTTCAGCGGGACCAGTAATGAAGACGGAGGAGAGAGGCCGGGATGTGCCTGCCCGCCTGGAATGCGGCCGGAGCTGAAAGCTGACACCAGCTCGCTGGAAAAGGGCTTTTGAGCAAAGGCTGTCTCCAAGACAACAGAGTATTTTCCCTGTGATGCATTTACACAGTGGGGTTAAAGTTCTGTGAAAGCAACAGCTGTTGTAAAAACATTGTATTAAATATGCTTAGAACTGTAAAACGCGTGCTCCTCGTGTTGCACTTTGCTCAAGAGAAATGTGGAAACCTGTGGTATGTCTGAGGGAGAGTTTCTGCTCTCTCAGAGGCTGTTTTATAAACGTCATGCTCCATTTTCAACTTCTTCCCTCTGTGAGAGCTTCTTCTTCAGACCATTTTTCTCTAAATTTGACTTTCAAGTTAAAAGTTAATGACTAAAGCATGGCTGGGTCTATGCCTTACTTTGCCGCCTTTAAACTCTCCCGTTAGCTGGGAAACTTGGCTTCCACTTTACGCATGCTCTTGTGTTTGGGCATAAGCAGTTCCAAACGAAGCCTGCTTGTCCTGGTACCACCCGTACATGTGGCCCAGCTCTCACTGCAGTTCAGACTCACCAATACTAATATTTTCCATCCCCAGAGAACAAATCTCCTGCAACACTCTCCTATTACAGCCTTTGCTAACCTCCAGGGAGAAACTTTCCATGTAGATAAAATATTACCAGGTTTGAAAACTGGAGGCTGACACAGGCCAAGGGCTGCTTCAAAGCTGTTCCCTCACTCTTGTTTTGCAATTTTTAGGGGCTTTTAAAACCCTTACGCAGTTTTCAAGTCAAGAAACAAAGAGCTAGATGCTGCCACAGCCTCACCCTGTGTGACCCAGAGGGACACAGATGCCCAGTGAGACTCTTCAGGCACCTATACGGTGGTTGTATTTTTTGGTCCTTTCCATGCAAACTTTGTAAAAGTTGTAAATGCCTATAGCAAAGTGCATTTGCAGCTCTTGTTTAAATTTAGGCCACCTCTTCTCTTCCTTGCTTGGGGTTTTGGTTTTGCTGGCGAGGGAATCCTTTTTCTACCAAAAATCTTTTTGTGCTGGAAAAGATAAATTTATATATCTTTTTTTTAAATGTTTGCTTTATTTAATAAGAGGTGGACTGTAGGATGGCAATTCCTCTCTTTAAATCTCTACTGTACTTCCAGAAAGTTAGATTTAGGAGACTGATATTCTACAGCCTGGGTTTATTTATGATTTTCTGTTTCTGTTTCACTGCATTGGGTCCTCCACCCTGGATTCTGTTTTTTTCACTAGAGATTTTGTCTTCTTTTTCTGACAAAACTGTGGGTTTTTTCCTCCCTTCTCAGAGGTGCTCAAAATAAATGATATGTGAACATTTACTGAATTTTCAAGCCTACTGGGCCTGAGCCCATTTAGGCAACACAAACCTGCCCATCCCTAGCAATAATACTAATAGGAAATTACTCTTCCACCCAAATCAAGTTCCAACATCTGGAGATAGCTTGTCCTAATGGACTTGGCAATGATGCCAAAAAACCTTCTCCATCCTTCACCCAGCAGCTGCCGTCGTCACAACAGTCCAGCTCCCACTGGGATGGCTAAACATTTCTGCAAAGCTGTTTTGAGTGTGTTTCAGGAATCCCAGGAAAGAGGCCTAAGAGGAGGGTGTTGTTTGCACATGTGAACTCACGAGTACACCAAAGAGGGGAGCAGGAAAATATTGCAAGCCCCATTTTTCCCCACTCATTAAAACATATTCAACCAATTAAAACAATCAGTGTAAAGATTAATTTTGACCATATGAATGTATGTGTGGGAAAAACCTGATGATTTAAAATATGTTGTGTTTTAGAAAAGATCATTCAAACACATGCCTGAACACATACATATGAGAGAGAGAAATCTCAATATCTGGGCTTGATTTACTTCCATGCCCTTGAAAGTACAAACTTCACATATAGTCTACATCTGTTGGAACCTGGCAGAACAGGAGTTGTGGGCTTTTTACTGCTGCCAGAGTCCACGTGTATTGGATTATGCTGTCGTCCCACTTCATGTTAGAGACTGTATCTTCATCTGTAGTTGAATGTTTGTCTGAAAACACAAGAACCATTCATCTTCAGTGGGAAGCGCACGCCTAAGCTACTTCAGCAGTATCGTGAATCTCAGCCTAGACCATTTTAACACATCGGAAGAGAAAAGGCTGTCTCACTTGAGACAGAGTCAACCTGCTGATTTCAGTTGAAGCTTTGGATGTTCAGCACTCCTCAGATGTGGCTTCTGTAGGGCAAGAAAACCCAGTCATTCAAGAAAATGCTCTCAATTTTGGGAGCCAAACCTTTCAAAATGCTTTCTCAAGAATTGGACCAGAGGAAGGGGGTGGGCTGAATGCCTGTTCAACACTAACTTGGGTCTGGAAGCATCTTTTTTGAAGCAGCACAAATGACAGCACCGTGCCCACTTTGATTTGTGGCCATTCCAGATTTTGCAGACATTTTCCCATCCACCACTCCTCAATTCCTCTGTCCCCACAAAACGCACAGCAATCAGAGAAATGTCTTCAGGTTCAATAACCAGAAGACACCGCAGTGCCCTCATTACCAGAGGGCTCTAACCAGCAGGGATCATTTTATTTAGCTGAAATCCTTCCAAACACCATTTTTTTTCAACTATGTTTTTTAATATTTTCTCACAACCCCAGAGGTTAAGGGCCAGATCTTCAAACAGAGCCTGTGACTGGCAATATCTCAATTTGTGAGACAGAAGAGGAAGGGATTCTGTCTCCGGGGGGAGGCAAAAAATGGAAAGCACTTAAAATTAAGGGGCATTTTGAAATAATCCCTGTGCCTACTACTCTCATTTCTGGGCTGAGCTGCTAGTAATATCATCACAAAATTGTTCTTCAGATGAAGGGTGTGATTTTGTTGGCTTTCACTCTGCTGCCTGTGGAAATCACCAGAAGATTCACCACTGACTGACAACACACAGCAATGAGTGTAGTTTAAAACTTCACATTATGTGAGTTCAGGGGAGTAAGAGACATCTTTTTAGAAAAATATATGTTTATGGCTACAGAGACAATATGTGCATTCAATCAAAGAAAAGTTTTTAAACAAGTTTATCTATAAAAATTAAGTAGCTGATCCCAACAAAGCCAAAGCCTTAATTCCATGATGAACCCATTATCCCTCTCTCAACCAGTACACAATTCTTGGTTTTATATCAGAAAAAGGACATTGTACTTTTCTTAAGCCCCAACCTATATGAAATCCTATTGTTATGGCATTCACCACAACAATAGCCCTTTGGAGCGCTCAAAATGCCTGGCTGTCAATTAGGTTACTATAAGGAAGGAACAGGACATTGTTTACATCACAATGCAGCATCAATGAAGGTATATACATTAGCCAGATGAATGCATTCTACTGTGTTTCAGTAAGCCCAGTGCAATCAATGCTGATACAATGAATATCAAGCAGATCTCTAGTAACAGACTGCGCAGGTATCAGCTGCACCATAACTAGGTGCTCAGTATAAGTCAATATGTGGTGTGCTTTGCAGACTGGCAATGTTTTGAAGCACTTTGCTTCACGGGAAGGCTATAGACAGGAGGAGGGGTTCAAAGATACCTAACAGCCTGGCACTGACCCATTGAAAATAAGGAAGCAGTTTCATACAGCCTCACCATTTGCCTTTGTTATTAGGAAATAAATCAGCCTTTGTTTTTTCTGGACAAAGTGAAGGAATGTCATTATGACTTATAAATTGTGCAGTTACAAAACAATCAGGAAATCTTCCCATTTAAATCTGAATAACTTTAATTGTTTGGAATTTAAACTTTAGTCTATTGAGTGAAACAAATGCTTAAATAGAGCTCTTCATTGAAATTCTAACTTAGAGCTAAAACCGCATAAGAAAACTTTAAGGCTGGTTAAAGATTGAGCAAATCTTACAGTTACATCATTTAATACCTTTTGATTGAAGATGAGCCAAAACCCAGAGATGACAAAATGGCAAATTAGTGGGGTTGAATGTGCTTTATTTATGCTATTGCAAATGGATTCAGAGTGTTATCTCCATTTCATATCAATAAACAGTTCCCTCAATTCTGTCTGGAGTCTCAGTCTTGAACATACTGCTACATTAGTAGTTAGTACAGTAAGTCAAAACTACTGAAGTCAAACAAACACACATGGAGTTCCTTGCTTGCTTTGGGAATAGCATCAAATATTTCTATACAGTGCTCGCTCTCAAGTTATCAAAGGTTGTCCAGAGAAATAGTCATGTCATTGGGATAAACCTCTTTGACTTGATGACAGCAAGGTCAAGCACAGCCTAGCAGAAGAAATGGTAGCATTTTTGAGAAGTGGGTAGAAGTATTGTTCTTACTTCACATATAACTAAAAGTAAACCCTCCACTTAAAAAATTGCCCTTTTGTCACTAGGCAGATGAGCTGGCATCACTGATGTGGCAATTGGAGCTGCAGGCTTAGAAATGATCTGTGAATAACCTCGGCACTCTGATAGCTATGATTTTATTGGTGTTTTCGTGGTGTAAGAGCCTCACCACCTCTAGAATTTCCTTTTTCCAGCCTTTATCTCCAGCTAAGCTCCACCCTTCGTGGATTTTCGCACTGTCCCTTCTCAGAGATGACCTCTCTTCCACCTCTGACCTCTTTCAGAGTTTTCACCCTTGCTTTAACAATTGATTTATGATGTGCCCGTGAAAGGGTCAAGCCTACTTTTACGGTTTGCTTAAAATATTTCTTTTTTTGGGTAGATACAGAAGTGGTGCTTAATAAGTGCTAAGTAAATAAACTAAGGATTGTAGACAGCTTCCCTTTTCTGCTAACTACTAGACGTCTCTAAAACTCTTTGTAACAAGTGTTTACCAAGTCTTCAAACAAATTAACTGATAACTATAATCATTTTGTGCCTAATGAAATGTGTCAAGGGTTTAGGATTTCCAAAAAGAGTAATTTCAAATTAAGTTGTCTCACAGTTCAGTGAAAAGGCAACCGCTAAAGATAATTCAAGGATTTGTATATGTAATGGACAGGAAGTCTATTTTTCTTGTAGTTTGACAGATCGATCTTCCACAGGGAAAAAAAAAAAAAAAAGGCAAGTAAGCCACTAAGCATAAACTTTCATTGCCTCCAGCCTCCCTTAGCCAAAACTCCTTTTCACCTCTTTTCAGGTGAAGTCAGGACTGCAGGATCAATCAATAACCTCAAAGGCAGATTTTGTTTTTCTATTTCACTTGTGCATTATTCTTTAACTAAACATAATTTATCATGTAAATTCACTTGTGTTTTCTTATGTGATCTTCATCAGTCACTGTATCTAAAATCATAAGTGCATATATTTAGATTTAAAAAAATCAATTGGATATTTGTGCTGGTATTTATGAAGCTCTAAGTAAATGCTGACTAGATGACAATGCTTATCGTTCTTGCCACAGATCACATCACACATGAAACAATTTGAAAATATGAAGAGTGTGTTTTGAGGCTCTCTGTTTCAAGTTGAACTGCACACTAACATTTTCTCTATAAACTTTGTCACATGTGTGTCTCCCCAAGTTAAATGGTACCAGATGATATTTTTACAGATGCCACAAGAGACATTCTCTTAGTTTCTTAAATGTACTGAATTTTTTTCCTGGCCATTAAAAACTTGATTTACTATCCTGACAATTTTAATAGGGAAAGAGACAGAGGTGTATTGCTAAATTTTTCTCATTTCCACATTTCCTTGAAATGCTACCAAAGTGGAAAACCTGCCAAGATAACACCTAGCATTCTATTTGGCTTGAACAGAAACACATGGAGAGGTGAATTTTCTCTCTTTATCATTAAAAAAAATATAAATATTCAAATGTTACTGTGCTTGCATGGTTTCAAAGCATAGCCACACACCAGGAGCTAGAACAGGGAGACACCAGGTGAACAGGAATGGTGGCAAGGCCTCACTTGGCCTTGTTGGCAGCATGCTCGCTGCTAACCACTGGTGCAGGACCACCAGTATCATGCCTGCCCCCTTGCTGGAGCCAGAAAGGAAGGGGATGCAGTTTTGTTCCCATCCACCTTGTGTAGGAAGAGCACAGAAGGATCAGATGGAGCAGAACTGAGGGTTTGAAAGGATCATCTCCCAAACACAAGGACTGCTGTTAGGACCGGACACTGTCTGCCTTGTCACCATCTACCTGTGTAATCACCAGGCACAACGAAGTCTATTCATTAAAGGCCCCACTCGGGGCTCCTTTGGCATGCTTAAAACTTCCGCTGACTACAAGGGCCTTCGGAGTGTTCAAAGGATAAAAGACTGAACACTATTTATAGTTTTGCTGCTGTTGGGAGGGTGGCTGAAATCCTAAATTCCTTTCTCAGCCCATGCCCAGTCCTTGAGCTGAATGAATAGCAAAAATAAATAAATAATAACCATGAAAAAGATGACCAAATGAAAGCTCTTCTTTTGTTTCTGTCCTGTACGTGGAGCAGTGTCACTTGTTACATGCTGGTGTTTGGAAAGCGGCTTTTGGTCTTGAAAGTTTTCTGCTCATTTTAGTCCTCTTGCATTAATTCCCCTCCTAAATTTGTCTATAAGAAACAAATTACTCTTTCTTCTCTTGCTCAGATCATTTAAGCCAGTAGATCAGTGAGCTGATAGGACAGCAAGTGAGAGAGTTGGAAAAAAATTTACCAAAAAAAACAAAAAGAAAAGAGCTGAAAATACTTACAGATCTTGACTACACTTGACAAAAAACAGAAGTGGCCTGTGAAATATCCAATAGCTGAAAAGCTGGTATAGATCAGTGTCACTGCATTGAAGACAATGGTGGTTTGTCAGCTGAGAAGCTGGCCAAGTGGACAGAAGGAAAATGGTCTTTTCCTGGCAAAGAGTTTAACCAGCTCACTTACTCCTTTCTGAAAACTTCTTTCCACTGCCTTCAGTGGGAAGCTTTGACTTGGGAATATTTTGAGTGTTGGTGAATAAACACTATAAATACATTTCAGTGTCAATAATGTACTCAAAGTATTAAAGACTAACTGCACCGGTTTAATTTTTTCATTGCCCCTCTTTCTACCCTATAGCTGCTTTTCAACAGCACTTTTAAACAGAGAAATTAAAAATCCATATTCTGAACCCCCTGGATAAGGGCTTGTTGAAAGGTTTTTCCCCTCCATGCCTAGCAGGAGCAGTGACTGAAGCTTTGTCATCCTTCTGGACTGGGGTTTCAAACTTCCCTCATTTGAACTAAATTGAAAAAGATCTCCTTGACACTAATTGTGCAGGAGCAGGATCTTTTCTATGGAAGGAAGTCTGAACCTGGTGCCTAACATGAGGAGCAGTGTGGGTATGCATCTGGGACACCAACAGCAGCCACGTAGCCTCTGCATCCCAGGAATTTATGGTTGTCTAAAAGCTGACTTGATCAAATCTGGTAGGTATCCTGATCTGGATAATTAGGAACAAATGAAAGCAGAGGATTATAACAAAATCAAAATGGCAATCATAGATATTTATGCTGTCATATGTGTGCATTAATTGCAGCAATAATGACATATATAGTAAGTCTGTGTTGTGCTTCTTTGTAGCCTTCTGAAATATTCTTAATGGAGTTTGAAACTTTCCAAGCTAAAGACCAGTTCGTGAAATCTACAGACCCTATGGAATAAAGGGAAGGACGAAGGCTTAGAACATGTGCAGACCTGATCTATAAGGTCCAGTAGGGTCAGAGTAGTGCACAGTGAGCACCTTGCCATCGCCTATCAGGCAGAAGTCACCAGCCCTGCAGTACTGCAGATGGCAGGGATCACATGGCCACTTCCATGCCCGCCTTGGACAGTCAGCCAGATTAGCTCAAACCACTTCCACCAGCAGTTTAAGGTGACCTATCCCATTTTGCATGAAGGGGAGGAGGGAACAGTCACCAGTTACATTTCACAGGCAGAAACATTCTCATAGTGCCCACTAGCCAAGGCATGTCATTCATCATGAAGAGCACCCAAAATCTGCAAAGTCATGGCTTTGTGTCTTGAGCAAAGGAGGTATCCTACTGCAGCTCCTCCACCCTGTCTACCTGAAGGCAGTGTGGAGACACTGGTTAGCTTATGCTCTTCTGTCTCCCTTTGGAGGAGATGGTCCCTGTCCTCAGAGAAACACTTGGCCATACCGCTGAGAGAGGAGAGATCTCATATTTTACAGAAACACTGGGGGAAACTGCAAAGGACTTACAAACAGCAGCAGGAACGGGAACTCATCTCTCCTCCTGTCCATTCGTCTCATTTCTTGTCGTGCCAACAGAGGCTGGGTCTTGCCTGTCCCACTGCTGTGCTGCAGAAGCAGCTGCCATCCCCATGGATCTTGTTTCCTCTTTGGACTTCACTCAGGTAACCTGGGATTTGGCACAGCCACTAGGCACAGAGGCAGCATCAATCTCATGACAAGCAAGTGGTGTCCTGAGGGGGTTCCGAAAAAGGCAAAGATGACATGGAATTCAGAGCAAGGTTCTACTGTGCTGCTGGTGATGTCACTCTGGAATTGATTGATTCTGGAAACACTATACTGGGTACAAAAAAAAAATCTGCACAGAAATATCAATTTTTTTCAGAACTTTCAGTGGAAAAAATACTTCCCCAATACTTTGGTCTTTCCCTATATAGATTTTGGTTTCAACTAAAACAAACAGTTTTGTTTTATAACACCTTTTGTCCCAAAAGTGACACCTAGAGAACTCCCCATGGAAATCAACTAGTATTTTGAAGCGAGCTACAGACATGGAGGCAGCATTGGAGGCTGGTGGCAGAAGCCTGTAGTAGATCTTGGGAACAAAACTCCCGAGAATCTGGACTAATATAAATATAGGGAAAAGCTTTATAAGTAAGGGAAATCCCACGGATCCTTTTCCCCCTCTTCTGCCTCCTGCCGGTTTTCTCACAGGAGGACAGGAGAAGACCCTGAGAGCAAAATTTGTCCCACTACTAGGGCTGAATGAAGACTACTGTTCTGAGCCCACAATCTTATTATTATAGGGCCAAATCCTGACACCACTAACACTCAATGAATCCGTGTTTATTTAGTGGTGAGTATAAGTCAGGTCAGGAATTGACACATAATGTAAAGCTAAACAGTGATCTTGGCTCGAGTCCTAAATCTTCCTGCAGTTCTGCATAGCTTCGCTATCATGATAAATGGCTGATCTTTGTGGAAGAAAGAATTCAGTTTCCAATAAGATGTTGAGAATGAATTATCAGTTCAGTTATCTCTGCAACCAGTTCCCACTTGAATAACATTTCAGTAAAACATAAGGATGTGTTGTGTCATGACTGTCCTGCTGGAATGAATTTTTAAAAGGGAAGAAAAAAAAATATTTTTTTTTTAAGTTTGGGTGGGGGCGTAATGTGAATTTCCCCTTAAAACATTCCTATCATGCTGCTTCATATTCATTAATTAGTCTGAGGTTTCCCTCGTGTTTAGTTTACAAAGCCACTTAAACCCACGTACCCATTTAACATATTTATGACCCCAGTTTTCTTTCTTTTCTCTGAGACTGTACCGTAATTGTTCTCTGGACTCAGGCACTGCAGAGTGCCTTCACTGATGAAAAGAGACAACATAAAGAAGGAAATGAATGTGTGAGGGATGAATACCTTCCACAAAACAACTGGGTGCAATTTGGCCCATGGCCCCGGGGGTCACTTTAATAGAGTGGAGCCTCAGTCTCTATTGAGTGTATGGGAGACTATTAACTCTTAACAACTCAGTCTCAGGTTATTTATTTATTGCTTAAATGATTTGTTATTGCTACTTGAATTTAATATACCCTCTGGGAACTGAGATGGCAGCATCATGTTACAGAAAAACTACAAGTTATTTTAAAACTGTAATTGAGTTTTTATGAGCACCATAAAATCTTTCTGAACAAATAACTTACCATTAGTCAGAAACTTCAGCAGGAAATCTGTAAAATTAAGGATTTATTAGAACAGTACTGTATTTGTGTGTTTCTCGGGGAAAGAGAAGGTTAAATATTTGATGCTTCAAGTATTTATTTTATTATTTGATAGTAATAATACTTAAGTAGCACCTGATGTTTTCAAAAGGCCATATAGATACAATATTAACAAAATAAATCATTCCTTTCAGCCTGGGAATACCTCATGTTCAGGGATCTAGACTGGTGCACACCTGTTCAGTGTGAACATTTTTTCCAACAACTGCAGGATATCTGCGAGGAACACTGACGAATCTCCACATCAGTTCTGCTAAGTGAACTAGTGTTCTGGATATGTTTGTGCAGGTACTGATTTTCTCCATCCTTTCCTACACACTGCTCTCCTCTCTGAAAGGTTGTATTGGTACCCTTCTTTAAACCATCCACTTTCCCTCCTGCTTTTCTAATCCTTAAAGTCATTAGGACAACTTCCAAACCAGATAGCACATTCTGGGGGGCAGGGTGCAAAGGAAGGGAAGGAGAATTGAAGGCATCATGAAAAGTGCAGGCAAAATGAAATGCTCTGAAAAGTAAGGGGAAAATAAAAATGCTGCATAAAGAAGGTTAAAAAGTAGGTTTAAAAAATGGAAAGAATAAATATCGGCTTTAGTATTGCTATAAGGATGGTATCTGTTCCCAGTTGTTTCTAGTAGTACACCCAAAGGTGTTCATCAGAAACACTGAGAACTGCAGAACCAAAGAAATCTCATATTTTAACATCCTGTTGCTTGAAATCCTGGCTATGCCCTTACATAAAGAACTATTGTCTTAGTTTTTCTCTTTTTGAAATAGAATGATCAGATTATGTGATTGATGCACATAATCCCATAAAAATATTTATATCATACTCTTTTCCATCCTTATTAAAAATCAGATAATCAGCATTTCTGATTGTTTTAACATACAGTTTAGATATTAGTTACCTGCAGAAAACCTAAACAAATCTAGAAAACCTAAACTAATTATTTTTGGTTCTTTTGATTTTGCAAATTTAGAAAAGTATGATTCATTCTGTGGTTTTCAACGTGCTCAATTCTTCTTGATCTCAAAGGACAAGTAAGGAGTAGTACATGATTAGATACGAAAGACCTGCTTGCAGAATTGCTGGCTATGTCATCTTAAATCTACTTTCTTACATCTCCAGTGACTGAAACACAGTAGTTAAAACTGGTTTGTACCTGGAATGAAAATCAAACCTTAATGGAGTTATCTTTCAAACTTTCTACCAATACTGAGAATTATCAATATTCAAATTTTATCCTTTGGGAATTTATGTACTGACAAATAAGAGCTAAAACAAGGTGTTATCCACTTATTTTCTGTTATTCTGAAGTTGTTGGCCCAATCTGATGTTTGAGTGACCTTAAATGTTCCTCACTGCTGCTCACTTCTGCCAGTACATCTTGGCATCATCTCGACGGCTTTCACCTAGTCAATGGAGAAGGCCTGACATTTCCTGAGAGCACTATGTATCACTTATCTTAGGTATGTTCCTGTCAGTGGAATGAGCCATCTTCCAGAAATGGCTGTACCTTTCTATTGACTAGAAAGGCTCACGTATCACTTAGACTAAATGTCTAAGACATGTCTGCTTGGTGAGATTAATTTCACCCCTGGTGTCTAAAGAGATGTACATAGAACATGAGAAACATGCAGTTAATGGCACCTGTCTTATGGCGATACAGACTCATGGTCTAAGTCAGCCAAAGATGGAGCAAGGTTCTCCTGCCTTCCCATCAGATGGCTTATGGGCAGTTCTTTCTCCTCCCACAGGTCTCTTCTGACATTTCCCAGCCTCTCCTGTGAATGGAGCAGCATTGACTGCATAACTGGCTTGTTCTCTGCACACAACCCTATATACCACAAAGTCCTGTGCTCTGAAAAACATAGGCTTCATGTGAAACAGTGGTCTGGGGTCATTTAACTACTTTTTATCAGAAGGCAGGATGCTTGCTGCAGGGCAGAGAACTGCAATAAGACAAGGCAAACCAGGGAGAAAATGAAATTTCATACCAAGGAGGAAGTCTTTATTACAATGAATGGGTATTTAACCAGCACAGGTCTAAACAACCTGAAGGCTTGGACTTAATGCAGTTTTACTTCCAAGTATGTGAATATTTTTCTTCATAGAGCTGTAGTCTGGCTTCACTAACCCTCCAAAGAAGTCTGGGCCCAGAAAATGAGAGTGTCCAATGGTGTACAACACTTCACAGGAAATTTAGTTTCCTCAGGCTTAACATACCAACTTAGCGCAGAATTTCTATCCAGAAGTGAAAGGTGAAAGGTTCACAGACAGGAAAATCAACCTGTAATCACAAAACCTGATTTTGCCTCCTTTGAGAGTCATTTTAGACACATGAGCCTTCACTAAAATTGCAGCCTGACTGAGGAACTAGGTGCCTTTTGGGTCCAAAAATACTTCCAAGGAGCCGCTTCTGATTAGCGCTGGAAGAACACCAAGGAGTTTAGAATGCTTCTTTGGATAATCTGAGCTGCAGAATTGTGCTTAATCTCTTAAAAATCTTCCCTATACCTGCAATCTTCTCTTTCCCACCATCATAGTCTCAGATCTTGCCCCAGCTCAACCAAGAGGCCTCTTAAAAACTCATGTTCTCCTCCTACATGTCAGAAACCTAGTGGGAAGGATGGTGCTTTTACCATTAAACACCAGGATAATTTTTCAGGCAGCGTCCACAATTTATTTCTGCAACCCAGGAGAATACATAGACTGCTGCATCTATTTTAAACAGTGTTGCATGCTGTGTCTGACTGAAGTTTATTAATGTCAAATGTTTTGATTTTTTTTTAACATTTATCATGTTTATTTTCACAGACTAGAGTATTTTTAATTTGTCTCTGTAGAAAATATGCCAATAACAAACCCTGACTAGTTAATTATAATTTTAAAAAATATCTAGTGTAATGCTTTATAATATATATTATGCCTTACATGTAGAGAATTTTCAGGTGAGTAGAAACACCACTTAAGTTGAAAGAGAGTATTCCTATTCTATTTTCAAGTTATTTAGCAATACCCTGCTTAAGTTACCACACCACACTCTGACTCAGATTCCCAAATACCTATTCCTCTGTGACTTAAATTGCTCTTTGTTCCATGGGATAAAAAAATATTTGAGCATTATGATGTACCAAATGGCTGCTCCATGGTCAGAGTGATTCCTTGGCCTACGTATCTGTAATCCTTGCAAATTTTTCAAATATGACCTTTCTTTTGTAGCAGAATTTATTAGCTGTGGTGTGAGAACCATTTTGGAAATTTCTTAGCGCTTTAAAGTTAGGATTTTATTGGATCTCTTGCCTACATAAAACTTTTTAGACTGGGCCACTTCCTTCAGAGCCTGTGCCCTGCATTGAGAGTGCCAGCAGTGATGACGACAACTAAAGTACCAGAATGGATTTATGTACCCAGGTGATATTAAATCTGAGTACTTTACTTGCCTTTCCAGGATTTATACCAGTTTTCAATCCTGTAAAGAATCATAGAATCATGTAATAGTTTGAGTTGGAAGGGACCTTTAAAGGTCATCTACTCCAACCTCCCTGCAATGGGCAGGGACATCTTCAACTAGATCAGGTTGCTCAGAGCTCCGTCCAACCTGACCTTGAATGTTTCCAGGGATGGGGCTTCTACCACATCTCTTGGCAACCTGTTCCATGGTTTCACCACCCTCATCATAAAAAATTTCTTCCTCATATCTAGTCTGAATCTACCCTCTTTTAGTTTAAAACTATTATCCCTTGTCCTATTGTAACGGGCCCTACTAAAAAGTTTGTCCCCATCTTTCTTGCAGGCCCCCTTTAAGTACTGAAAGGCCGTAATAAGGTAGTTTACATGTATTCCAAATCAGGTAGTTCACACATATGCCTAATGTAATCTCTTTCATTTTCTGCATCTTCAGGGGAGAAAACCTACCCCAAAATAAAAGAATCCAGCTGTTTTTACTACAATTGTACTGAGGAACAATTAATGCAATTGTTAGGCCTCAATTTTAGCTAGTCTTGCCTTACATGTATTCCATTTTTAAAGTATTAGTAGTCCTCCTGAAAAAAAGGGAAAGCCGTAAGGCAAAGTGATGAGCGCCGTATCCTCCTGCACTCTGCAACAGGGCCCACCAGAGCATCTGCGAGCCCTGACACTTGAAGAGCCCGTGAAGTTGTCCCCTCACCACCTCAGTGCCTGTCTGCCAGCAGTGCAGGTTTCCACTGCAAACTGACAGCTTAAGCCAGGGTGGATAAACAAATGAAGGCCTCAGAAGAAAAAGAGTAGACTCTGGTGCCATGTTATAAAAATACAGCTGTAATTAACTGCATAAACTCATTCGCTTTCCGCCTAATAGACTCTAGGTCTCCAAAACACTGAAAAACTCTGAAAACTTTTTACCACCTGACTAGGTATGTTTAAGTACAGTACTGACTGCAGACATGCATTTTCTCCCAACTTTGGTGGATAGGAAAGCAACAGGGCCCAAGCTGGATTTAATGGGTGTTAATGGATGTTTATCTGCATTTATTGGACAGATCTTCACTTTTGTTGCAGTGAATGGGAAAAGATGCGCATCTGTATCTTGACAGAAATACAAGGTCAAGTACAGTAACAGTCCAGAATTACCTTATGTATATGTCTACACTGAGATGAAAAGCCTAATGTCACTGCTGGACTGACTGCAAGGCTAGACCTTGTTGCAGAGAGATTGACAAGGGATAGCCAGAAAGCATCTTCTCTCCTCCCAGATGTTACCAGCATTTGGGAGGCCACTAGTAGGTGTTGTTTTGTTTAAATGCATCCCCATAGTAGGCCTGAAATAGCCTGAGGTTTTTAAAAAGTACGAATACCACCAACAATGCAGGGACCAAAAAATCCAGTAATTCAATTCGTTTTCTACAGGCCCCAAATGAAGAATGTTGTTGTGATGTTGTTGAGCTCTGTGTGCATGAGAAGTACAAACCATGAAACAAAAAGGTCTGGAGGGATGTAAAAAATTGAACATTCTGCAGAAAAATAGGGTTATTTTCTATTTTTTCTATTGATGGGAATTTTTTCCATTGATGGGAAAAATAGATTTTTCTGAGCACCGTTAAGCTTACTTCCCCGAGACAGACTTACCAAAATGTTTTATAGTAAGTAAACCCACATACTATTTTTTTTTTCCTAGAATTGATACATCTGCCATTATAATGTCTCACAGTGGGCCACAGTCCAGCAAGTAAGAGTGTAAACTGCTTGTAATGAAATATGTAAGTTTAGAAATGTGACTGTCAAGTGCCATTATTCTGAGTCTAACAAGCTGACAGAAAACAGCTCCAAAATAATAGACCATCTACAAAAAGGAGATGTGGCGCCAGTGTCTATTCTGTATGTAGTACAGCTGCCTCACAGAAACTGCACCAGCAGCAGCTGACATTTTGAAAACTTAAAAAAGGACACCTGAACTAGTAGAAATGCATATCAGAGCCACTGGAGAGCATGCCAATGTACACACAAGGAGAC
This sequence comes from Dromas ardeola, assembly GCA_013398915.1. NCBI lineage: Eukaryota > Metazoa > Chordata > Aves > Charadriiformes > Dromadidae > Dromas > Dromas ardeola. The sequence continues at coordinate 48,801 of VYZM01008992.1, forward strand.
AGATAAAGCAAACAAACAAACCTGCCTTATATAAACTAGAGTTCTGAAGCGTACCCTATCTTGGAAAAATATGGGCACGCATATCTGTATATGCACAGGTGATATGCACACCCATGCACAGTTCTTTAGAGCTGTGTCTAAAGAACGGTTGGACATGTAAAGGAGATTGAAAACCTACCTCTGTCCAATACAGACTCCAGAGAAACAGGCAAAACTTCTAAACCCTAAGAAGTATGGATAAAAGGAACAATTTTTGCTTTGAGTAGTCACTCCTGGTATTTATCATAAGTAACAATTCAAAAGATTGTCAGAAGTTGGACTTCTAACAAAAGTAGAGTGAATGGCACTTAAGTGCATTAGGGGATTCATGGGTCCAGTCTTCTAAGGCAGGCTGTTGCTTAATTAATTCAGATGTTCAGGTTCCATATACAAGTTTCACTCTGATCTCAGATCTTATTTCCATCTATTACTTTATTTCCATTACTGCCTGTGAGTTCGTGAAGTTTTTGCTTTGGTTTAAGTTACTCCATAATTAGTTCACCAAAGGAACAAAAATCTTGTTGCTGCTGCTAGGTATGGAAAGTTTTCAGGATGTGAAAAACACTATTACATTGCTTTGAATCCTCATATTGCTGGGTCACTTATTATCTTTGCTTTAAAAATATGCCAATTAAGAAATGCTGCTGGCCAAGAAAAGCAAGTGGTTGAGAGAGGAGTCCAGACAAACAGCTGGAGTAAATCAGATATTATACTAATGGCAGACAATGGAAGGATGCTGATTTACATCCTCTGCAAATCCAAAACCCAGGCATTCCTCTTGTAAATCACACCATTTTTTCTGGGAACATAGTAAGGAAGTGTTTTATCTACACTTTCTTGTAACACACAGGGCTTTTTTATGATTTCAAGATTGTTTAGGTTTTATTAGTATGAGTTTACAGCTCTTTGTTCCCTGGACCGTGTGAAGAATGGAAGCAGGGGGACTCTGTGCTATTATACTTTTAGCTGGTGAATCATAGAGGATGTCTCACATTTCATTAGTGTTTGAGTCCTTAACTCCTCATATTTCTCAGGTTCTTTTCCCCTTTGCACAATGTATGCGGGGACAAGAATGTGTAAGTGCCACAGCTACCCCATTCAGACTTTCACTGAATTGGTGTAATTGGATTTTGCACCTCAATTTGCAAGATACAGTTCCTCTGAAAACCAGCCCATTTTGGTGGGCATAAAAATAAAATGAAATAAAAATAATAATAAAGACAGGGCAAGCATTCATAAGGTACCAGGTCTCCACAGTCTTCAGCTGAGAGACCCCAGATTTCAATGTACCCTGAAAAGGGTGATTAATTTAAAGTGAGTGGAGTCTGTTTCTTTAAGACAAGCTCATAAATCGTGAAAGATCACCACTTCTTTTCAAAAGGCTCTCCACGGTCTGAGTTTCCCTTCTGGGTCAGTAAAGGCATTGAAGTTTTAATGGCATGCCATGGCAGATTACACGATACAGCTGTCCCGGCACCGTGAAAATTAAGTTATGCCCCGTGTCAGCAAGGTTTTTTTCCCTTTTCTTTCCCTACCCTCCCCCCTTTACTCTCCCTCTTTCTTTCTCTCTCCCTGTCCCCTTCTTCATTCTCCTTTCTGCTGGGAAGTGCGCATCCGAGGAGGAGGTGGGAGCCCGGCGGGAGCTGCTGCCACGGCTGCTGTTGAGCCCCAGCTATTGAGACTGAGTAAATGGAGCTGATGGGTGAAGAAGAGCCGTCAAAATGGAGGCTTTTGTTCCCCCTCCTCTCACCAGGGCCCGGTGGCAGCGGCAGCCCTCCCTGCTCGCTCGTATGCAAGCACCTACTCTGCTTTTCCGGCGCTGCCGGACAGGCTGCATCCCTCTCCTCTGCACCCCAGTGGGTCCGTGCTGCCCACCCCTTCGCTCCGAGCCTCATGGACCATCCAGCCCCCTTTTGCTGCCGAGTGCTGTCACAGGAGGCTTGCGTTCTCCTCGACGGAGATGCCTTTTCCCCACAGGTCAGGGCCCATGCATTGGCCCACACACGCGTGCGTAAGCACACCCATGCACAAATGCAGCTCCTTGCATTAAAAGCAATAGCAATGCAAGCCGGCACCCCTCCCCTGCCCCACTATTATTCTGGCTCCCTATCTTCACTCTGCAAAGACGGAGAGAGCAAAGAACTTACTGCAGCATGAGAAATTAATCACGTTAGTATTTAGTCTGGCAGAGTGGGGATGTGTGAATGGACGGAAGAGACAAGGAAGCAAAAAGGAAAGAATAACTTGCAAACCTCCCTACAGATATTCTGTGTGAATCATTTCCAATCTGCTCTTCATTCTTATGACCTTAAAAACTTCAGTCTCTGAGTATTGATTTAAACATATTGACGGTTTGATGGTCTGGGTCCTGATGGTCTGATTTCTTTAAGGGACCTCCTGAGAGATGCCCACAACCACAGACCACAGGCCACTCAAAAATTATTGTTCTGTATAGTATTTTTAATGCCTCAAGATGCTGATTTATGACAAGAGATAACCCCTATGCCTCTTCAGTCAAGTCAGAGATGTTTGGAAAATCTTTGTTTTGGAAAATTATTAAGTTAATTAAGACTTTGAGTAGAAATATCCATTCTGATATGAAGCCAACATGTTGGCTAGTTTATCTCTTCTAGTCTGAGCCTATCTTTAATGGATATATAGATATACTTTACATATAAACAATTTTGTCCACCTGAAATGCTTGGATTACACCATATGCAGTAATTTATACAAAAGTTTCTGCCTTTAGACTTGCACACTTTGCAGTTAGCCTTCTATTCTAACCCAGGACAATGATTTCAATGGGATTATTTGTGCCAGGGCTCACTAATGTACGGATACTTTGATTTAGCTCTTTATTTATTCAACTGTTTCTGTGTCTATGATAATAGAGTATGAAGTCTGACTATCTGCATGTTCAGCCACCTCTAGTTTATGAATACTGGCTTAGGTATTAAACTATTCCATGTTGGAATTAATTTGCTAATAGGACTTGGCAATTTTTCCTAGCCTTCCTCAGATGTTCCTAGGTACAACCTGCTGTTCACAGCCAGCATATCACTGAATATGCTAGAAGAAAAGATTTTTTAAATGATTGTAATAATAGTATAAACACTGCAGGATGAAATCATTTGTATGTTGCCTTGTATTCCCAAAACCATGGGCATGTAACTTAAGCACACAAAATGTTAAGGACATTTGGCAACACAATATGAGCCAAACCAGTCCACCAGAAAGTGTCTGGACCTGAGACAAAATGAAATCTTTGCCGTTATTCTTGAGTGTTTTCTTTTCCCAGGTGTGACATGAGTTCATAAGAAGAAGGGACTTTTAGCCAAAGGTCTCTGGATCAGGAAACATTGACTGAGAAGTTTTAACAGCCATGTGGCTCCTTATGTATTTTCCATTTGTAGTTGGCAAAAATGATTTGAGAACTGAATCTGTATGATACCATTAGATAGGGATGGGGGCAGAATCAGGGTTTTGCAATTTATCTCCTACATAGGTGATGTATGGGCATTAAATAAGAGCAACTTTCACAGCACTACAATAATTTTGCTGGGATAGTAGCAGAGACAGTGACATTTGGGACCAACTCATCCCATAGATTTACCATTGCACTTGTTTTCTTGCATACATCAGTTTCTCAATACACATCAGTGTGGGGGAAGAGCTGGTTACTATTCCTATTTGCATTGTTGCTATTCAGAACAAGTAAATCTTTCCCATGTTTTTTGTGATAGGTTCAGGCCTTTATTGAGTGAGGAGAGCTGTGAGCTGCCCAAGAGCTGTTTTGTTGGCAGGGGGTTAAGGAGAATTGTGTGTCACATCAATTATCTGCCCTTGGACTCTTAGAAAGAAGGTGGCTAGAGACTGGCCACTTGCTTGTACATCCACACACATGGACACCAAAACAGCTCACACTTCGATTGGAAGTTGCTCTCCCCCTCTCTCAGCGGTGCTGCAATCCATGTTAAATCAGCTCATTCCTCCTTCTCAGCAAACTAGACAGGCCCCTGCTTTGAATACACTGGACCACACAAGGGAGAGGGGAGAAATATCTTTCCCGCAACCCTTTCTCTCCTTCGTCGTTTGGAAGGCTGTGTTCCAGTAACAAATGGTGATTTAAAAAAAAAAGAAAAAAAGAAAGAAAAAGACAAGCCTTCCCTTCTTCCCTTTTTGGAGCGACAGCTCTGAGCCTTGGTCAGGGGAGCCCATGAATTGGACTTGCAAAGGGCCCGGGAGGGGTCCCTATAAATCTTCCCCACACAGAGGAGGCTGTCTGTCTACTTCTGGGCTGCTGCTCATTGTGACGAAAGCTTAACTGCTTCACTTTCATTCAGGGGAAAAAAAAAAAAGTCACATAAACCTGAGGTTTATGGATATTGCATTATTTCTTTGTCATATTCAAAGGCATTTGTTTCCTTCATTCCTTCCCTTAGGAAAGTAACAGACACATTTTTTTCTGCTCTGTTTATTGCCAAATTTTCTTTATTCCTCTGTCCTTACGCTGCTGTTTATGAAATGGAAACTATATTAAGTCACTCAACATTTGTGAGAATATAAACAGCCACTTTCCTTTGGCTGCTCATCCTGGAAAGACCAAGACAACTAGTATAAAAATAATAAAAAATAAATTTAAAAGTGATTATGTATAAATCCTGTATGCCTGTGTGTATAAATACATACACGGATACACACAGGCACACAGATGCACAGAGAGACACACACACACTTGATACCTTGGAGAAATGCCAGCTGTAACTGCCACAAACTAAACATGGCTTTATGTTTTCTCACTGATGTTTTTACCCATCATATTCAGCCTTTCTGCTCATGACTAATTTCTTGATCCCATTTCATGGGTCACAGAGCGACATACCAACCCATTTAGTAGCAGTACATACGCACTTTTTGGATATAGTTTTAGTATGACGTCGCCAAAATTATGAGAATATAGAGTATTACTAAACATCACCAATGTATGTTCTTAAAATTGTAAGAATGGATTATCCAGATTTATTGCTGTAAAACATAATTTTTGTCTCGACAAATTACCCTACCGTGTAATCTGAATCTGAGAGCATAACAGACAATTTCTGATTCTGAGAACTGCAAAGAGGGTAATGGAATTGTTAATTTCAGCTTTCATGCACAAGAAATTATCCATGGTCTTTCAAAATTTATCTTAAGGAGAAAGTTGTCTGAAGATTGAATCCAAGACTACGCATTGTTTTATGAAAGTGATGCAAAGATATTTTGAAATAGAAAGCTCACTCCATCCATTTGCAAATAATGCTACAGGTGGACAGCGAATTGCATTTACTATCATTTACAATACTCTGAATTTCACACAGTTCTCAAAATCATTTGACTGAATAAGAAAAATTAGACCTGCAAAATAAGGTTAGAGCTGACCATGCTGGGGGTGTGGATGTTCCTTTATGTCAGACAGAGGAAGGGAGAAAGGCGTTTCCCTGTTCTTAGGCACCGGCTTGTTTGGAATACTGTTTGTGAGCAAAGCATGTGAAGTTGGGCAGTTTGTTTGCATGTGTGTGCACGGGTGGGTGAGGGGAGTTTGAGAATTCCTAATCCTGCAGCTCTCAGGACCTGGAGAGTTGTACCCCATCTGGGGTAACTGGATTAAAAATCTTTTCTCATTTCAAAGGTTTGATCTCAACAAGGGTTTGATGTGATGAAATCAAAGTGGCAGCTTGGATTTGAAAACTATTTGGATTTGAACTTCCTGAAGTCTAGATCTGAGGGAATGGCTGGGGTGGATATGAACGTGTGGTAACTGCACTAATGCCTGTATAAAGAAGAAAGTTATGCTTGAGGAAATACAAAAATATCCCATTCCTAAAATAATACTGATTACAGTGAAAATAACCTTTCTCAACTAGTGATAAGTGGGTCTTGTGTGATCTGATTTTAACACAGCCCCTCAGTGACAATAATAGAAGACTTTGTCTTAACACAGGTGAAGCTAAAATAACAACAGCTACCAAAAAAATATGTATTATATGGTAATTGTGACTATTATTTCGTCATCCTTGTCACTACCTAGTATTCGAGGACCCCAAAGACCTGAGAGTGGTTCACTGACCTACCCCAGGCAAGGGCAGATCCCACATGATTTTAAGCAAGTCACCTTACCTCTTTCTCAGCCTCAGTTCCTAATCTGCAAAGTGGGGATGACAATAATAGCATACCTAATTAACAAAGAATTTTTAAAGTAAGGGTGCCACCAAGCTTTGAGGAATCCAGAGTCTTTGCAATGGAGCCTTGCAACAAATCCATGCATTTTTGAAATTAAACACAAATCAAGTTCTCTGTAAAAGCAAATAATAATCTATGGCTCCAGGTGTAATTTCACATGCAACTAGAAACACAAGTTTAGAGGGAGGGTTAACAAATTAAGTTGTACATTAATGAGAAAGCATACAGAAAGAAATTGTGCATATATCCCCTTAAAAGGTAGGTACTCAGAATGAAAACATGCGATATTTACAAAGGGCCAAAATACTTCAACCTTGAAAGGTTACACTAAAGGCAAACAAGACAATCAGTACTGCCTGTTTTGTAATCATTATGTACTGTCCATGTGGGATATATTAACCACGTGTCCTCTTCCACATCTACTGAAATTGACTGCTGTTTTCAAATGATACAAGATCATAACTTTTATACAGAAGAAATTATGCCCATTTTTTTGTACATGGGAAGGTGGAAAATTCTCAGATTTCACCTTCTAGCAGATATTTTCTGTTTAACTTGGAAAAAAGCATCATGTAGTATAAGGAATGGATTACAAAATATCTCAGGCATGAAAGAAATTTTGCGTAGTTTTATAATGAAATACTGTAAAAACTTATCAAGAGTACTCTGAAAAGCTCACTATGTATGAGAATGAAAAACATCAACAGCTCTGCGCTGATGACACTTTGGGGTCATCTACTGAAAGAGTGAAACTCAACCTTCCAAGCAACAGACCTTTCTCAAAGACCAGTGCTAGCCTGTAGAACCATGCACCGTACCTACCAGACCATGAGAAACCCCAGCACTTTCCATTCTAACTGCAGATTCACTTTGAACTTTTCTTGCTAAGATAAACACATAGCATATAATATGTAAATGGGTGTCTGTACATGTATAAATATATACAAGAGGAGAATGAAAAAAAGGATGTCTTCTGCAAAATTCTACGTAAGATAAAGATGGAAAACTGCACACAAGGGATGTCCCTCAACCTGTATCCTTGGGAAAATCTCAGACAATTTAGGGATATTTCTTGAGATGACTGAGATCCAGACTTGTGTTTTAAATATACAGACCATTAAATTTTACTTCCAAAGAAAAAGGAAGAACAGCATAAAAAAAAGGAGTAGTGCATTATGTGCATCTGTAAACAGAATTCAGCATAATAGAACCTGTACAAGGTAATATGTAAAAGGGTGGAGAAATATGCTGTGGCGTTAATGAACTATTTGAGTTTTACAGTTCTGTCGTTCAAGTGTTTTTCCTTATGTAAAGACCCACTATGGCCAAGTCTTGAGTTTTCCAGACTGCCTCTGAATCATCAAGTCCCATCCTTTATGCCTAGTTGTACTGGTTTTGGCTGGGATGGAGTTAATTTACCTCATAGAAGCTTGTATGGTGATATGTTTTGGATTTGTGACCAAATGTGACAACACACATCTTTGGCTATTGCTGAACAGTGCTTATAGTGTCAAGGCTTTCTCTCCTTTCTCACACTGTCCCCCACTGAAGGAGGCTGGGGGCAATAAAGAGGTTGGAAGGGGACACAACTGGGACAGATGGCCCCAGATGACCAGGGGAATATCCCATGCCACATGACATCATGCTCAGCAATAAAAACTGAACAAAAGAAGGAGAAATGGGGTGATGATCATGGTTATGGCATTTGTCTTCCCAAGTAAGTGTTATGCATGATGAAGGCCTGCTGTCCTGGAGATGGCAGAACACCTGCCTGCTGATGGGAAGTAGGGAATTCATTCCTTATTTCGCTTTGCTTTACCTATTAAACCATAAACTGTCCTTATCTCAAACCATGAATTTTCTCACTTTTGCCCTTCTGATTCTCCTCCCCATCCCTCGATGGGGAGTGAGTGAGGGGCTGTGTGGGGCTCAGTGCCTACCGGGGTTAATTCACAACACTAGTCCAGGCCAGCTACACTTTGTTAGATATTCTTAAAAATTGTCACTGAGGGGAAATCTAGCCCTGAGTAGATATACGTCCAACTCTAACCATAAGAAATAAATTATTTCCTTTTTCCTTCCAACAGCCTTTTATGTTGTTGAAAACTCTTATTACCACTCCTCACTATTCTCTTTTCCTTTCCTTTCTTCTCCCCACTTTCAGAAAGGGTTTGTCTTGGTTTGGTTTCTAAAGTTTCATTTACCCTTTATGTATTACTGGAAATAATGGCTTCATCATGAAATTGCTTCATCCAATAATGTAAGCACTATAGGACTAACCTCCTATAGATGTATAAATATCTTAATGATTTAACTACTGTATCAAGCTGTATTTCCCTATTCTGGCTTGAGTTCTTACCCTTTTTTTACTGATACACTAAACTAACACTATTGGTAAGCGACCTTTTTAAGGAACAATTTGTAGTTAAGGAAACTATATATGGAATTAAGCATTCTGGCATTCTCACCATCATATCTCAAAAGGTAAGCAGTGCATCAAGGCCATTTTTTATCTTCTTGGATCCTTTATGCGCTTACAGAACTTTATGCACCTCGTTTATCTCTTAGCTTACACATTACAGTTCTGATTTTAGTCCTGCATTTCTGTGCTGTTCTTCTATTACTTGAGATAATTTAGTGTTGGTTGTTTTTTTTTTGCACTCCCACTTGTGTTAGACGTCTCTGAGGATATCTTGGTTTGACCATACTGCTCATATTCCTCTTTCCACCACAGAGATAGTTTCATAATCAGTCTCATTCAAACTGTCTTTAAACGTAAGATTTCCTGACAGGAGAAACTGTGGGTATTCCCCAGGCTAATATTGCATTATACTCTGAAGGGGTCATGAATGAAAACCTGTTTAAAACAACAACAAAAAAAGAGGGAATATTTCTAGTGGCTCTGGGGGAAAGGCAGGGCAAGGTACTGAAGGATCTTGGGTAAAATTGTAATTCATAAGCTGCCTTGGCTGAGTTTATAAAAGGCAACTGGTGTCAATAGAAACTATGAATACCTGACGTCTCTGAAGAATTAAACTCCAGTTAATGATTATCTTAGTATTGTTAAACACTACTGTCTGTGCTGACAGTGTTATCTGTTTTGTCCGAGTCACCATTTTGAAAAGCTTTTTGGCAATAACCTGTAAAAGCAAATGATCTCATTTCATAAAGCTTTATGTCATCATATGTGTGTCATCAGTAGGCTACATCAGGCGTTCTAGACCTGAGGAGTTGGTCCAAAAGGCGTTTCTGGCCTGGTGAGAAATGCCTTTTGAATACCTCTCTCATTGAACAGACCCAGATCATTGATCTTGTGTCATAAGGCACTACCCTAATAAGGCTAAAAATAATACTGAGTCATGATGAGTGAATGAGTTCTGGGAATATCCTGCAAGATACAGCACTGCTCCAAACACCCCCTATGGTGGGAAATCAGAAGGAGGAGAAGCAGAGCACATTATGACCTTTTGGCTGAATGCCAGGATGCTGTACTGCCCAGAGTGGAAAAGACAGAGTGCAAGTTTTTTTATCTAAATAGGAACATCACGATAGGAGTCTAAAACGAAAGGGTAGCAAGCAGTGCTGGATATTTTATGGGTAAGTGCATTGTGAGAATCCTAATGATGAGAACAGCAAAAAACTCTTTTAAAAAGGTAGGAGATCAAAGTCAATTTGTCCTTAATAAATAGTAGTACTCAAAATTTCTTTCTCTTCTAATCTATGTCATGCTCATTGAATGGACTGCAGTAAGACTACCAAGGCAGCAGAAGGCCTGGGCTATAACGGTAGAAAATAATGGAAATGTGTATAAACTGGGGAACGTGCAGTGCATTCCTTTCCCTGGTAAATCTTGCCAGTTACTGGGCATCAATAGTATCACAAAAATCAGTGAATTTAAATTTCCATCTCTGTATAGGTCACAGCATGTTAGCCATCTTTTAAAGAAATCAAAAGAAAAAAAAAAAGACTAAAGGGCTTGCCCTATCATGCAAAAAAACGTTGACAGAAATGAAAAATTGAAACCTCTTGCATTCATTACATTCCTGTTCTCAACTAGAATCATCCACTGCAAACTGAACTGAGACTCTCAAGTCATTGCACTTAGGGCACTAGTAGACATTTGTGGTCATGACTTTTAGATACCCCAAGCTAGAAATACTCTCTTATGATTAATTCTCTGAATCAACACATTTAAATCCATCCACATATTCTTGAACTTGGAAATTGTCTAAAAGAAGTGGATATAGTTCACTTACAGATCTGCTCCTCTTATCCCACCATAATATGATAAAACTGGAGATAGTACAGAAAACAGCAGGAAAAATGGTTAAAGGGATGGAATGGCTCCATGGAAAAAGGAAGACTGAGAAGGGATGTGGAAAAGCACTATAAAATCACTGTGGAGCAAGGGAGAAGTGTCAAGAAACTTTTTTATTCCCATAAAAAATTAGGGTTTCAGGTGGCAAAGTCCCACCAAAGAAAAGGAAAATCTTATTCGAACTGCATAGCTAAGCAGTGGAACTCCTTGCTGCAGGATGCTGAGGATCAGAAGGTGTAGGTGTAACATGGCAAACCGGAGGCAGAAAAATCCTGCAGTACTTTGAGAAAAATAGAACCATTGGTACTCTTAACTCTTACACTGTTTCTTCACCTATCACATAAGTGAAAGAAAAAACATAAGCTACAAATGAGTATTATTCTGCTGAAATCTCAGAATAAATCTTGGTTGCTGAAGACAAAAACAGATTGCAGTAAAAATACAGGTATATGTGTGTCTGCAAAGTCCTCCTGTTCATGCTGAATGAAAGACATACAGTGAAATTGTGACAGTGTGGATTCAAATCACATGGGCTGATTTGGTTATATGAGCTTTCCTGTCCCTGCCGAACTGGAAAGGGCTCCTGCACGGTGAGTTCTCCAAAGGATAACCATGCAATTACTTGTTAGTGTGGCAAACTGAGGCATAACATTAACATGCACCACTCCAGTCTCAGGAGGAGACGCTGTGTACTCACATCAGCACTGGAGACACTTTGCCTGGAGGCCTTTCTGGAGCAGTGGGATAGGGGCAGGAAAAAAAAGACGCCCCTGCCAACAGCATCCACATCCAAGGTACCCATCTCCTTCTTCAGCATCTTCCCCAAAACCCGTGTCTGTGTGATGGCAGCCTCAGAAGCTTGATCTCTTCACTCTCCATGATGCTCTTCCTGCCTCAGGAGTAGTGGTGTGACTGAGGGAATGGCAGCAAATAAGTCGGTGGTTTTATGAACGCTGGGTAGAAAAAAGAAAAGACATTCCTGTAAGTTTTCAATACCACTTCAAAACAGGGAAACCAAGACTGACACAGATATTCAATCTTACAGTTTAAATGCAGCCTGTGTATTTTGTGGGGATTAGTACAAATATTCGATTATCATACAGGTTAATAAACATGAATGCTCGTGTTTTGTAAAGAGCAACAATTTGTGTCTCTATATCTTTGCTATATCCTGATAGGAAAAATGATTTTGCAGAGGGTGGAGTGTTATGTCAAGATAAAATCATTGAGCACTTTGCAGCAAAAAAGTGTTAAGCATTCAGTAGCATTTTAAAATATACACTTCCCCACATATGTGTTAATTTTATTTACAGATAGTATAGCCAAACATTTTAAGGCAACCCATGTTGGGGCAAAGAGATACGCATTTTATTAAAGCAATACATGAATCAATTTAATATTTTACTACTAAATTTGTGGGTGTATTTCATATTAAAATGTCTGTGTCTGTATTTGAATGTGTAATTAGCCCCAATCCTGTTTTAGTCTCCACATTTAGTTGTTCAAAAGTTCAGGTTTAAATGGCAATACTTTCTTTAAAAGATCTGCAAAAATAGTTGTCTGTGGAGTCAATTCCTATGGAGATTACAGAAGGTGGTTGTCTGAAGGATAAAATTTTGCCTAAAGTCTCTTCAGTTCTGCCTCTTATCTAGTAGTCACAGTTATGCCAAATGTCTTACAATTTCTTCATCAGGGAGCAGACAATAACTCAAAAGCCTCAGCCAAAACAAACTCTTTGAAAAGATCTTATGAAATCATTTCTCCTTGCAAATCCATAAAAATCGCCTCGGACTCCTTATCAATAGAAAGGCTTAAAGAGGGTGCAGAAGTCGTTGAATTATGATGTGCTTGTTTTAATGAAATTCCACTCCTGCTGGGATGTTCCCTGCAGATTTTCCATATTTCAGCATGGGAAAGGTTTGATGCTTTCCTGCCAGTGCCAAGAGTTAATTGAAAACATTTCAGGATAAATTCAGCTTGGGGGCCAACGCTCCCATTCCTTCATTATTCTTAACAATAATAGAGGAGTAATACAATTATTAATAGGCATGTTGTATCCTCTTAAAGTGGCAGTGTGTTTCTTGAAACCGTGTCTTTCACATTCTTTTTCTTAAGCAAATCTAAACCAAATGGAAGAATAGAAATCTTAGGAGAAAAGCAAGCCTGGCTGGTATATTATACTGTTCACTTTTTTTGTCACAGCGAGTATTTAGCTATTGTTACATACAGGTAGATACTTAAAGTAAATGAAAAAAAAAAAAAGAAAATTAAAATAATCGCTCCTCTAGACCAGAATTTCCTGAAGTTTTTTGTGTTTAAAGCTTTAAAGTCTCAGCCCTGGTGTGATATTAATTTTTTTTTTTAAGGTATGTATTTCCTCAGGGTTATTCAAGGAAATTCAGAAAAGTGAAATGCAATTTTTAATAAAACCGCCATTGTTTTAAAGATTAAATCAGTTTTGAAATCACATATCCTTGTTAGGATTTATGTTTTTAGCATAATTAATCTGAAAGAATGTTTTTCTTTCTCCAGAATACATTAGATCGTCTTGCTGGCCCAGGACTACTCATATTTTATCTCCCAAGGTAAAAAATTTATATTACAACCTTGCAGAAAACACTATTTTAATTTTCATTACTTTTCTTCTGACCTAGAGTCTTGACATATTCGTTGCAATTTTGTCAGTATTTATGCACTCCTGGTAACTTAAATGTTGAAACTCGTAAAAAGTTATAAATAGTTAGGGAAACATTTCCAACATAATGTTATGTTTTCGCTTAGCTTATTCTCATCGCTGAGAACCAAAGAATCAGGACAAAAGGTTCACCATTATTCTCTCTGAATTTCAGGCAAAGTTCTGAATACATTTTTATCTCTTCTTCACACTTTTCTTCCTCCTCCTGAAACAGACAACATAAAATATAGAGCAGCTTTAATTGTTTGCAGAACCATTTTGCCATACAGCTTGCCCATTGAAGGATCACAAACAAGCGGAAGTTAAAGGATTCCTATAGACTATAATGACTCAAGGCCATATTTGTACCATTTCAAAAGGCTGTATCTGACTTACTGTAGTTATTCCCATTTTTTAACAGAAGTCCTGCCAGCAAAAGTCTATGACGGGGTCCATGTCCATTTTGGCAGCAGACTTGATATGTAGAACTGCCCCAGTGTAGAATACTCTCTAGACAGAGCTGAGGTAGTTTAACCAGCTCTCAGGACCCTGTCTTAATCTTCTCATACAGAGGGACAGCAGGGGTAAAAGGGATTAAGGCTGGAAAAATTTTCCAAGCAACAGTGCCCAGCTGATGTAGCATTCCAGGAGACAACTGAAAGGCAGGTGTAGTTTAAAGCAGTTTTTATACCCTGGTATGAGGGTAGGGCCTGGGTAGAATCAGGGCCAGGGTTAGGAACAATTTCTGCCTCAGCTATCCCTACTGCAAAACAGGAATCTCTCATGAGTCAGAGCTACCAATGCGCAACCATCTCCCTTGATGTGCACAGCAGAGCATTGAGACCAGGCTGGGCTTCAAATCTGAGGTGAGAGAGCTTCACCACACAACACTTTCACGTGTTCTTATAAGTTTAGCAAATTTTCCCTACCAAACTGTTTGAGAAAATCAAATTTTCTCCCATGAATATCAAAAAGGCAGACTTCAGCTAGCTTGTACACACAGTTTACAGGACAGGATGCTTCTTAATACAAAAGAAGCACGTGGTTGCTACAGCTCATTTCCTTGCTCACTGCACACAGATCTGGGCAAGCCAGACAAGATTATGACCAAAGTGTTCCCAATGAGCTCTGAAGAGTCAGAATTATTTCTGGATATAATGGGAAGGGTTATATTCAGACTCTACATGCAGTCAGTACGTTCTAAAATTTAACCTAATATTGCCAAAAATGAAACCACTCAAGGTTTGAACAGCCCAAAAGGTAAAAGGTTTCACAGTTTCTCAGATTTCCGTATCTTTCTTACCTGCTCCTTTTTCAAACATGTCCTCTCCGCTCTAGCAATAGCTTTTGCATAGTAACTCGTTCTTCAACACATCCAGGCACTCAGTTTTACTCACCTCAGTAGGTTTTTGGCCAGCTCCCCAAGCTACACCAGGCCAAAGCCAGATATTAGTTGCCTGTTGGTTCACGAAACATTGTGTCTTCTAAACCACCATTTATCTGACTGAGTAATCTTTCACTGTAAGTACAGAAATAAATCCATAGGCTAAATACTGATATCAATTACACCATTGCAAACTCAGACTACCTCTAACGGAGCCAATGATTTGGAACTATGCAAACAAGACTCTACATCTTAAAAAGGTGAAATGTTTTGGACAAGCTATTTGTCACAAATGTTTTTTCAGTCCTTTCTATACAATACACACTCCTATATTGCATTCACTTTCACGGCTTCAGTTCCTGAGATGCACAAACCAAGACACACGTCTATACTTGACTTCCCCATGTCATTTAGACTAATTTGCAATCATATGGTATGTACCTGAATACACTAATATGAAAAAGAACAGTAAGATAGCACAAGAGTTTCTGTGGACTGCTACGTTACTTCCTGCTAAAATCCACTTTTACATGACATCCAAAATGTTTTAATGAGTTTACAATGACACTGTCAGTCCTGAAAAGAAATGTCATGGAGACCACCACTACCAAGTAATTATTCTGATGGCACTTTGTTTTCCACAGTCTAAAAACCGTTTTGTGATTTCACTCTCCTGTGTCTGAATGCAATAGGATTTCAGGAGACAGGCAAGTAACCTGGTAGACAAGTTTCCAGATCTAGGTGTCATCATGCTAAAACTCCAAAGATCATGCCAACAATAGCACTTCCTCAACTGCTACCACTGGTTGAATGAGAAAAAGGTTTAGCACCATTGTCAGTGGATCACAAGAAACCGTAGTGCTTCTATTTGTTCTGTTTAAGCCATCTAACCTCACATATTTTTTAAGCAATGAAAATCAGTGCAAGCCAAATACACACTCACACCATAAAGTAGTAGGTGATTGCATTATTTTGGTATAAGACATTATAAACAGATGTGGCTTGATTTCTGTACTGAGAACATCTAGCAAGCTGTGTTTATTTCCATGAGGATGTGTGTTTTGTGACTACACAGAGCACTGTAATCTCTCAGATACTACTATGTTAAAAATACAGACAGTGTCCACACTGTCTATATTTATATGTAGGCATACTTACAAGGGAGAAAACTCAGTTGTCTTCTATTTCTATTGTTTTGAGGCAGCAAGACACTGTGGTGATGCGTGACAAAGACGTGTTTATAAACAAGTGTTCCTCTCTTGGTAAGGGAAGGAAGGTCCCTTCTGCACTTTCATTTTCCTCCAAATTCTCTTCCCAGTCCTGTCCTTCCCTTTTCCAGTCAAACTGCCCATCTTCCAATTCATAAGTGTTGTGATCAGACAGACACTTTCTTTTTCCTCATTATATTCACTTATATTTCAGTATTTCCCTTGTATTATATTTTCTCTCTCCCTCTTTTCTCCAGGTCCTGGACTAAATTCTATGGTTTGGTCTCCATTCTCTTTCAAAATTTCCACTGACCCCTTGCCAACTCTTTTTCACCCTCTCTGGCCTCGTGGGCATGTGCAACAGCTACCTCTTCTCTCCAGTCTCCCTGCATCACCATCTCCGCCGAAGTGTGCCATATGTATTCCTGAGCCTGATCTCGCCCTAGAACTACCCAAAGAGCATCTTGGGTTTCCCATCATCATGTCAACATTAAAATTACAGAATTACAGAAAGTTATATAGACAGGACCCCCCGACATCATCTACTCCCACCTTCTGCTAGAAGCTATATTCCAGCCAAAACTAGATGAAGTCAGCTGCTGCTCTTGCTAGACAAGTGTTGAAAACATCTAAGGATGGAGGCAGTCTCTCTGGGTAACCTGTCACGGTGCTGCACTGCTCCTCCTGGTGAAGTTCTTCTTAACGCTTACCCTGAACCGCCCAGCCAGCGTTTGTGCCTGCTGCACCTTGTCATACCTTCTAACACTACCAAGAAGAGTCTGGCCCTGTAGTCTTTACAAGTCCCCTTCCAGTGGCTATAGGCTGCCTTTAGATTACTGGTAGCCTCTTCTCAGCTGGATTAAAGTTCAGTTCCCTCATCTTTTCCTCACCCGTCACAAACTCTAGCCACCCTGGCAGCCTTCCACTAGCCCCTCCAGTTTCTCAATATCCTTCTTGAATTTGAAGGAGGAGTTGTCTCAATACTGGACACAGTGATCAAGGTGCAGTGTCATGAACACTGGGAGCATGGGGATGACAACTTCCTTCTCCAGCTTCTGGATAAGGGAAAAAAATCCTATCCAAAGCTTACTTCCATATTACTGTTCCTTTTCTGACCCTGCCAACATTAATAAAGCCACTTACCTTTCTTTTCCTGCCCTTTGTTACTTTCAATCTGTGTCTTAGGTAACCTCTTGATAATTTTTTGTAGCTTCTTTCTCCTTATTAGCAAGTACACTATTTGTTCTGTCTCCAAACCTTCTCTACATAATGGTCATCTTTCCTCACCCTTTCTTCCTCTCACACGTTCAACTTTTGAAAGTGAATCCCCCTTTACAGCCATATCTTTGCTTTGTATCACTTTATAAATGTATTTCCTGGTTGCCTACACCTCACAATTCACCTTCTGACCCATCCTACTAAGCCTCAGTACATCTATTACCTTACTCCAGGGTGTTCCTCCTTCCTCTCCCTGATGTATGTCTATGGTATAGTATTAGCACTATGTCACTGAGCGTTTACAAAAATCTCTCTTCGTGCACATTCACCTTCTACTATAATATCCACTAGGCTCATAATACATTCATGAAAAGAACTTTTTTTTAAAAAGGGGGGGGGGGTTGTCAGTTACTCTTTTGATTTTGGGCACCAAGTGCTGATCACTAGCAGTAGCTGCATAACTCATCCCTCTTTATTGTTTTATTTTTATGCTCTTCAGTTACATTTGCACTGCCTGAGTTTTGGAGGTAAATATCCAAAATATTAGCTGAAAGCTTCCTCAGAAAGCAAATCTTTCCCACATCCTTCCCTGCAGTTCCTCTTTAAGAGGTGTCAGCATGGCTGAGAGAATGAAGTGGCTCCACATTGTTTGCCTGAACTATTATGTGTTTAACATTTCCATAACAAAAGTGCCACTCGACTTCTCCCCGATTAATGCAGCTCGAGGGCTCTTGTCCTCCTTTAATAAAACATTGTTGAAATCATTTATTTAGAGCCCCTGGTTACTAGTGGGAGAATGACCATCTTTGTGCCAAAATATAGTGTATACAGTCCACTATTTTGTAGTAGATCATTCTGTTATTTAAGAAATTGATTAAATGGATGTCTTAGAAAGTATTTATGCTAATAGCGCATTACTTATGTCATTCAGACAGTCAATGTGAGCCTTTTCAACTGTCTAGCACAGCCAGTGCCTCAAGTAAAATACAGTAACTTTCGACTTCACTGCTTACAAAGCTGTACCACAGACTTGAAATCTCACAGAGAAGTACTACTCTTCCCATTCAAAAATGGTTTATGTTGCAAGACTACCTGCTTTTCCTGGAATGGGTATGTTATCACAGGCAGTGTGGTGGTGTGTGATATTGCTGGAGACAGGAACAAAATTGATGGAAGGTCTGAACTTGTTTTAGTGACGTTGAAGATGCAACAAAATTCAGTCACTCAAGCAGTGTTCTCCATGACTCAGCTGGTGAGGATTTTGTGTCCCACTACTGTTTATACGCGTACCTTGGCTGTTTTGGCGTTTGTCTTATCCTTCTCTGGTGTACTCAAAAGGAAAAACAAACCAAAAAGCAAGTACTGGTTTTGCATTGCACTGAGGTGGAAATTCTTGTTCTGCACCTGCAAAGTCGTCTGCAGACACCTTTGCAGCCCTACCACAGATACGTCCTACACGTGCATGCCTGCAGTGAGAGATCTGGTACACTAACAGCTCTTAAGAGGAGTGGAGAGGAGATTGTAACTAAAATCCATCATGCTTTCCAACATGACCTTGAAAGACTTGGCCAAACTAGAGCTTTGCTTTCCCCCATCATAAGGCTTCATTTCATAACAATTTTGAAAGTTACGTATGCCTGCCTGTATACATTGGTGTATATTGTTAAAAATAAACAGAGACCTTACGTTATGTCCATTGTGATTGCATACAAAAGCTTTGCTGTGCGCTTGGGTGATCAGTGAAGCTTGAATCTCCCTCTATTTACTGTATGGTCACTGTCAGTTCAATGAACTGCCTCGTTGTTCTCCACCATTGTCCCACACTCCCTTAAACATTTGTCACTGAAGTGCCTCCAAAGACAAATAAAGTGTCACCAAGAATTCAAACCTCGTAACTGGGAATGAAAAGGGACCAGAACCTACTGGATTATTTTACATGAAATGGTGGAGAGTTCCTTCTCCCCCCGGAAGAGACTGGCTGGACAGGACCTTGGCAAGGAGCACTTTCAAATATCCAGGCAAATGAGAGAACTTCCTTTCCTGTGGAAAATCTCCCTCTGTCAGGGAACGTGAAGTCTTTTCCTTGCTTAAATCTGTCCTTGCTACATCCCTTGACATTTCAAGAATTTCCATTTGTCTCAAAATCAAGCAAAAGAAATACGAATTTGATGGACATCAACATCTGCACAGGCTTTGTAGGCTGGGACAAATACCAATACAGGAAGCCATTCCTCCTGGAACTTGTGCTTACTCTAACGACATGACAAAACCCACAGAGTTATCTCCTTACAGGGAGGAGCTCACAGGACAGAATTAGTTCAGCTGTACTTATTGTACAATTATTTAAATTAAAACAATCCACTTTCTGTGGGGAAGGAAGCACACAGATGAGTCCTCCCTCCCTGCCTAGTGGTGCTCAGTGTTGATTTATTCCAGGCAGATGCTTTTGACAGGAGCCTGTAAAATCAAGTCTTGAGTTTATTGTAGCAGTTAATTATCAGTCCTTTTCTAGTGCTAATGTCTTTATTCCTAACTGAAGAAAAATAAAGGCTTTTAGCTGGGACTTAATTTTTCATCAACAACGAGTTAAATAGTCCTTGTGGGCGCTAACTGTTGACAAACTGAAAATATGTTTCTGAGCATCTCCTGAAGAACTGGAGAAAATATTTAAGATCGTCCCCACGCAATTGTGAACTCGGCACTTTGTAAAGAAAGCTGACTCTATTTACAAGTCTCACCCACATACTCTGTCCTCTTCCTGAAGAAACAACGTTTCCAGCTTTGTTTTAACAATAAGCTTACTCAACGGTTCAGATGACTTTAAAAACGAACTTCAGATCATAGCCGCGCACCATACTCATACACTTGTTTGGCATCACAACCATTTGGGGGTTGGTTTATGCCTCTGTATATGCGCCTGTGTGCATTTATCACCGGGCAGCCTAATCAAATTCACACCCTAAAGAAATAATAAAATAATCTGCCATTGAAAAACTAATCCAGAAGCAGGGATTTCTAATTTTGTTGATTTATACAACAGACAGATGTGGATTTGCCCTCTGTCACGATCTGCTAAGATGAAAAAGACACTATCTTGCTAATCTGTCGCCCCCTCAGTCGAAGTTTATTTGTGGTAGCTTTTAAACTTCTGACTTGCCTTCCAATCACGGCATTTAAAACGAAAAGCTTTAAATAAACACCATGAGTAAAAGATAAATAAACTCTCCCCCCTCTCCTTTTTTCCTTTTTTNTTTTTGTGAGTGCCTAGCTTGACGCAGTCCAAACTCAAATCCCCAGAGGACTGAGCTCTCTCTTTTGTGTTAATGTTTAAAAGATTTTCCAATGCTGGAGTTTATTCCTACTGCAAACATTTCTATTTACAAGGTCAAGTGTATCAGCACTCGACACAGCTTAAGAGTGTAATTATTTATCTAAGGGTGTTTGAGTGTAGATCAGTAGCTCTGGCAGCAAACCAGGCTTCAGCCCGATGCAAAGCAACCCGTAAGAACAATATTACAAGATCTAGTAATTGCTGATCCCTCCAGTGTGTTTTCTTTCGCATTCTTCGTTGTGGGAGAGGGCAGGCTGAATGGCAAACTTGCATGTGTTTTGTTGCAGCCCCCTTGATGCATGCGCCGCTGCCCGCACGAAGCCTTTTTTGAAACGCTTGCCACCTCTGCGTGATGTATTTCTCGCCATTTACTTGTTTGCACGCCTAGGAGCGTTTTTAAGAGCGTCAGTGAGAGCAACAGGCCTCCACTTCACGAAGAAAGCGCAGCGCACTAGTAATTCCACATACATACGGGAGCAGTGTCCTTGAATTGCTTTAACTCTCTTCTGGCACTGGCAAGTTACCATGCCAACGCATTATAAAATCAACCACTCTTTTAAAGTAGTACTTTCAAAGCTGTATTTACTTCTTGCATGTAATTATTCATTAAAGTAAGAATAGCAGTAATTTACATCTATGTAAAGTATTACAGGCAGACAGAGATTTTTGTTTGTTGATTGTTTTTGGTTTGTTATTCTGTGGTTCGATCCCCCTCCCTCCCCCCCCCTCCAACCTCGGGTGCTGAGAGTTCAAGTGTCCCTGGAAAACAATTTCACTACATCCATTATTTAAAGCTCTTTCTTTACTAATTTACACGTTTAGAAAATACAAAAAGCCATACATATTTAAAACACAGGCCTTTTTTACGCCTCCTATAAAAAATACAAGGTTTAAGGCAGCTCAGAAATGCGTTTAAACAATTCTACAACGTTCATAAAGTCTCTCCAAGTAAGAAAGTTAACTTCCAATCTATAAAATACACTGTACATTTGATGTTCTACAGAATACTTCACTGAATCACTGTTGCTGGTATCCCTTTAAACATAAAATGAAATCTGTACCTTTCCAGAAAAGAATTGCAAATGCAATTTTCTGGCAAATAGGAAGTGGATTTAAAACTTTTATTATTCTTTTTTTAAATAAATTATCCCCAAAGCATAGAATTTATAAAATTCTATATACAAAGAAGAGCGACTGGTAACAAATCCCAGTTTTAAATACATTTTTTATATAAGATTTACCAGAGGTCAGCACCCTGATATGATGAGAGGCAATATAACTTTCCAGGATATTTGTACATACATGTTCTCGAGTTTAAAAGTGTCTTTCAAAGATGGCAGTGCAGAGCTCTTTTAAAACAAAAGTTGCATTGTTCAGCATAGCCAACAACCGTGAAAAGAGGAAAAAAAAAAAAGTGTTTTTTTTTTACGTCGCTGCGTGTAAGAGGAAGAGACGGCTGCTGGCACGCTTTTGTTATAGGGAAGATGTGTGTGCAAGAGGGAGTGCTGTAAACCACAGAATTTATTCAGTCTGCTATTTCCTTAAATTTAATTAACGGCAGATGCGGCGTATCCCCATTTCAGGCAGCACTGCCTCAGCAAGAGCGAGACGTGGCCAACGACCATCGCCTTGCTGACTAACCAGCACGGCAACAGCTTTGGCAGAAAGTTTGGGTAGTTCACCTCTTTCTAACCTTCATGTCAAAACGCCTAAAAAA